>OY757022.1:6548271-7037666 GCA_963580285.1 Lucinisca nassula | reverse complement strand
CTTATTCTGACCCTCCCCCCACCCCTCTGAAAAGGGATGTACTCCTAAAAGGTAAGAATTTGCACCTAAGCAAATTAATTCTTTCCTTTAAGAGAAGGCCCCAATAGCAAACAAGAGGGCCCAGAGGGCCCTGGTTCGCTCACCTGATCCAATGTATAACAAGTGGGTCAATTTTGGCACCAGGGCTATAATTTGAACAATCTTGGTAAAGGTCCACAAGATGAAGCTTCATATCGAATATGAAAGACCTGGGCTTTCGGGTTTCAGAGAAGAAGATTTTAAAGGTTTACCCTGCATATAGAAGTCTATGTAAAACAAGATTTTCCCTATATAAGTCTATGTTAAACCAAAGGGCCCCGGAGCGGGGGCATTTTTGGCCCCAGGGCTATAATTTGAACAATCTTGGTAGAGGTCCACTAGCTGAAGCTTCATAACAATTATCAAAGACCTAAGCATTGTGTTTCAGAGAAGATGATTTTTAAAGATTTTCCCTATATAAGTCTATGTAAAACCAAAGGGCCACATGGCGGGGACATTTTTGGTCTCAGGGCTATAATTTGAACAATCTTTATAGAGGTATACTAGCTGAAGCTTCATAACAAATATCGAAGACCTAAGCCTTGTGGTTTCAGAGAAGAAGATTTTTCAATATTTTCCCTATATAAGGGCAACCCAGGATATTCATTGGGTTATCTAGGCCCCGCCCATAGGGGCTTGAAGAAATATATGGGCTGCATGATGCTTCCACGCAGAGCTGAATCCGGCCCGCACACTAGTACAGGTAAGTCTATGTAAAACCAAAGGGCCCGGAGCGAGGGCATTTTTGGCCCCAGCACTATAATTTGAACAATCTTGGTAGAGGTCCACAAGATGAAGCTTCATACCAAATATCAAAGACCTGGGCCTTGCAGTTTCAGAGAAGATTTTTCAAGATTTTCCCTATATAAGCCTATGTAAAACAAAAGGGACCTGGTGCGGGGGCATTTTTGGCCCCAGCACTATAATTTGAACAATCTTGGTAGGGGTCCACTAGATGAAGCTTCATACCAAATATCAAAGACCTGGGCCTTGCGGTTTCAGAGAAGAAGATTTTTAAAGATTTTCCCTATATAAGCCCATGTAAAACCAAAGGGCCCTGGTGCGGGGGCATTTTTTGCCCCAGCACTATAATTTGAACAATCTTGGTAGGGGTCCACTAGATGAAGCTTCATACCAAATATCAAAGACCTGGGCCTTGTGGTTTCAGAGAAGAAGATTTTTCAAGATTTTCCCTATATAAGCCTATGTAAAACCAAAGGGCCCTGGTGCGGGGGCATTTTTAGCTCCAGCACTATAATTTGAACAATCTTGGTAGGGGTCCACTAGATAAAGCTTCATACCAAATATCAAAGACCTGGGCCTTGCGGTTTCAGAGAAGAAGATTTTTCAAGATTTTCCCTATATAAGCCTATGTCAAACCAAAGGGCCCCCGTGTGGGGGCATTTTTAGCTCCAGCACTATAATTTGAACAATCTTGGTAGGGGTCCACTAGATGAAGCTTCATACCAAATATCAAAGACCTGGGCCTTGTGGTTTCAGAGAAGAAGATTTTTAAAGATTTTCCCTATATAAGCCCATGTAAAACCAAAGGGCCCCCGTGCGGGGGCATTTTTGGCCCCAGCACTATAATTTGAACAATCTTGGTTGGGGTCCACTAGATGAAGCTTCATACCAAATATCAAAGACCTGGGCCTTGCGGTTTCAGAGAAGAAGATTTTTTAAGTTTTCGGTGAAAAAAATCTATTTTTGGCTACTGTGACCTATATGTGCAACGGACCGGAACCATTTGAACAACTTTGAAAGGGGACCACCTAAGGATCATTCCTGTGAAGTTTGGTCAAAATCTGATCAGTGGTTTAGGAGGAGATGTCGTTTGAAGAAAAGTTTACGGACGCACGCACGGACGCACGCACGGACGCACGGACGCACGACGGACGACGGACAAAAAGTGATCCCAAAAGCTCACCTTGTCACTACGTGACAGGTGAGCTAAAAAGAGACAAAAATGTTCCAAAGCAATACTTTCACTCCCTTCTGAAAGTGTATACAATCCCCCTTGATCTAAATTCTTCTGAAAAGGGGTCTACTCTTTAAGTAAAGAATTTGCTCCTTTAAGAATAGGCCCCAATTGCAAAGGAAGACGAACAAGACAAAATGCCCTTTAAAGGAGCCAGCTCTTTGGTATCTTTTAGCCTGAAACTTTAAGCCTGTATGAACCTCTTTGGTACTGAACCTCCGTAAGGGTAATTGGCAAACAGTGCAAGCCCAGATCAGACGCTGCAGAATGCGGCGTCTGATCAGGGCCTACAATGTTTGCAGAAAGTTCAGCAATTTTCCTAATCAATTTTTAAGATAACAACCTGACACATCTATGGCTTATCTGCCATCATGAGTCATGCCTATATAAGTCCTTCTATTTAGTTCTTCTCTGTTCATCTGTATGTTTGTTTCTTTTGGAATTTATCAGCTCAGTCAACCATAAGCCAGCCTGTGAACACCTAACCCTACATTTCTTGGGAAGGTTTTATTTTACATTGTCACAGTGGTTGAGTGAAGCAAAAGTACTGGTATCTTACATCACCAGGGTGCCCAATCAGTACTGACTTACCATTTGGCAAGGCCTGCTGTAATTGGAGCAGGTAAGGGTAAGGCTGAGGCGGGAAGTGTTTTTTTCTTCAGTCATCTATTTTCTCATCTCTTTCAACTCATCTACTGTTTTTTATTTCTTTTCTCCTTCTGTTTAGGAAATGACAACTAATGACCCACAAGGGTTGATATGTCATTAAACCCTCAGCCCAATCAATCAGCTTGACATTGTCATCACTGACATCATGTAACAATGACATCTTTTCCTGTCAATATGTTTATTAGACTTGATATTAAAAGGCAAATGAAAGCAGACACATTGTGTAAATAAATATTTCAAGACATTTTCTCAGAACTCTTTTCATCATTAGGCAGGCTTCGAAATTTCAACCAGTGCAGAAAATATTCTTGTGCCAATTTTTGGTTCGGTTTGATTCGGAGTTTAACATATTGTATGCTAACGCTGTATGTTGGACAAATCTATTTGTCAATCAAGGGGTGTTATGCCTATTTTTCATTTTTTTATTCTATTTCTTACAGAAAATTCTGTTAGCAAATAGTGCAGGCCCTGATCAGACGCCGCAGGGAGAGAATGACGGTAGAAAATGTTTCAGGAACCATCTCACAAAAAATGTTGCCGGCAAGGCAGCACGGATCAAACCTGCCACCTCCTGATCACCAGTCGGACATATATCCAACTAAGCCACCCAGGCCGGCTCTTGTAAGAATAGCTGACTATCTACTTCTAGATGTTTGTGCTAATTATTCACCGACATGTTAGTTTCATCTAAAATGACCTACACAACTCCTGTAGATTATGTATCCCTTGTGTGATCTGGTCCGTCGTCAGAGTTCCACTGCCCGCTTCCCTGGCGGAGTCCTCCATGTTATGAGCCTCGTCAAGAATCACTATCTGATCTTTTAAGTCTATCTCCATCTACAACATGTATACATGAAAAGTCAAGAAAAACTACATCTGAATATGTCGTCTGCTTATGCCGTCTGCTGAATCTTCTTGCAAACTTTCTAAAAATATTTGTGCAAACTTTTTAGGCATGAAAATTAACCCCCAAGTTAAGCCTTAAGATGCTGAGAAAAACTACATCTGAAAATGTTGTCTGCTTATGTCATCTGTTGAATCTTCTTGCAAACTTTTTAAAAATATTTTTGAAAAACAGGCAAACAGTGTGGGCCCAGATCAGACTGCTCCTAAAGGAAACTGTCTGCTTATGTCGTCTGCTGAATCTTCTTGCAAACTTTTTAAAAATATTTTGCATACCGGCGAACAATGTGGGCCAAGATCAGGAGCAGTCTGATCTGGGTCCACACTTTTTGCAAAAATAAAGACTTTTAAGGTAACCGGCCGACGGCAAAGCAGAAGACAACTGTTGTGATGTGATTGGCATTTTATGAGTTTAGAAAAGGGCTGCACTTTTTGCAAATGACCAGATGCCGCATTCTTCCAATGTCCTGCTTTAGGCTTTCCTGTCTAAAACCTGCCACAGGTACTCTGGTTTTCTGATGGCCTGTGGTCACAAATTTGGGGCAACTACCTTAGGATACAGCATCATCAGTGCTCTCAATGCCTTGCCTGAAATCAGCAACCCACTGCTTTACAATGGAATAGGATTATGAAAACACGCCTATTCAAATATAATATGACAATTTTACCACCCCAAAATGAAAATTTTCAGATAAATTTTTTTTAGTATTTTTATATTTCTGCACAAAACACAGATTGTAGGTACTCGCTTGACCCCCTCGCAGAGGAGGTTCTAATGAGTACCCACATTCTGTTTTTAAGCCGAAATAAGAAAATAATGTTTACCCCTGTAAACCCGTTTTATTGTACAAATGTAGGGTTTAAGGGGATCAAAATTATATAGGTGTTTTCCTAATGGGAAGATGAATACTCACAAAAAGTTTTCACCTTTTCATCATGGATTTCCCTGGATTCATTCCTTTCATAAGAAGATATCTGACAACAGCTCTGATTTATTTTTCGTTTCTTTTTGTCGCGCCTGCTATAAATAGAGGATCTTACATGAGTGCTCATGTATTATTGAATTTATTAAACGAGTTGAGGAAAAGGGATAAAATGCGAGGCTTTGCCGAGCATTTTATCCCTTTTCCTCAACGAGTTTAATAAATTCAATAATACATTAGCATGAATGCAAGATTCTATTTATCATATGACATTTAAAACGCATTTTATTCACGATTGTTTACAAAAATATCAATATTCCGCCATTAGTAAACGCAACGTCGTTAAGGACGTTGTACATGTAACGTTAAGGGACGTATCTAGCTAATTTGCATATTTAATCCACTAGTGGATTATCCAAAATAATACATGGCGTTATTACACTCTCAGACGCGACGTCATATGATAAGTAAGGCGTAATATAGGAGTCCGATTTTCCATCTATGAGTCAACATCTGCAACAGCCCTTGCAATCACCCTTATATTCAAGGTTATTTCTCAAAAACTGCAAGAGCTTCATTAATGATACTGGGTACAAACGTGTATCTGGGCAACTACAATGCAAGCATCCATATTTGACCTTGACCTACATTTTATTGTTCACGGACTTGGTGAACAATTGCGTCAACCCTAGTGTTCACCCTAATGTGCAAGTCCATCTCTCAACAACTATAAGACCTTCATTAATGAAACTCGGTTTAAGCTTGTATCTAGGAACGGCAACGTTAATGTAAGCATCCATGTTTGACCTTGACCTACATTTCATGGTTTCTGTGACTGCGCCACTCACAGGCGCAACACACCTTTCGGCAGAATTCTTGATCAGATTATAACCATCATATATGTATCAAAATTGTGTCATGTGCATATATAAGTAAAACAGATAAATCAGGTTTGGTGGATAAACTTTTTGAGACCTTGTAATACAGTAAACCTCTATTAAGACCACCTTTGAGACTGTTCAAAAGTGGTCTTTACGACCACTTTTGAACAGTCCCAAAGGTGGTCTCCCACTAGAGCACACTGGATCTACAAATCACAAAGAACATGTACCTGAAACCATAGAAACATCCTTTTATAATCATAATTAGTCTAAATTTTAGGTGGTCTTAATAGCGGAATTTCACTGTATCTTGCATGCCAAAATATAAATAACAGGCCTCATACTGACCACGCTTTTCCATGCCTGAAAGGCCCGATTTTGGAGCTTCAACCCAAGACACAACTACATTACCTTTACAAACAGTGTAGATCCTGATCAGATGGCTTCTGAAGAAGACATCTGATCAGGATCTACACTGTTTGTAATAGAGTTTGTGAAAATATAAAGTAATTTGGTTGACTTATAGTCAGAAATAAGGGTTAAATAGTTTTTTAAACAGACTATATACGCAAAAATCAGAATCTAAAAGCCTGAAATCAAGAAATAAATCAAGCTCTAAAAGCCTGAAATCCTGCAAATGCCTGAAAAAAATGAGGCCTGAAATAACAATATGGATTTTTACTCAAGACTGACAACTTGTATACAACAATCAGCTGTGCAGAGATACTTACACTGTTTCTGATGAGAGGATCTATAAGGTAGTTGTAGGGACAGAATATGATGTCAGCGTCCTTAAAAATGTTCCTCGTTACGAAATATGGACAGGCCTGCAAGAAATAGAAAAAAAATATGACTATACTGTATGTATGCCAACAGATAGGGCAGAGCAAACGGTGTAGACCTAGATGAGACGCAAAATGCGGCGTCTCATCAGGGTCAACACAGTTTGCCACTCATCAAGCTATATACAGACACAACATCGGGTAGAAAATTTCACTTTGCTCAAATTTTAGAACAAGTATGGTAAGGAGATTAGGTGTCCGAATACTTAGGGTTAAATACCATATTGTTAGAAGAAAGTTTTTTGTTTTTTTTTGTTTTGGTTTTACGGCCCTTTCAAGATTATTTCACTCATATCGAGCCGATCGTTAATCAGAGGTGGGCGAAAACCGGAGTACCCGGTGAAAAACCACCTGACCTTCCATTGCAGAACTTGGCGTCTCACATGTGACCCGAGCGAGGCTCGAACCACAGCGGTGAGAGACCTAATGATCAAGAGTCAGCGCTCTTAACCACTAGGCCACGGAGGCCCGTCCATAGGGTTAAATACCGTATTGTTAGAAGAAAATTAAACTGGAAGAATAACAGGTACACACTGAAAGAACCTTTAGTGGGTAACAAATGTTTGGTTTGATTTTAGGTTTAATGTCACTCTCAACACTATATACTGCATTTACAGCAGGTATTCAGATGGACAGGCCTGAGCAGTGTAGACCCAGATGAAACACGGCAGAATGTGGCATCTCATCAGGTCTACACTGTTTGCCACCCATCATGCCATTTATAGACACATTGGGTAGAAAATATCACTTTGTTCAAATTTTAGAACAAGTATGGTATTGTGTTGAGGTGTCAGAATACTTAGGGTTAAATGCGGTGTTGTTAGAAGAAAATTAAACTGGATGGGAGAATAACATGTTTGTGTTGAGGTTTCACAGCCCCATCAACACCTATTTAAGTCATTTAGGAGATATTGCTTCTAATTTCTCAGGACTTTCACCTGACATGGAGATAAAAACATCTCAAGCCCTACCATCCAAAGAAACTGCTAGGTTTAAGGAGCAATCTGACTCGCATCATTTTCCTGCTCAAGCTTTTACCAGTACTCAAGTTCATTTGGTTTCAGCTCTGCATGGAAGCATCATGCAGCCCAATCTAGTTCTTAAATCCCCAGTGGGCGAAGGCCAATTTACAGACTGAAAGAACTGTATGTTGGTAACTGTTACGAGATGGAATAGGAAACCTCTCTGGTGCTTATGCACATCTAAATTATTTTAGTAGGTATATGGTAAGGCGGTGCGAGTGAAATATTTTAGGTGAACTATGGTAGGCAAAATGTGCTGCTCCATGCACAAGTCATGCACATATCATACGATGTATGCATGAGTGGTTTGTGGAGATCTGTTTTTACAATACAGGGGGCTGCTATAAGGCTGAGTTCTATGAAATTTGCCAAAAAATCGCCAACTGCCAAATTGTGCCATATATGACTTTCATTCCTGTCACGTGTTGTGTGGGTGTTCGTTTTGACAGGAGTCATGCCATTGATTTATAGGGTCGTTTCATCATTTTTTTCCTATGGGAAATATACTATTTGAATGCAAATCCATTATCTACTCGATTTTTACTATCTGGCTTTAATTGTGGACGGTATCTTCACCTCGGCACGATTTTAGCGAGCTAATATGAGTATGCATGATTTTCCGGTAGTATTCATAGATATAAAAACCCTGAAAAGCGAACGCTATTCAGCAGCAGGTCACACAACATTGTGAGGGGACAGTGAAAGTATATTGAAAGGTATGTTAAATCTGTGTTTAGTATTATTTGCTTGTAGGTTTTGGAGGGGTTTACTTCTTACCAAAACTTTCTGAAGCCTATTCTGAATTCACTTTTGAAGCCTCTGTGATGTAGTGATTAGGCTACTAGCTTTGCCAGCTAGAGGTCGCAGGATCGATCACAGGCTTCTCCAGAAGTAGAATGCGTCTTTTTAAGCGAGGTCCCGTCTCATTCTGACCCTAGATGTTGGTGAGACGTAAAGTTTGGACACCCGCTCATTCTAGATTCATTTAGGCTTTTAGACCCCTTTTGTAGAATATAGTTAATAAACGCCGGGTCACTTGTTTGATCCATGACTTCTGACTAGCTGTGGTTAGAAAACCGTGGTCCAGTCTCTATATGATATTAGGTGTAGAGGGGACGTAAACTTAAAATGGGTTTAACCATATCTTAATCATCAGGGCAAACTCTTGCAAGAGCCTGTCGGGTTATCCGTGATGATGAACCATGATGAATTTGATTTTACAAGCGTATTCATGTTGAGTAGAAATAATTTTGTTCAAGAAGAATTATGAGTTCACTGTGATGATACCGTTTTTGTCTGATAACTCAGTTTGTGCATGTATGTGCATATAAAGAACGTGATGATGATAAGTGGGAGTATTTGGTAGCCACACGTCGTAACGGCCTGAGCGGCGTGGATGCATCAGCTGTGTCATCAGCGTCACGAGGACGGTTATGACGTGGTGCCTACCAAATGCAGAGAGAATTTACGGCAAACAGTGTTGGCCCTTATGAGACACTAACAAATGTTGTGGAGAATAGATGAAAATCTTTCTGTTTGTAGTTTCTATCTGTTTTTAATGTAATGAATTTGTGAATAGCTATATTTGTGAGCCGTGTTGCGGAGAAGGATATGAAATAGAGTTTATTATGTTTCCTGTAATTGGCGGCTGACCAGGTAGCGCAAAGGCGTGGTCTGTTCAATTGCCTCTTACTTATGATAATGTAGTGAGCACAAATTTGATGAGTATTATGCTCAGTAGTAGGGAGCATTTATTGATTTCTGTAGTGCTCAGTAAGGAAACATAAACTTTGAGTATTATTGTGTCAAGCGCTGGCAGGGTGGCCACACATTTTTAGCAATCAAATTCCCTGATATTTCCCTGATTTTTCCCTGATTTGATTTGATTTTCCCTGATTAAAAACCTTAATATTATCGCAATGGCCCCTACTTTTAGAAGTCATATACTGATTCAAATGCTGTCAAGTGACATGTTTATACACAATGCTGTTACAATGTTCTTAATTAAATGAAAAGTTATCTAAAATATGATGTATGTGCTAATTTACTTTCATGGTTGTCAAAATCAAAACTGGTAAAATATATGGCCTCCAACCTCCCCTTGTAGCCACACCTTCTCCTCCAATTTATTAAAACAGGAGGGGTTTTTTGGCTTACATGGTAAACTGTCTAAGGCCATTCGTAAAAAGTGCTTGTTTGCAATTACACCACAACCTCTTTATAACACTATTAATGGGGTCCAAACAGAAACCATATTAGTTAAAAAACCCGCGTTATATCCAAACAAAAATGAATAGATTATATAAAACAAGAATTCCGCCGAAGGCAATGTCGCGCCTGTGGGGGCGCAAAGTCAGTGAACCATGACATCTAGGCCAAGGTCAAACATAGATGCTTGCATAAAAGTTGCCATTCTTAAATGTAAGCTTGTACTAAGGATCATTAATTAAGGCTCAATTAATATTCTTGGATTTCTGTTATGTATTGTATTAAACCATCTAACAGTAATTTCAGAAGTTCCTACATGTGCAGTCAAGGACTTTAGTCACATCAATTAAACCATTTATGTATTGTTTCATAATTTTTTTCCTGTATAGAGCAAAAGTATTCATAATGTATTCGTAAAACTATTCATGAATACATGACTTTTGAAATGTATTCGAATACAAATACAAATACGTTTATTCTAAAAAATCCACGAATACAGAATACTTCATGAATACTCAAAAATGTATCCAAAAAGTATTCGAACAAGGCAACGCAAGCGTAGCATCCCCTCGCAACTGCATACCATTCATTAACATGAAAATCCAATCTGAATATGTTAGACCATTGTGACCTTGACCTTTGACCCGACCTTGAAATTCAATAGGGTTCATCCTCTGTACATGGTGAACATTTGTGGAAAGTTTGATGCTTCTACGATGAATACTGTGTCGTCTATCCTGCTCACAAGGTTTTCAAGGTCAAGTCCATTGTGACCTTGACCTTTGACCCCTGACCTTGAAATTCAATAGGGTTCATCCTCTGTACATGGTGAACATTTGTGGAAGGTTTGATGCTTCTACGATGAATACTGTGTCTTCTATCCTGCTCACAAGGTTTTCAAGGTCAAGTCCATTGTGACCTTGACCTTTGACCCCTGACCTTGAAATTCAATAGGGTTCATCCTCTGTACATGGTGAACATTTGTGGAAGGTTTGATGCTTCTACGATGAATACTGTGTCTTCTATCCTGCTCACAAGGTTTTCAAGGTCAAGTCCATTGTGACCTTGACCTTTGACCCCTGACCTTGAAATTCAATAGGGTTCATCCTCTGTACATGGTGAACATTTGTGGAAGGTTTGATGCTTCTATGATGAATACTGTGTCTTCTATCCTGCTCACAAGGTTTTCAAGGTCAAGTCCATTGTGACCTTGACCTTTGACCCCTGACCTTGAAATTCAATAGGGTTCATCCTCTGTACATGGTGAACATTTGTGGAAGGTTTGATGCTTCTACGATGAATACTGTGTCTTCTATCCTGCTCACAAGGTTTTCAAGGTCAAGTCCATTGTGACCTTGACCTTTGACCCCTGACCTTGAAATTCAATAGGGTTCATCCTCTGTACATGGTGAACATTTGTGGAAGGTTTGATGCTTCTACGATGAATACTGTGTCTTCTATCCTGCTCACAAGGTTTTCAAGGTCAAGTCCATTGTGACCTTGACCTTTGACCCCTGACCTTGAAGTTCAATAGGGTTCATCCTCTGTACATGGTGAACATTTGTGGAAGGTTTGATGCTTCTACAATGAATACTGTGTCTTCTATCCTGCTCACAAGGTTTTCAAGGTCAAGTCCATTGTGACCTTGACCTTTGACCCCTGACCTTGAAATTCAATAGGGTTCATCCTCTGTACATGGTGAACATTTGTGGAAGATTTGATGCTTCTACGATGAATACTGTGTCTTCTATCCTGCTCACAAGGTTTTCAAGGTCAAGTCCATTGTGACCTTGACCTTTGACCCCTGACCTTGAAATTCAATAGGGTTCATCCTCTGTACATGGTGAACATTTGTGGAAGGTTTGATGCTTCTACGATGAATACTGTGTCTTCTATCCTGCTCACAAGGTTCCGGACAGACACACACACACACACACACACACACACAGACACACTAACACACGGACGCACGGCACCGATGCTATATCCCCATTCGCAACTTTGTTGCGAGGGGATAATAAGAATACAGAATACAATTACCCAAGGTCTGATTTAAGCTGTAATAATTCTTGAGAAATGAACTTAAAGGCATTTATTCTTGATTATTGGGGACTATTAGTTCATTACATAATATTATGTAGCTCTTAGTCATGGCTGAAGAGAGAGCTACTGTCCTCAACAGGTAAGGGGCCTTTTGTGGGGAAATCAATACTTTATAATTACTTACTGCTGACTAGAGGAGTAATAAAATTCTATTGCCCTTAGCTTATCCACAATGTGTCGAATAAGGACTAAGATCAGACTGCGCTTATGCATAAGCACATCCTGATCTCATTTTTACCTGGCCATAAATTTAAACCAGCTTCAAATATTAATAAATCCACACTGTCTTTGGTAATTCTTTATACAGAATCATTTTCACACAACCAACTAGCACTTACGAATGGATATATTTTAAGCTATGTAAACAAGTCTGTGATATAAACACCCTGTACACCCCACTTTACATAAAAACGGGGCTTACAGGGGTCTGTATTATAAATATTTATTTTTCTGCTGCAAGACATAGGTGTTGGTATTTGTCAGAACGGGGCGGTTCTAATGAGCACCTACAGCCTATGTTTGGTGTAAATAAGAAAAACATCATATATTTTCATCAACAACAAAATATCAGTTTTGTAGATCTGAGGAATACACTATACCACATTGTATAAAATGTTTACATCCATTTATGTCTCATATATAGAATTGTCTCCTGAGGCGGTTCTAACAAGCACCCATAACTTATGTTTGGAGCATGAATATGTGAAACATGACAAATTTTCATGAAATATAAAGGTTTTTGGGAAATGAGAAGAAGTTTTATATCCTGTGATAATATTAATAATAATAATAATAAAAATAATAATATTATTATTATCATTATTAATATTATTATTTACACTTGGCCCCTGCAAAAGTATTATCATGAAAAGCATCAGTTTGTAATTATCACCTCAAAATAGCTATATATGCACTGTTAATATTTGTACATGCCAGGTTTAGAACTTGCTTATCATGAAAAAAAAATAAAATAAACATGTAAATATTCAGTATTTTGTTTCTATTTTTCTTATCATCTTAATATAATTATCTTATTTAGTGGCATAAATTTGGAATCTACATAATTTAACCTGTAAATTATTGATTTCCCCTTAAGTGCCTCAGTCAGGGAATTCAACAAGAGATACTAATCACCCTATTAAGGACCCCCTTTGATCTGCTTTAGACAGTATATCACAGGGGGCAATAAATAATTATGGACACACGGTGTGTTCTTCTGTTTCAGAATAAATGCCTTTAACCATAAGGGTGAACCCTAGTGTGGTTGCAATATTTTACAAAGTCAGTGAACCATAAAATTTAGGTCAAGGTCAAATATGGATGCTTACATTTAAGTTTCCATCTCGAGATACAAGTTTGTACCAAGTATCATTAATGAAGCTCTTATAGTTCTTGAGAAATAAACTTGACCATTAGGGTGAACGCTAGGGTCGTCGCAATATTTCACAAAGTCAGTGAACCATGAAATTTGGGTCACGGTCAAATATGGATAGTTCCATTTAAGTTGCCATCCTCAGATTCAAGTTTGTACCAAATATCATTATTATTCACTAATGATGTTCTTATAGTTCTTGAGAAATAAACTTGACCATTAGGGTGAACGCTAGGGTGGTCGCAATATTTTACAAAGTCAGTGAACCATAAAATGTAGGTCAAGGTCAAATAGGGATGCTTGCATTTAAGTTGCCATCCCCAGATACAAGTTTGTACCAAGTATCATTAATGAAGCTCTTATAGTTCTTGAGAAATAAACCTGACCATTAGGGTGAACGCTGGGGTGGTCGCAAATGTTGACGCCTTGACAAACAGATGAACGAACGGATGAACGGATGGAAAACGGGTTGCCTATATCGCGCCATGCTAATAGCAGGCGCAACAAAAATGACAACTATTGGTCATTTTTCTACATAATCTATACATTTTTGGGATCAATCCTGAAATCGTGTTATAATGAACCGTGTTATAACGAGGTTGTGGTGTACCTATTCAGGTGTTCAAGGAATGGATAGACAGGTCTGGATTTTCTTTTTTCATGTGTTCAAGGGGTGGGTATGAAGACTAGAATTTTCAAATTGGGAACACGTCTTGATATCAATTTCAACAGTAATTAGCAATACAAATACTCATCATATGTCAGTTTAAAGCAAATTTTGCTTTATATTAGCTTTTTAATAATACAGTCATGAAGAAAGAAAACTTGATCTGGAAATGATATAAAATTTGAATATCTTGACTTTACAAAGATAAGATATTTTGAAATTCCCTGATTTTTCCCTGATTTTCAGCAAAATTTCAAATTCCCTGATTTTTCCCTGCAGGGAATTTTTTTTCACCATTTTCCATGTTTTCCCTGTTTTCCAGAGTGCGTGGCCACCCTGGCTGGGTGCTGATAATTTGATGCACAGTGAAGTTGAGTTCTGCTGTACGGTTATTTGTTGCATGCACTAATCAGCCTGTGTGTCTGGTCAGCGCATGCGCAATAACGGTATATGCATGAACATATTCTTACTTCTCCGGGAAGGGGATCATGATATAGCATGTATGTTTTGTGAACTGTATCTTAAACCGATTATTGTAATTTGCTGGCACGACAATATGTGGTGACCTGCTGCTCCCTGCAAAATAGCAGCGGGTACTGGTACGACGCTGTCGGTTAGGGTCCAGCAAGGGCGGACAAACCAACATAAACAGGTCGTAGAAAGCAATGTGAGACCAATGTGAGACCATTCAAAATAAACAGGTCGAATAAATAACCTGCAGGCGATTCAGGCGAATCAAACGAAGAAGTTACCAGGACTTAAGTTCACACCAGTGCGCGATCGATAAATGATACATATCAACCTGTGGTCGACAACAAGGTCGACAAACTAGTTCACACTAGTGCGCAAGAGGGGGTTCACCCTAAGTTATAAACTGGCCAGTCGCGTCGTGTTTTTTTTTTTTTTTATTTTGGTGCTGTTTTTGTTGTTTGCTTCTGTAGGCATTCACGTCACCCGTTCCGAGCACAGAACATTGTTTTGCTTTCGGGGCGGACATCGTGAGTGGGCTGCAGAAGAAACTAAATGTGATGTTTTGTGTTAGTATTGTTGTATATAGATACTGTAAATAATTCATGTCATTCATTTGATATCTTTCTTGTGCCTTACCCCACAGCTGCCCGTACACCTGTCAGAGATCACGCTCGGTTGTCTTGTCAGCATGGGGGTTTGTGGGACGCCGTAAACCCACATGTAACAGTAACAACTGTAATCTAGCACTGACAGCACTGGTGGGTCCCTTTCTACAAGTTTACACAGACTATTTCCATTAACCTTTAAATTCCCACCCCTGCCCATCGGGGCTTGGAGAAATAGATAATATTGGGCTGCATGGTGCTGCCACACAGAGCTGAAACTGACCACACAGGAGTGCTGGCACTAAGCCTGCCCAGGCAAAGTTGTGCGAGTCAGACTGTCCAATGAATATAAGCCTTCTGTTTCATTGGGCAGCAGGGCTTGAGATGTCATTTCATCTCAATGTTGGTTAAAATTCCCATAACATTGATAGCAAGGTCTCCAAAATGACATAATGTTGACGGGGACCTTAAACCTTCAAACAAACAAAAACCTTTAAATCCCTGTATTTTATGCATGCAGTACAGACCCAGATCAGATGCCACATTAAAAATACAAACAAACAAATCACCTTCTTGCCTTTACAAGTTCCCACAAATTCTTCAATATCCCAGGCTGTTGGTAAGTTATCTTGTAGCTGATTCTGGTTCAGAAACACCCTCTTACTCTTATCATTGTATTTACAGCCTTGACCCTGGGAATGAAAGAACAGGCATAAACAGTCTGTCATTGTGAGATCAACCCTTCAAACACCATTAACCCTTCTCTTGCTGTATTTTCATTTAAGCCACACCCATTTCTGTCTATCAACCAATCATATTAATTGATGTAATTTATTGCTACAAATTCATAAACTAAATACCAAACAGTGTAGATCCTGATCAGATGGCTTCACTGTTTGGCATTCAGTTTATGCATTTGTTGCAATAAATAACATCAAGTAATTTGATTGGTTGATAGACAGAAATGGATGTGGCTTAAATGAATATTCAGCAAGATAAGGGTAAAAAGTTTATCCATGTCAACCAATCAGACTACTTGATACAAATTATTGCAACAAATCCATAATCTGAATGACAAACAATGCAGATCCTGATCAGATGGCTGATCTGGGTCTACATTGTTTGAGAGGTAAGGCATATCCGGGCTCAGCAGGACAAGGGTTAAGGTTTTTTTAGCAGTAAAACAAAGTATGAAAAGATGGACTACGGTAGGTCAAATAGTCAAAATGTAATGTCAAGCCTTATTTTATCTGAAAAACAATAAAGGGAAATTCACATGAAATGTCAGGCTTATTTTTTCATAAAAATGAAAAAAAAAAAAAAAAATAGTTTGAAGATGTCATATGCTGGTCGTGACTGGCATGTGAAGGGTGTTTGGATTTTTCACAGCCCTTTCAAGAACATTTCACTTATATCAAGCCAATCTTTCATCAAAGGTGGGCCAAAATGAGAGCGCCAAGAGATCAAGAATTCTACAGAAGGCTATGTCGTGCCTGGGATTGTAGATGTGAAGTGTTCAATCAATTGTTTGTTTAGATTTTTCACAGCACTTTCAAGAATATTTCACTTATAACAAGCAAATCTTAAATCAAAGGTGGGCCAAAATGAGAGCACCCAGAGAACAAGAATTCTACAGAAAGTAGAAGTAAAACAAAGATCAGGAATCGATTCAATTAACTTACTCCACCCATCAAAGACACCAAAGGGAAAGAAGGCTATGTCGTGCCTGGGATTGTAGATTTTGAAAAATGAACTTAACATCATGGTAACAAGTCCGTGAAATGAACACTCCCTCTAAACCCCAGTTTGTATAGAGAAAACTGAGGTTTACAGGGGTATACATTACTTTGCTTATTTCTGCTCATAGACATTGGTTGTGGGTACTCATTAGAACCGTCTCAATGAGGCGGTTCTAACGAGCACCCATAACCTATGCTTGAAGCGCAAATTAGAAAAAAAAATCACAAAATTTCATCGGAAAAGTAGCCGTTTTGGAAGTATGAATGGGCACACTGTATCACATGGACATGTTATCTGAACTTTTTGCAAATAGTGTTGGTCATGATCAGACGCCGCATTCTGAGGCGTCTGATCTGGGCCTGCACTGTTTGCCAGGGTACCCGTTTTTGGGTTTCCTGTACAAAATGGGATAAAGCAGGTGTGACAAAAAATAACTTCACCTTCCATTCCAGAAAAAGGCATCTCAATTATATTATCCTTGTCGCTCGTCATTATCTGAAACATGTTGAGCTTACCCTGGCATCCAGTCTTTCTCTACACCCCTCACTTTTACTCTTCATTCTTACAACTTCAGGATGTATACATGTGTGTTCTCTACTCGCTAGGATAGCCATCCTGAAAAAATGTACAACAAATTAGCGTGCTTACCTGGAGAAATTCGGACACTTTTTAATGAGCCATTTTAGGGCTGAAAAAATCCACTTCTCCACTAGCCATGGTGAGTGTCTTATGATGCAGCCTATAGCACGACAAGTGAAGATTTTGTCTAGTTCCTGTGAAATTTACCAAATTCTACATGCCCTTGAACATGAAGGATAAGTGAAAGTTTGAGGAATTTTCCAGCCTTCAAACATTTTGCTCAGTGTCGAATAATTTAAACCATGATCAAACTGCTCCTTCAAGATAGATAATAGTTATGAAAGGGTTCTTTAACCCATTTTGTACTGGAAACCCCAAAACAGGCACCCTGGCAAACAGTGTAGGCCCAGATCATCAGACGCCGCAGAACTTGGAGTCTGATCAGGGCCCACAATGTTTGGGAACAGTTAAGCCATTTTCAAATTAAACTTTGAAAAAAAAAAAAACACAACCTGACACCCCTTAATTTTGAAATGGACTCCTGGTATATACAAGGAGAAGATTCCATTTGGTACAAAAGGGTTAAAGTGTGATTTCTACTAATGATAGTGAGATAATCGAACCGAACATCTGAAAGGTCAGTATCGGCAAACAAACTGTACCGAGAGAAACCGGAATTGCTATAGTCCTTATATTTACTGGTCCCACAAACCTTCTTGTCATGCCCCATCTAACTTACATCCTGCTGTATAAATTAATTTAGCCACACCCATTAATTTTGTTTATTTGTTTGTTTCTATTGGAGTTTAAAAGCCCAGTTGAGCCAGTCAGTTTAACTATCCACACTTTTTCGGGGCAGGCTTATACGTAAGCTGATAGCCAGTGCAGTGCACATTCTTTCGCCAGAGACTGCATCCTCCTGATCACCAGTCAGACGTGCATCTTACTGAGCTACTGAGGCCGGCCTGCCACACCCATTTCTGACGTTCATCCTTGATGCAATTTATTCCTACAAATTCATGAAATGAATGTCTTTGTTTGTTTGTTTGATTTGAGGTTTAACGTCGTCGTCAACACTTTAAAGGTCATTTTGGAATCACTGCTTCCAATTTCGTGGGACTTTTACCCAACACCGAGATGAAATGACATCTCAAGCCCTGTCGCCCAATGAAACCAATAGGCTTTATAAGCATGAACGGTCCGATTCGCACCACTTTACCTGGGCAGGCTTAGATCCACTAAGTGGTTTACCAGTACTCGTGTGCGTTCGGTTTCAGGTCTGCGTGGAAGCATCATGCAGCCCATTTATTTCTTCAAGCCCCGATGGGCGGGGGCCAGAAATGAATGTCAAACAGTGCAGATACTAATGTCACAGGCTATAGGTATATAGCACACTTGTACTGCCTTGTGGTACAAGCCGGCTTTTATAGCCATGTGGTGGACTTTGCTTATCCGGCCTGCGACCCGGGTTCGATTCCCTGCCGGGCCAACATTTCTGGCATTTGTTCATCTGTTACACTAATCAGATATCTTCTTCAGAAGCCATCTGATCAGTATCAACAATTTTTGTAAAAGGTACTGCTTATTCTGGTTCAGAAACATAGAATTCTAACCCTTTTTGTACCAAATGGAATCTTCCTCCTTATATATAGCAGGAGTCCATTTAAAAATTTAGGGGTGTCGGGTTGTTTTCTTCAAAATTTATTTGGAAAATGGCTTAACTTTTCGCAAACAGTGTAGGCCCTGATCAGACGCCGCGTTCTGCGGCGTCTGATCTGGGCCTGCACTGTTTGGCAGGTACCCATTTTGGGTTTCTGGTACCCAGTTACCCAGCCATGTTTACCTGACATCATGGTAGGCTGTCTTCTTCAGCTCCCGTGTTATCTGAGCTATCTGTTTGTGGGTTCTTGATCCAAAGTAGATTTTAGGCACCCTGGAATGGGAACAAGACAATAAACCTTGAAATGCCAATCACAACAACTGTCGTCTGCTTTGTCGTCTGCTGGTAGGGGAGCAGTTTGATCATGGTTCACAGTATTTGCCTGCAGGCTAAAGAAAGGTTTGAAAAGTTTGCAAGAATATGCAGCAGACAACATAAACAGACAAAAATTTCAGATACAGTTTTTCATGGCACCTTAACCCATAAAATGTCAATCATGATTATTGTCTTCTGCTTTGTCGTCTACCTGTTACTTTAAAAGTCATGTTTCCAAACTGTGTGAACCAAGATCAGACTGCTCCTCTAGGAGCTATCTGATCTGGGTCCACACTGTTTGCCTATCCAAAAAAAATTTAGCAGACAACATAAGCAGACAACAGTTCCAGGTGTTGTTTTTCTTGGCATCTTAAGGTTTCACTGGCGAATTGTCATAAGGTAAAAGTTCCCAAAACCGTTTCCACAAATTAGGTAGAACATGTCTTTTTGTCAACTAGCTCAGTATAAGCAAAATATTCAAAATCTTAAAATGCTATAGACCACTGGAAGAGGACAACATTTACTACTAATTTCATTATTTTTCCTGGAAAAGCAAACTTGGCATTCAATATAAAGTGATTCCCATGGAATGTCAAGCTTTCTGTTCTAGGAAAAAATAATAAAGAAAATTTGAGTATGTCATCTGTTGCAATTGCCGGCTAAATCAGAGCTGGCTGCATGTTAGCAATTGGTTGGCTTGTTACCATGGTTACACGGCTCTGCTTATATACTGAAACATGATCAAGTTTTCAGTCCATCTTAACCCTTATACTGCTGTTCACGACAAACCCTACTTTTGCAAACAGTGAAGATCCAGATCAGATGGCTTCTGAAGAAGCCATCTGATCAGGATCTACACTGTTTGACAGAGCTGAAACTGACCCGCACACGAGTACTGGTAAACTGCTTAGAGGATCTAAGCCTGCCCCGGCAAAGCGGTGCGAGTCGGCCCGACCATTTGGTATCATTGGGCGGCAGGGCTCGAGATGTCGGGCTTGGGTAAAAGTCCCACAAAATCGGAAGCAACGTCTCCAAAATGACCTTTAAAGTCTTGATGGGGACGTTAAACCTCAAATCAAACAAACAAATACACTGTTTGACATATAGTTTGTGAATTTATACGAATAAATTACATCAAGTAATCTGATTGGTTCAAAGATAGAAATGGGTGAGGCTAAATTAATTATTCAGGGATAAGGGTTAAAGCACACATAAATTCCGTCTGATGAACTGAATATTAATTATATGATAAAGTCATATCCATAAATATAAACAAATTATTTTTTAAGGGGAATGGGTACACCTTTAGGGGAGGCAACTCCTGCAAAAGTCTTTTTTGTCTCCCATGTCAATAGGGGTCAACTCTTAAAGGAAAGAATTTGTTCCTGAGGAGCAAATTCTTTTCTTTAAGAGAAGACCCTGTTTTCAGTGGGACAGGGCTTATAGAAAAGCGAACAGGAAGTCCTGAAAGTTGTCTCCCTTTGAAAAATGGCGGCAAAATCTGCCTGGTGTTCCCATTCCCCTCAAAGCACCAAATCAAATTGAATTACATATGATATGATTTTTCCTATTATTTTTTTCCAGAGAAAATCATGCTTGACGTTTCATGTAAATTGTCTGCTGCAGACACTTTAAATGAAATGTCAAGCCTTATACTTGAGAGAGTTACCTCCTGTATGAGTGTAACCAAATCCTGCTGAATAAATTAATTTAGCCACACCCATTTCTGACTATCTAACAATCAAAATTACTTGATATAATGTATTTAAATTCTGCAAACAAACTGCATGAAAAGCAGTCTAAATCCTGATCATATGGCTTCTTCAGCACCCATCTGATCTGGATCTACGCAAAGGTAGGGGTTGTCTTGTTCAGCAGGACAAGGCTTAAGAATAGAACAGATGGCAATTTTTCCTTCAGTAAACAGACATGGATAAAACATACTACAAGATCTCCTTCTTTTTGGCTCTGTTGTTTGTCAATAGACCAGATGTTACTAAGCGTAGAAGCTTTTCATTGTTGTTGTCCACTGAGGCCATCCTTAAAAAAATTTTCTCTGTTAAAAAAACGAAGAAAAATTGAAAACATTTTCACCCTACAGCTTAAAACCTCAAGAAAAACTACATCTTAGAATAAAAAATTGATGTCCTCTGTTTATGTCGTCTGCTGAACCTTCTTGAAAACTTCTTAAAAATATTTCTGCTTACAGGCAAACAGTGTGGACTCTGATCTATAGGAGCAGTCTGATCTGCTATAGGAGCAGTCTGATCAGGGTCCACACTGTTTGCAACAATTATAACTTTTAAGTTAACCGGCAGACAACAAAGCAGATGACAATTGCTGTGATTGGCATGTTAAGAGGTAAAGTCATAAGACGACTTGCCAGACAATCTAGGGCTCGTCAGTTTATTGCAAAATTAATTTATCAATCTTACAAGATGATTTCAATTTGTTTCAACTAGGGTGGTATACGTATTTTGTCAGACATTTAAGACGCTCAATCATTGTTAACTTGGCTCCAAACTTGCAATACTTGTCACAGGGGTCGTTGATTTTTCGTCAGGTGAGGCGAGAAGGATAAATTTTTTCACACTTTTGTCGCAATAAAGTGGCTTAAGTCCGACAGACTGACAATATAGCGACGCCTGACACAATGTTAATAAAGCCGTCAGTTTGTATAAGCGAATTAGAGGTGTGGATTTTCCCTAAATATTTGGGCTTCATTTATTGAAAATATCGAATAGATATTTAAGGGTGTCATATTTGTAATATTCATTCTCTTCAAATATGGTGTTATCTTTCAGAATTTTGACTGCTTATCAGATATCATATCTGATAGGGAATCACTTGCAGATCAGAACTTTTCAAAAGCAGTTGTAAATATAATTATTCAAAGCACAATACACTGTACAATAACCCATTCTAGATGGATGGTTAATCATAAATATTGGCAAACAGTACAGGCCCTGATCAGACGCTGCATTCTGCAGCGTCTGATCAGGGCCTTCACTGTTGGCAAAAAAGTTTGCCATTTTGTAATAAACTTGACCTAGTACTCCTAAATTTCAAATGGATTGGTCTTATATATATAGGGCAGAAGATTCTATTCCGGGCAAAATTGATTAAAAGTGATTGCCCTTTAGGGCTCCCTTGGGTGTCTGTCTGTGTGTCAAGGGTAATATTTGTCAATGTTAAGAGTCGTTATTTTTTTTAAGCCCATTTTGTACTGAATGAAATCTTCTACCTATTATATATAGCAGGAGGCCCTTTAAAAATTTAGGGCTGTCAGGTTGCGTTATCTCTGAAATTTATTTGGAAAATGACTGAGCTATTTGCAAACAGTGTAGTCATCCCTGATCATCCGTAGCATCTGATCTGGGTCCATACAGTTTGCCAGTAATGAGTATGCCGTTTTGGGTTTTCCCATACAGAATGGGTTAATATCTAAAATGAAACTAGACAAAGGACAAGGATGTGCCCCCTCCCCCAAACCCCCTCATAGCGCAATTTAGAAAACTTACAACACATCTTGGATGTGGACAGATGGACAGGGGTAATACTAAGGCTGACACGATTAATGGTATAATCGATTAATTGATCTATAAATTCCACAAAAATGATTATCAGTACTGATATGAAGATAGCTTGTAATTGATTATTTGATAAGTGCAATTTACTACCCAAACCTTGTGTCTAAAATAGCTGGATCAGTGGCAAACAGGGCAGACCCTGATGAGACGCTGCATTTTGCGGCGTCTCATCTGGGTCTAAACTGTTTGCTCAGGCCATCCTTAAAAACAAGAGGCCCATGGGCCACTATGCTCACCAGAGCTCAGGTGGGCACTGCCAAATTGCAGCCATGTATTTTAACATGATATCATTTTAATCTGCCAGATGAACCCCCATATCCAAATGAGCATCCATGTGGACTCAGTATATGAAACATTAGGCCTTTAATGAAGTAGAGGGGGTGGGGCATGGACCCAATGGAGCCCTGGTTGGTATCACTAAATGTGCCTTATCACAAAGAACAAGAATATATATGGTTTAGCAGTGGGGATCTGCATGGCTGGAGATATAAGTGGAGGGGTTGGAGCATGCCCTGTCGTTCCCAGGAAAGCCCAAGATTGTTATCCCTAAATGTGTCTCATCATAAGGACCAAGTATATATATGGTTTAGGGGTGGGAATCTGAACGGTTTCCAAGATATCCTTTCATGAAGTGGAAAGGAGAGGACTGGCCCCTGCGGACACACCTACAGTAGGTGTGCTAATAATAAGGAACAAGAACATATATGAATATGGGGTGGTTTCTGAAATATATGGCCTTTTATGAAGTGGAAGGGCGGGGCACATTGCCTCAGCACAAAGAGACCCCCAAGTTGGTGTGACTGAATGAGTCTTATCATAAGGAACAAGAATATATATGGTTTAGGGGTGGGGATCTGAACTATTTCTGAGATATGTGGCTTTTAATGAAGTCAAGCTGTGAAGCAAGGCCCGGGCATGCCCCGGGGACTCACAAGCTGGTGTCAATGAATGTGCCTTATCATAAGGAAGATGAATATATATGGTTTAGGGGTGGGGCTCTGAACAGTTTCTGAGATATAAGGCCTTTTGTGAAGTGCAGGGGTGGGGCAAGGCCCAGGGAGACCCCCAGGTTGGTGTCAATGAAAGTGTCTTATCATAAGGTACAAGAATATATATGGTTTAGGGGTGGGGATCTGTAAGGTTTCCGAGATATTGTGATATTATGAAATGGAGGGGGTGGGGCATGGCCCCAGCACATCCCTGGGGACCCCCAGGTTGGTGTCACTGAATGTGTCTCATCATAATGAACAAGAACATATATGGTTTAGGGGTGGGGATCTGATCAGTTTCTGAGATATATGGCCTTTTGTGAAGTGAAGGGGTGGGGCATGGCTCCGGCGCACCCCGGAAGACCCCCAATTTGGGGTCAATGAATGCGTCTTATCATAAGGAGCAAGAATATATATGGTTTAGGGGTGGGGATCTGTAAGGTTTCCGAGATATTGGGCCTTTTATGAAATGGAGGGGCGGGACATGGCCCCGGCGCATCCCGGGGACCCCCAGTTTGATGTCACTGAATGCGTCTGATCATAAGGAACAAGAGTATATAGGGTTCAGGGGTGGGGATGTGAATGGTTTCCGAGATATTGGGCCTTTTATGAAGTGGAGGGGGTGGGGCATGGCCTCGGCACATCCCGGAGGACCTCCAGGTTGGTGTCACTGAATGCGTCTTATCAATAGGAACAAGAATATATATGGTTTAGGGGTGGGGATCTGTAAGGTTTCTGAGATATAAGTCATTTTATGAAGTACTGGGGGCGGGGCATGGCCCCGGCACAACCTACTGGACCCCCAGGTTGACATAACAGCATATGGCTGAGAGAAGTTTACTAAAGGAACATTTCTATGAAAGTTTTGTCAAAATATCTGCAAAGGCTTTGTAGTTAATGCCATTTTTCAATTTTCCCCATTATAAGTCTATGGAAAATCTAAGTTGCCATAGCAACCAAACTAAAGAGCCGAATTTCATAAAAAACACAAAACCTGTAAAGGCAAATATGGTGAATATTTCCATAAACTTTCAGCCTCATAGAGCATACGGTTTCTGAGGAGATGATTTTTTAAGTATTTTTTTTTTTCTATTTTTTCATTTTGGTTTCCATGGCAACCAATACAAATGAGCAGTAGGCCTAAAATCATATGGCAGATAGTAGATTGCCTAAGGAATATTTCTATGAAAGTTTTGTCAAAATATCTGCAGTGGCTTGGCAGTAAATGCCATTTTTCAATTTTCCCCATTATAAGTCTATGGGAGCTCTAAGTTGCTATAGCAACCAAACTAATGGGCCAATTTTCATAAACAAGAGGGCCCAGAGGGCCCTGGTTCGCTCACCTGATCCAATGTATAACAAGTGGGCCCTGGGCAGGGTCAATTTTGGCCCCAGGGCTATAATTTGAACAATCTTGGTAGAGGTCCACAAGATGAAGCTTCATATCGAATATGAAAGACCTGGGCTTTCTGGTTTCAGAGTAGAAGATTTTAAAGGTTTACCCTGCATATAGAAGTCTATGTAAAACAAGATTTTCCCTATATAAGTCTATGTTAAACCAAAGGGCCCCGGAGCAGGGGCATTTTTGGCCCCAGGGCTATAATTTGAACAATCTTGGTAGAGGTCCACTAGCTGAAGCTTCATAACAAATATCAAAGACCTAAGCCTTGTGTTTCAGAGAAGATGATTTTTAAAGATTTTCCCTATATAAGTCTATGTAAAACCAAAGGGCCACATGGCGGAGGCATTTTTTGGTCTCAGGACTATAATTTGAACAATCTTTATAGAGGTCCACTAGCTGAAGCTTCATAACAAATATCGAAGACCTAAGCCTTGTGGTTTCAAAGAAGAAGATTTTTCAAGATTTTCCCTATATACGTCTATGTAAAACCAAAGGGCCCCGGAGCGGGGGCATTTTTGGCCCCAGGGCTATAATTTGAACAATCTTGGTAGAGGTCCACAAGATGAAGCTTCATACCAAATATCAAAGACCTGGGCCTTGCAGTTTCAGAGAAGAAGATTTTTCAAGATTTTCCCTATATAAGCCCATGTAAAACAAAAGGGCCCTGGTGTGGGGGCATTTTTGGTCCCAGCACTATAATTTGAATAATCTTGGTAGGGGTCCACTAGATGTAGCTTCATACCAAATATCAAAGACCTGGGTCTTGCGGTTTCTGAGAAGAAGATTTTTCAAGATTTTCCCTATATAAGCCCATGTAAAACCAAAGGGCCCCCGTGTGGGGGGCATTTTTAGCTCCAGCACTATAATTTGAACAATCTTGGTAGGGGTCCACTAGATGAAGCTTCATACCAAATATGAAAGACCTGGGCCTTGCGGTTTCAGAGAAGAAGATTTTTAAAGATTTTCCCTATATAAGCCTATGTAAAACAAAAGGGCCCTGGTGCGGAGGCATTTTTGGCCCCAGCACTATAATTTGAACAATCTTGGTAGGGGTCCACTAGATGAAGCTTCATACCAAGTATCAAAGACCTGAGCCTTGCGGTTTCAGAGAAGAAGATTTTTCAAGATTTTCCCTATATAAGCCCATGTAAAACCAAAGGGCCCCCGTGCCGGGGCATTTTTAGATCCAGCACTATAATTTGAACAATCTTGGTAGGGGTCCACTAGATAAAGCTTCAAACCAAATATCAAAGACCTGGGCCTTGCGGTTTCAGAGAAGAAGGTTTTTAAAGATTTTCCCTATATAAGCCCATGTAAAACCAAAGGGCCCCTGTGCGGGGGCATTTTTGGCCCAAGCACTATAATTTGAACAATCTTGGTAGGGGTCCACTAGATGAAGCTTCATACCAAATATCAAAGACCTGGGCCTTGCGGTTTCAGAGAAGAAGATTTTTCAAGATTTTCCCTATATAAGCCCATGTAAAACCAAAGGGCCCCCGTGCGGGGGCATTTTTAGCTCCAGCACTATAATTTGAACAATCTTGGTAGGGGTCCACTAGATGAAGCTTCATACCAAATATCAAAGACCTGGGCCTTGCGGTTTTAGAGAAGAGGATTTTTAAAGATTTTCCCTATATAAGCCATGTAAAACCAAAGGGCCCCCGTGCGGGGGCATTTTTGGCCCCAGCACTATAATTTGAACAATCTTGGTAGGGGTCCACTAGATGAAGCTTCATACCAAATATCAAAGACCTGGGCCTTGCGGTTTCAGAGAAGAAGATTTTTAAAGATTTTCCCTATATAAGCCCATGAAAAACCAAAGGGCCCCCGTGCGGGGGCATTTTTGGCCCCAGCACTATAATTTGAACAATCTTGGTAGGGGTCCACTAGATGAAGCTTCATACCAAATATCAAAGACCTGGGCCTTGCGGTTTCAGAGAAGAAGATTTTTTAAGTTTGCGGTGAAAAAAATCTATTTTTGGCTACTGTGACCTATATGTGCAACGGACCGGAACCATTTGAACAACTTTGAAAGGGGACTACCTAAGGATCATTCCTGTGAAGTTTGGTCAAAATACGATCAGTGGTTTAGGAGGAGATGTCGTTTGAAGAAAAGTTTACGGACGCATGCACGGACGCACGCACGCACGCACGCACGGACGCACGGACGCACGACGGACGACGGACAAAAAGTGATCCCAAAAGCTCACCTTGTCACTACGTGACAGGTGAGCTAAAAACACAAACTTTCAATCCCCCAGCCCAAGGATGCTACATATAAAATTTGGGCTGAATCGGTCCAGTGGCTTCAGAGAAGAAGATGTTTGAAAGTGTTGACGTCAGACGACGACAATGACGACGACAACGACGCCGGACAACTGCCTATCCTATAAGCTCCCCCGGAGCCTTCGGCTCTGGTGAGCTAAAAATTATGTTTGCTGTGCTCCTACCCATCATATGTGAGGTGGGTAGGAAGGTAGGTCTTTTTTTTTTTTTAGGTCTGAAAAGATATTTGACCCTAAAAGCACCATACAACAACTGAAAACATCATTTCAAATACTTATTGTCTGATTTTTCAGAGAAAATCAGGCTTGACATTTCATTTGAATGGTCTGCTATCTTCAAATTTTTGTTTCTTCGGCAGTAAAGTTTACAATGTATTTGTATAGGAGTGTTTACGTAATGACAGCGTCTCCATCATCGTTAAGGTACAAAGCTGTTAATTCTGTCTAAATGGTTATGGCCCTTCTTCTGTCACAGTTTAAATCTTCAGCTGACTTTAACGACTCGCTGAGAAGTATAGCGGCAATTATTTCATTACACAGGCGACAACATTGTCTCCCGAAGCATCACAAAATTTTATCGAGAGTCGTTAAACTTGAGGACCCGGACTGAATGACAAATTGCTGTTTTTAATTTACTGCCTGAATGCTACCTGTTTATTTATCCAATGGTATTTGCAGGTTGATTTGCAAATTCAACATAATTCATTGCACTGGAAAACATGTACAGTAAAACCTGTCTTTGTGGCCACCTCTATTAAGCAAGCAACCTGTCTTAAGAAAGCAAGCATTTGGTTCCCCCAAAAGGCAAATGCATCAAATTCTACCTGTATTAAGCAAGCACCTGTCTTAAGCAAGCACATTTTGATTATCCCTTAGGTGCTTGCTTAATACAGGTTGGACTGTATAACACAGATAATTAAGGGACAATTTTCCTTTGTTTTTTGTCAAAAGTATATGTTGTGGGTACTTTTTGGAATCGCCTCGATGAGGGGATTCTTACAAGTACCCACAAAGTATGTTTTGATTGAGAAATAAGAAAAAATATTGCAGCATAATTTGCAAATTCACCATAATTTATTGTTTCAGCTAAGGCAGAATAACAAATATAATTAACAAATAATTTTCCTTATTTCTTGTCAAAAGAATATGTTGTGGGTACTTGTTGGAATCGCCTCATTGAGGCCATTCCAACAAGTACCCACAACATATGTTTTTTATGAAGACAAGAGAAAAATTATCCCTAAATTATCCTTGTCTCACCTCCTTATCTGGAGCAACAAAGATAAGGAAAAAGTTTCACTATTTCTCCTGGCTACCGCCCATAGGGGCTTGAAGAAATATAGGGGCTGCATGATGCTTCCACACAGAGCTGAATCCGGCCCGCACACTAGTACTGGTAAACCGCTTAGAGGATCTAAGCCTGTCAAGGAACCGCGGTGCGAGACGGACCGTCCATGCTAATAAACCCTATTGGTTTCATTGGGCGACAGGGCTTGAGATGCCATTTCATCTCAGTGTCGGGTAAAAGTCCCACAAAATTGGAAGCAATGTCTCCAAAATGACCTTTACAGTGTTGACGGGGACGTTAAACCTCAAATCAAACAAACAAACAAAAACTTGTTAGAATCATCTTGATGAGGAGATTCTAAAAGTACCCACAATATATGATAAGAAAAAATATCCCTAAATTATCCTTGTTATAATGCCTCCAAAGATAAATAAGGGAAAATTTCCTTACTACTTGTCAAAAGTATGTACATATATTGTGGGTACTTGTAAGAATCATCCACAACATATGTTTTTTATCCTAATAATGTCTCCTTATCTGGAGCAACAGAGATAATTAACGGACAATTTTCCTCATTTCTTGCCAGAATTGATTCTTGTGGGTACTAGTTAGAATTGCCTCAATGAGGCAATTCTAACAAGTACCCACAACATATTTTTTATGAAGCAATAAGAAAATTTTTTACCCTTGATATGTCTCCTTATCTGGAGCAACAAAGATAAAAGATAATTTCCGTATTTCTTGTCAGAAGTATACGTTGTGGGAACTTATTAGAATTACCTCGATGAGGCAATTCTAACAAGTACCCACAAAGTATGTTTTTATTGAGAAATAAGAAAAAATTTTCCCTTGATAACCCTTGTTATGTCTCCTTATCTCTGGAGCAACACAGATAATTAAGAGATCATTTTCCTTAATTCTTGTCAGAAGTATATGTTGTGGGTACCGTTTGTTTGATTTGTTTGCTTGTTTGATTTGATGTTAAACGTCCCCATCAACACTATACGGGTCATTTTAGAGATGCTGCTTCCAATTTTGAGGGACTTTTACCCGACGTTGAGATGAAATGACATCTCAAGCCCTCAGATAATTAAAAGATCATTTTCCTTAATTCTTGTCAGAAATATATGTTGTGGGTACCGTTTGTTTGATTTGTTTGATTTGATCAATGATGTTTAACGTCCCCGTCAACACTATACGTCCATTTTAGAGACGTTGCTTCCAATTTTGTTGGACTTTTACCCGACGTTGAGATGAAATGACATCTCGAGCCCTGCTGTCCAATGAAACCAATAGCGTTTATAAGCATGGACAGACCGACTCTGTAAAAATCCTAAAAATTCAGACACCTTGAGGACTAGCTGTAATTCTCCTAACGTTCTAACAAGTTTGTTTCATGATTCAGCAAGAAGTCCAAAAAGCAGGCCTCATACTGACCATGCTTTTCCATGCCTGAAAGGTCCGATTTTGCAGCTTCAACCCTTATCCTGCTGAACAAGACACATCTATAACCTTTGCAAACAGTGTAGATCCTGATCAGATGGCTTCTGAAGAAGCCATCTGATTGGGATGTACAGTGTAGATTCTGATCAGATGACTTCTCAAGAAGCCATCTGATTGGGATCTACACTGTTTGTCATAGAGTTTGTGAAAATATGAAGTAATTTGGTTGATTTATAGTCAGAAATAAGGGTTTAATAGTTTTTTAAACAGACTATATACACAAAAATCAAAATCTAAAAGCCTGAAATCAAGAAAAAAATAAATCTCTAAAAAGCCTGAAATACTGCAGATGCCTGAAAAATATGAGGCCTGATTTTTTTGGAGATGTAGACTGCTCCTTCTGGATCTGGTTCTGAACTGCTTGCTTACGCATGTCTGTCTTAATATTTAGTATCATTACGGTACTTGTCAGAATCACCTCAATGAGGCAATTCATACAAGAACCCAAAAAATATGTTTTATGAAGAAATAAGAACAAGAATTCCGCGGAAGGCTATGTCACACCTTATGGGATGAAAGTCAGTGAACCAAGGTCAAATATGAATGCTTGCATTAAATTTGCTATTCCTGGATGCAAGTTTGTACCAAGTATCATTATTGGTTCTTATAGTTCTTGAGAGTAAAAGCTAGGGTTGACTCAATAGTTTACGAAGGCAGTGAACCATGAAATGTAGGTCAAGGTCAATATGGATGCTTGCATTAAATTTGCTATTCCTGGATACAAGTTTGTACCCAGTATCATTATTGGTTCTTATAATTCTTGAGAGTAAAAGCTAGGGTTGACTAATCAGTTTTCGAAGGCAGTGAACCATGAAATGTAGGTCAAGGTCAAATAAAGTTGCCATCCCTAGATGCAAGTTTGTGCAAAGTATCATTAATGAAGCTCTTATAGTTCTTGAGAAATGAACTTGAACATTAGGGTGAATGCTAGGGTTGCTGCAATAGTTCAAAAAGTCAGTGAACCATGAAATGTAGGTCAAGGTCAATATGGATGCTTGCATTAAAAATGCCATCCCTAGATGCCAAATTGTACCAAGTATCATAAATGAAGCTTTTATAGTTCTTGAGAAATGAACTTAAACATTAGGGTCAATGCTAGGGTTGTCGCAATAGTTCACAAAGTCAGCGAACCATGAAATGTAGGTCAATGTCAAATAAAGTTGCAAGTTTGCACCAAGTTTCAATAATAAAACTATTGTTGTTCTTGAGAAATGGACATGAACATTAGAATGAATGCCAGGGTAGTCGCAATAGTTCACAAAGTTAGTGAACCATGAACTGTAGGTCAAGGTAAAATAGAGTTGCCATCCCTCAATGCAAAATTTGTACCAAGTATCATTAATGAAGCTCTTATAGCTCTCAGAAATGAACTTGAACATTAAGGAGAACACAAGGGTTATCGCAATGGTTCACAAAGTCAGTGAATCATGTAAAGTAGGTCATGATCAACTGTAGATGCTTGCATTAAAGTTGCCAGCCTAGATGCAAATTTGTACCAAGTATCATAAAAGAAGCTCTACTAGTTCTTGATAAATGAACTTGAATTAGTCTTTGCAATAGTTCAAAAGTCAGTGGACCATGAAAAGTGAACCAATAAAGTTGCCATCCCTAGATGCAAATTTGTACCAAGTATCATTAATGAAGCTCTTATAGCTCAGAAATGAACTTGTACATTAAGGTGAACACATGGGTTATCACAATGGTTCACAAAGTCTGTGAATCATGAAAAGCAGGTCAAGGTCAACTATAGATGCTTGCATTAAAGTTGCGAGCCTCGATGCAAATTTGTACAAAGTATCATTAATGAAGCTCTAATAGTTTGTCCCAAGTATCAATAATAAAGCTCTTGTTGTTCTTGAGAAATCGACTTGAACATTAGAATGAACGCCAGGGTTGTCTCAATAGTTCACAAAGTCAGTGAACCATAAAATGTAGGTCAAGGTATATATAGAGTTGCCATCCCTAGATCCAAATTTGTACCAAGTATCATTAATGAAGCTCTTATAGCTTTCAGAAATGAACTTGAACATTAAGGAGAACACTAGGGTTATCGCAATGGTTCACACGGTCATTGAATCATGTAAAGTAGGTCACGATCAATTATAGATGCTTGCATTAAAGTTGCCAGCCTAGATGCAAATTTGTACCAAGTATCATAAATGAAGCTCTAAAAGTTCTTGAGGAATGAGCTTGAACATTAGTTGTTGCAATAGTTCACCATGTCAGTGAACCATGAAATGTAGATCAAGGTCAAATATGGATGCTGGCAAAGTTGCCATCCCTAGCTGCAAGTTTGTACCAAGTATCATTACTGAAGCTCTAAAAGTTCTTGTGGAATGAACTTGAACATTAGTTGTTGCAATAGTTCACAAAGTCAGTGGACCATGAAATGTAGATCAAGGTCAAATATGGATGCTGGCAATAAAGTTGCCATGCCTAGATGCAAATTTGTACCAAGTATCATTACTGAAGCTCTAAAAGTTCTGGAGGAATGAACTTGAACATTAGTTGTTGCAATAGTTCACAAAGTCAGTGGACCATGAAATGTAGATCAAGGTCAAATATGGATGCTGGCAATAAAGTTGATATCCCTAGATGCAAGTTTGTACCAAGTATCATTACTGAAGCTCTAAAAGTTCTTGAGGAATGGACTTTAAAACAAGAGGCTCAATGAGCCTAAACCCCTCACCTGAGGCAATTCACAGATTTGACTACTATAAAGAGAATACGTCTTCTGTCTTCTGAGGTTCGTGTCTTCTGATATTAAGTTTATCAGGCAAGGTTTCGAGAATGCTTGTAGAATCGCGAGGCTTGCCAAGTGATTCTACATGCTTTTTAGAAGCCGAGCCTGATAAACTTGATATCAAATGACACGAACCTTGTAAACACTTTAAATTGGCAATTTACGATCACTTACGGATTGTCTTTAGTGCGTCCCAACATTCCGGTGCGGAATATAATCGATCGGTATATTTACTATCATCTGACCGCTATTTTTCTTTTGATAATTTTAATTGAAATTTTTCCGATTTTACTAGTAATGATATTTTGGCCATTTTTTTCCGGTTGTCTGATTGCATTAAAAAGGTGCAATGTCACACTGACGTGATAAAGCTCACTTGTCCTGAGATAGCATATCTTTATCAGGTCACTGTGTTACAATGCACTATATATAGGGGGTAACTGATAAAAATGCTAAAGGAATCACATATAATGGGCTAATGAGACCTAGCCAATTTGGACCCCATGGTCATGGCTGAAGTTTTTTCCATTGTTTATTTGTTTGATGTGAGGTTTAGTGTCCCCGTCAACACAATGTAGGTCATTTTGGAGACGTTGCTTCCAAATTTGTGAGACTATTACCCTACATTGAGAAGAAATGACATCTCGTTCCTGGTTTATGGACTGCTTTATACCCCTGTCACACTATGCCGCGTTTCCACTGCGATGGAATGGGGTTGTTTAATTTTCCAATACGCCGCGAGGCCGCAAGAAATATGGGAAATTTTTCGCGAACATGGACCTGTCATGATGTCCTTACAGCGACCAAGACGTTGCTAACGGAGCTTACATGGTGATTTATTGCCATCCTGTGGCGTTCTTGATGGGGATTGTATGCGCTCTCAAGGCGCATCCACTGAGCTTACACAACACTAACACTGCGTGCCCTGTGCTTTTACGGCCCTCACAATGCGTGCACTGCGCTTTTACGGCACTCACACTGAGCTGACGGCATGTTGAAGACGTTCATTTGTACTATAAAGCAAAGTGTAAACAGACATCTTCATCAGTCAAACAGTTTTGTTTGATTTGCGGTTTAACGTCCCCATTAACACAGTATTGGTCATTTTAGAGACGTTGCTTCCAATTTTGTGGGAATTTTTCCCGACATTGAGATGAAATGACATCTCAATCCCTGTCGCCTAATGAAACCAATAGGGTTAATAAGCATGGATGGTTCGACTCCCGCCCCTTTGCCTGGGCAAGCTTAGATCCCCTAAGCAGTTTACCAGTACTCGTGTGCCGTCAGGAAGCAAGTCCACCGCCAACACCGCAAGCAGGAACAAGTACACCGCCATTACCTTATCAACCCCGGGATGAGTCACCACAGAAGACAGTATTCAATCAAACTTTATGTTCAACAGTTTACTCTAGCCACTGTTTATACAAGCGGGCACCCATCGGGACTGGGAGAATGATGCTTCCACGGAGAGCTGAAACCGACTGCACACGAGTACTGGTAAACCGCTTAGAGGATCTAAGCCTGCCCAGGCAAAGCGACGTGAGACGGGCTGTCCATGCTTTTAAACTCTATTGGTTTCATTGGGCGACAGGGCTTGAGATGTCATTTCATCTCAATGGCGGGTAAAAGTCCCACAGAATTGGAAGCAACGCCTACAAAATTACCTATACAGTGTTGACGGGGATGTTAAACCTCAAATCAATCAAACAATTAATTAAGCGGAGCTTATAATAAGGCGTTGTAGGAGACCTCTTTGCGCCCCTGTCGAGCTCCTGTAGCGTTGCAGGAGACCTTACTGCGCTGCTATGGCAACCTTACGGCGACCTCACTGCGCTCTCTTCTCAGAACGCGGAGCGCCGGACTTTGTTTTGAGCATGCTCAAAATGAGTACCGTCGCTTGGCGTTCTATGCAATCCCAACGCGCCTACTGGCGATGCCACTGCATTGCTACGGCGATGTTTGCGCTTGTACTGCGCCTACCTCGGCATTCGGCATTTTTCTTGGGCGCCGTGAAAACGCGGCCCTGGTGTGACTGGGGTTTTACCTGTGTGGTGGCTAGTCTGGCCCATGTACACTTCATATTTTCCAGCTCTGTGGTGTATTCCTTGGTTCCAAGGGATAACCCTTTCTAGAACATATTAGACCTCCTAAGCAGTTTACCACTACTCATGTGCGGTCAGTTTCAACTCTGCGTGGAAGCATCATGCAACCCAGTCTATTTCTCCAAGCCCTGATGGGCGGGGGCAATTGATCTATTGTAAATGTATAGCAGTTATGAACCCCGGGGCATGGCTATTTTGGACCCTGGGGTCATGGTTGGCAGGATTTATGTAGGTGACTACTTAACGTTGGTAGATACTAAATATCTAAGTTCTTGGACTTATGGTGTCAGAAAAGAGGCTTCTTGAAGTTTTTCGCATTGCAAGCCAATGGGAGCTAATGAGCCCAGGGGCTTGGACAATTTGGACACTAGGGGCATGGTTGGCAGGATTTATGTAGGTGACCACTTAACATTGCTACACACAAAATATTGCCGCCGACCATCTGGGCTTGGAGAAATAGATTGGGCTGGATGATGCTTCCACGTAGAGCTGAAACTTAGAAGCTCTTAGCCTGCCCTGGCAGAGTGGTGTGAGACGGACCCTACTGGTTTCATTGAGCCCCAGGGACTGAGATGTAATTTCATCTCCAAAATGATCTAAATAGTGTTGACAGGGATGTTAAACCTCAAATAAAACAATAAAAAAAATATATACTAATATCTAACTCTAGGCCTTATGGGTTTCAGAGAAGACAATTTTTGAGGTTTGTTCCATTATAAGTCTACGGTTGGTTAGTTGATTTGAGGTTTAACGTCCCCGTCAACACTGTAAAGGTCATTTTGGAGACATTGCTTCCAATTTTGTGGGGCATTTACCTGACATTGAGATGAAATGACATCTCAAGCCCTGTCAATGAAACCAATAGGGTTTATTAGCACGGACGGTCCGCCTTGCACCACAGTTCCTGGACAGGCTTAGATCCTCTAAGCAGTTTACCAGTACTAGTGTGCGGGCCGGATTCAGCTCTTCGTGGAAGCATCATGCAGCCCATATATTTCTTCAATATAAGTCTACAGGTCCTAAGCTAATGGGTCCCAGGCTTGGCCAATTTGGACCCTAGGGGCATGGTTGGCAGGATTTGTGCAGGTGACCACTTAACATTGCTACATACTAGATACCTAAACTCTGGACCTTATGGTTTCAGAGAAGAAGATTTCTGAAGGTTTTCCAATTAAAAGTATATAGCTCCTAAGCTAATAAGCCGGGGTGTAGCGAACTTCTATCCTAGGGATACGGTTGGCAGAATTTACTTAGGTGACCACTTAACTTTGTCACATACTAGATATCTAAGCTCTGGACCTTATGGTTTCAGAGAAAAAGATATTTGAAGTTTTTCCTATTAAAAGTCTATGGGAGCTAATGAGCCCAGTGGTGAGGCCAACTTGGACCAAAGGGGCATGATTGGCAGGATTTATGTAGGTTACCAATTACTGTTTCTGCATACTAAATATCTAAGCTCTGGGCCTCATGGTTACAGAGAATATTTTTAAAGGTTTTCCCATAATAAGTCTATGGGAATCAATGACCCCAAGGGCATGCCGAATTTGGACCACGGGGGCATGGTTGGCAGGATTTATGTAGGTGACCACTTGGTGTTGCTACATACTAAATATCTAAGCTCTGGGCCTTATAGTTTCAGACAAGAAACATTTAATTTATCCCATTATAAGTCTATGGTAGCTAATTATAATGAGACCCGGGGCTTTGCAAATATGGACCCCAGGGGCATATGGTTGGCAGGATTTATGTAGGTGACCCCTTAATGTTGCAACATACTAAATATATCAGCTATGGACCTTTTGGTTTCTGAGAAGAAGATTTTTAAAGTTTTTTTTCCATTATAAGTCTATGGGAGCTAATGAGCCCAGGGGTGTGGCCATTTGGACCGCAGGGGCATGACTGGCAGGATTTATGTAGGTAACCACTTAATTTATAATGTTTCTACATACTAAATATCTATGTCTGCAGTGAAGAGAAATCACCTAAATATACAGGGCTTTCCTTCCATATCACAGAGACTCCCTTTGGGAGCATTTTCTTCCCTTTAAAGTAGTCCCTCCCTTGGAGAAAAAATATTTTATTCTAGTTGTTGTTGTGTTTGGGTTTAATGGGCCATCTTTGCATCATCTTGTCCATACAGTGAAATAGGTTTTAGATCAGTGTCCTTGCAAAGTCACAACATTGTATCGACATTGAAGCATAACTGATTATAAGTAGGGCTGGCTAATCGGAGCTGAAAAGATAATCGATTATCAGTACTAACATTGCGATCAATAATCGATTAGTAATCGCTATTGTTTTTGTCATAATTTTACCTGTTTGGCTTTCTTCTCTTACCATATGTTGCACTTTACCATATGTATATTTGAACAGACAGGCCTGAGCAAACAGTGTAGACCCAGATGAGACGACGCAGAACGCGGCATCTCATCAGGGTCTGCACTGTTTGCCACTCATCCAGCTATTTTAGGCATAACTTTGGGTAGTCAACTGTACCTATCAAGTAATCGATTAAAAGCAAATCAGAAATGATAATCATGTTTGTTGAATTTATTGATCGATTAATGGATTATACGATTAATCGTGTCACCCTTAATTATAAGTCAAGTACCTCAGTGGACTACCACATATAAACCATTTTATCTTTGGAAAGCACGCGTTATCAAGCACTTCTAACACAAAACTCCATATTTTATGGACAAAGACACCTTGGTAAGGCAAGAGTTCTTTCTGAGCTATAACTGTATACAAGCTAGCTGAATAGCTTTAAATCTCCCTTCATTACAGATGTTTTTGTTTTTTCTTTATTTTCTTTTAAACATTGTATACTGGTGGAATCTTTCAAATGTGTAAACTGGTTAGAGGATCTAAACCTGCCCAGGCAAAGTGGTGTTAGTCGGACCGTCCATGCTTATAAACCCTATAGGTTTCATCGGGTGGCAGGGCTTGAGATGTCATTTCATCTCAATGTCGGGTAAAAGTCCCACAAAATTGGAAGCAACGTCTCCAAAATGACATTTACAGTGTTGACGGGGGTGTTTAACCTCAAATCAAGCAAACAAAAATTGAATAGATTCACAGCCATCAGTTGACACATAGGGGCTTGAATCATGAAAAAAAAAAAAAAAAAAAAAAAAAATTTTTTTTTTTTTTTGGGGTACTATATTAGAGACAAGGGGGGAAACTTCGGCTCCATTTTTTGGGGGGTTTACTCATTTTACCCCGTGTATCTTTTTCGCAAATGCAGTTTTTCACCTGCTTATTACGAATTATACAAGTTAAATATGTCCACTTTGCAACAATAATCCGCCTCTGTCTGCCACTTGCAGGAAACATGTTTTTCTCGCATGGATTAACTCAGCAAAGCAAAATTCGGCATAAACGTGTGACAAAAATTTTCAGGTTTTCATCAATCACAAGCGAACTAGTGTTACGGAGGAAACTTTTTTCGCTTTCAACTGATGTCTTTCATTCAAATGAATCTCTCTTGACCAATTTGAATCCAAAATGATGTATTTGCAGCTCTAAACTTAGATTTTATTACTTTTACATCACTTTATGTAACAGATCAAGAAAACAGTCGTCGCGAAGCTTGGTTTTTCTGCTGATTCCGGGCTGCTCTATCGATGAACTAACGACCGGTACGACCGGTGCTGTTTAATTTTTATACCGTTCGCAGTAGTGACAAATGAGCATTATCGCTATTTTTCTTCCATTTTCAACTAAACCCAAAGAGGGGACACAGACGTTGTATGCTGCATATACTCCAGTTTTGAGAGCTGAAAGAGTACACAGTCACCATGTAATTACGGTAGGGTTCTTTAACCTGCACAGGGGATGGTTCTCCCTGCACAGAGGTCTCCAGTTAACGTCCAGATTCGAAGGACGATGCACCGTTATGATATTCATACCTGCAAAATTTATTATACAAATGGAACGTGTTCTGACGCCGAAATTTTGGCACCGCTGCTGGGGATCAAACCTGGGACCTTTAGCATCTGAGGCACTGAGCTAGGTGGGTGGCTAAATTTATGAAGGCAGGGATTAGCCGTAGTTATCTCCTTACCGGACTCAGAAAAAGTGAAATGTATTTTTTGTTGAAATCGCGGACGTTTTGTGTTATTTTCAAAACAGTTTCACTCATGCTTGTGTAGACAGAAATAAAACAAATGGACCCTGTATCGCTCACCTGAGCTAACAGATTCAAAGTTTCAGGAAGTGCCAGCCTTTACTGAAGGATTCATGGAAGGACATGGTGAAGACAGGGTAAGCATTTTCTGCAAATCAAGTAGAATGTAACTCTATAATAAATAGGCTGACCTCACCAGTTTTCAAACGCATCCAAGCTTTTATTCCCGACTTGCTAATAGGATCCGATATAAACTGATGGGGCTATGGTGATGACAAGTTCAAAAATAAGCAATAAACTGATGCAATCAAGGGGATGTTACTCTGTGACAAATAGGCAAACCTCACGAGTTTTCAAACTCCTCCGAGCTTTTCTGCCTGACTTAATTGTTTGTAAGTTTCATAAAGATCCGATCAAAACTGAAGGGGCAGCAGTGCTAACAAGGTCGAAAATAGGCATTTTTAAGCAATCAAAGGCAGTTGACTCTATGATAAATGTGCCGACTTGGCCAGTATTCAAACTCATCCAAGGTTGTATTCCCAGCCACCTTACATGTAAGTTTCAGAAAGATCCGATCAAAACTGAAGGGGCTACGGTGATGACAAAGGTCAAAAATCAACATTTTCAGCCATCAAAGGGATATAACTCTACGATAAATAGGCTGACTTGGCCTGTTTTCGAACTCATCCAAGATTTTATCCCCAGCCACCTTACATATAAGTTTCAGAAAGATCCGATCAAAACTGAAGGGGTATGGTGATAACAAGGACGTAAGTCTATGATAAATGGGCCAACTTGGCCGGTATTCGAACTCATCCTAGGTTTTATCCCCAGTCACCTTACATATAAGTTTCAGAAAGATCTGATCAAAACTGAAGGGGCTACGGTGATGACAAGGTCGAAAATCGACATTTTCAGCCATCAAAGGGACATAACTATATAGTAAATAGGCTACCTTGGCCGGTATTCGAACTCATCCGAGGTTTTATCCCAAGCCACCTTACATATAAGTTTAAGAAAGATCCGATCAAAACTGAAAGGGCTACGGTGATGACAAGGTCAAAAATCGGCATTTTCAGCAATCAAAGGGACGTTACTGTGTGATAAATGGACCAACTTGGCTGGTTTTCGAACTCGTCCGAGATTTTATCCCCAGCAACTTTACATATAAGTTTCAGAAAGATTCGATCAAAACTGAAAGGGCTACGGTGATGACAAGGTCAAAAATCAGCATTTTCAACAATCAAAGGGACGTTACTCTAAGATAAATGGGCCGACTTGGTCGGTTTTCGAACTCATTCGAGATTTGATCCACAGCCACCTTACATAAAAGTTTCAGAAAGATCCGATCAAAACTGAAGGGGCTGCGGTGATGACACGGTCAAAAATCAGCATTTTCAGCAATCAAAGGGATGTAACTCTATGATAAATGGGCCGACTTGGCCGGTTTTCGAACTCATCCGAGGTTTAATCCCAAGCCACCTTATATATATGTTTCAGAAACATCCGATCAAAACTGGAGGGGCTACGATGATGACAAGCATTTTCCCATTGTAAGTCTATGGGACCTTGTGATTGCCATAGCAACCAAAGTTTTCATGCGATTTAAAAAAAAAACAAGAGGGCCCAGAGGGCCCTGGTTCGCTCACCTGATCCAATGTATAACAAGTGGGCCCCGGGCAGGGTCAATTTTGGCCCCAGGGCTATAATTTGAACAATCTTGGTAGAGGTCCACAAGATGAAGCTTCATATCAAATATGAAAGACCTCTGCTTTGTCGGTTCAGAGAAGAAGATTTTAAAGGTTTACCCTGCATATAGAAGTCTATGTAAAACCAGATTTTCCCTATATAAGTCTATGTAAAACCAAAGGGCCCCGGAGCGGGGACATTTTTGGCCCCAGCGCTATAATTTGAACAATCTTGGTAGTAGTCCACTAGCTGATGCTTCATAACAGATATCAAAGACCCACACCTTGTGGTTTCAGACAAGAAGATTTTTAAAGATTTTCCCTATATAAGTCTATGTAAAACCAAAGGGCCACATGGCGGGGGCATTTTTGGTCTAAGGGCTATAATTTGAACAATCTTGTTAGAGGTCCACTAGCTGAGGCTTCATAACAAATATCAAAGACCTACGCCTTGTGGTTTCAGAGGAGAAGATTTTTAAAGATTTTCCCTATATAAGCCTATGTAAACCAAAGGGCCCTGGGGCGGGGGCATTTTTGGCCCCAGCACTACAATTTGAACAATCTTGGTAGGGGTCCACTAGATGAGGCTTCATACCAAATAGCAAAGACCTGGGCCTTGCAGTTTCAGAGAAGAAGATTTTTAAAGATTTTCCCTATATAAGCCCATGTAAAACAAAAGGGCCCCGGGGCGGGGGCATTTTGGGCCCCAGCACTATAATTTGAACAATCTTGGTAGAGGTCCACTAGATGAAGCTTCATACCAAATATCAAAGACCTGGGCCTTACGGTTTCATAGAAGAAGATTTTTAAAGATTTTCCCTATATAAGCACATATAAAACCAAAGGGCCCCGGTGCGGGGGCATTTTTAGCTCCAGCACTGTAATTTGAACAATCTTGGTAGGGGTCCACTAGATGAAGTTTCATACCAAATATAAAAGACCTGGGCCTTGCGGTTTCAGAGAAGAAGATTTTTAAAGATTCTCCCTATATAAGCCCATGTAAAACCAAAGGGCCCCGGTGCGGGGGCATTTTTGGCCCCAGCATTATAATTTGAACAATCTTGGTAGGGGTCCACTAGATGAAGCTTCATACCAAATATCAAAGACCTGGGCCTTGCGGTTTCAGAGAAGAAGATTTTTAAAGATTCTCCCTATATAAGCCCTTGTAAAACCAAAGGGCCCCGGTGCGGGGGCATTTTTGGCCCCAGCACTATAATTTGAACAATCTTGGTAGGGGTCCACTAGATGAAGCTTCATACCAAATATCAATGTCCTGGGCCTTGCGGTTTCAGAGAAGAAGATTTTTTAAGTTTTCGGTAAAAAAAATCTATTTTTGGCTCCTGTGACCTATATGTGCAACGGACCGGAACCATTTGAACAACTTTGAAAGGGGACCACCTAAGGATCATTCCTGTGAAGTTTGGTCAAAATCCGATCAGTGGTTTAGGAGGAGATGTCGTTTGAAGAAAAAGTTTACGGACGGACGCACGGACGGACGCACGGACGGACGCACGACGGACGACGGACAAAAAGTGATCCCAAAAGCTCACCTTGTCACTACGTGACAGGTGAGCTAAAAAAACAAAAAAAAAACGCTAATGTCATCAATGCCCCACCAGAGGCATGCTACAGATGAGAAATGATTGAGATAAGCCTGCAGGCTGCAGAGATATAACTGCTCAAAAGTGTGGACGGACGGACGGACGACGGATGACCCACTATACTATAAGCTCCCCTGGAGCCTTCGGCCCAGGTGAGCTAAACAAGAGGGCCATGATGGCCCTTAATCGCTCACCTGTGTACCAGAAAATCATTAGTGATGTTTAGAAAAAAGGAACTGTGCAGAAAGGCAAGACATGTTTGTTTACCTGATTGATTGATATCAATGTCTTTATAGATCCAGGGTGGTCAATATACTTGTACATCAGTTGAACCAGTTGAACTCTTCAGGATGAAATCTTGAAGGGCAAGATGTGGAGTATACACAAGACTTCTTGAATCCATGCAGTTAGTCTTTGTAATTCTATGTTCATGTTCATGATGAAGTCATAATTTGACAAAGAAATCAATATCTGAAGCTATGATTTCCTTTCGACACAGTGGTTAACAACAGTATTGCATGGTATGACAAAATTGACATAAGAAACACTGATGATCTGAAATAGCTGCTTCCATGTCAAAAAGAGAGGCCAAAGTCTGTTTAGTTTTATCCAGACTGTATCTTTGACTTTTACTCAGTCACACCGATGTATAAGGCTCATATTATAGATTAAGTTACCTTTCTATCATAAACATCTTGGTTGTTACATCTATCTTAAACCCACAAAGAAATAATTCTGTTACAGTGGTCATAATTATAATAAGGCATAAACTAAGACACACAAACATGTGTAGAATCTATGTCGTGATATGTGCCAAAAAGTATCTTTAGGTGCACAAAATAAAGAACAGCTAAAAATATTGTGAGTCATTTCTATGCAAAGAAAGCAGATGCATTACCTTATTCTCTTGATCACCAATAAATAAATTCCTGATCTTGCAAGTATGTAGAAAATTGTAACTTAAATCTTTTTGAAGAAAATCTGTTTTCAGCCTTTTCAAGTAACAACAGATTTACATGTAAAATTATTGTCAATGTTGCAAATAAGAAAATAATAAAATACAGAAGACCCGCGTTATAACGACATTCGTTATAACGACAAACTCGTTATAACGACAATTTCAATGGAGTGAATTCTACGCTCCAGGGTTAGCCTCGATTCCGAGCGGCTTGGGCTTCCCTCGGATCGGAAATGCCCAAATCGGATCCATAGTCATGAAAGATTCTTGTAATAGTAATACTCCAAGAAACAAATGTTATAGACATTTGTTAGAATCGCCTCATCGAGGCGATTCTAACAAATGTCTATAACATTTGTTTCTTGGAGTCACTATGTGGAAAAGACCTTTTGTAACCAATCATAATCCGAACTGGGATTCTTTATAACGGCAAATTCATTATAACGGCACAATAATAGGGAACAACTAGTGTCGTTATAACGCGGGGCCTCTGTATTGACAAAATTCAAAATACTGCAATAAACCTTTCTCTAAGAACAATAGATTTACATGTCAATACAGTGTTGCAAATAAGAATACAATACAGTATGTTATTTGGCAGAATTCAGAATATTGTGAATAAAAGGCCCCAAGCCAAGTGTCCCCCCATCTCTGAAATGTCAGTATGTGGTGAATATGTCTATAACATATATGTCATAAGCCATGTTTTGGGGAATTAAAAACCCTTTCAACAGACTATTTCTTTTAAATGTTCCTAAAGTTGTAAGGAATAAATTTACGGGGGAAAAAGTGATCTCCAAAACTGTAAGACAAAGGACCAAAACCCTAGGAAAATTCAGTTATCAATTCAGCATGACCGCAATAAAATATGATCATCTTCAGGTCATGGAAACAATAACTGGAAAGTTTCATCCAAATCCGGTGAAAACTGTAGGAGGAGTTGTGGAGACAAGAACTTCAGTTGATAACATGGCTTAGACTGACAAAGGGCAATGATGCTGGTAAAAATCAATCAGGCACAACCTCCTTAAAATATGATCATTTTCAGGTCATAAGAACAATAACTGGAAAGTTTCATCAAAATCTCTTGAACACTGGGAGAAGTTGCGGAGACAAAAACTTCTTTTGATAAAATTGCTAAAACTGACAAAGGGCAATAACTCTGGTAAAAATCAGTCTAGCATGACCTAGATAAAATATGATCATCTTCAGGACATGGGAACAATAACTGGAAAGTTTCATCAAAATACCTGGAAAATGTAGGAGGAGTTGCAGACTGATGGATGGACGGTGGACGGACAGATGAAACCTCTACTATAGTCTCCTTAGACTAACGTCGGGTGAAAAATGGACAGAATGTACACTGTAAGTCAATTCTTCTCTTGACAAAGTGTCTGGACAGATGTTTAATATGAAGGTAGCAAATGTTTGTGGATAAGTAAAGAATTAATATTTTTTTAATTTTTCTGCAATACATCTAAGCATTAAGATAACAAACCCTTGCAACATAATGCATTTTTTTTGCATCTTCAAAATAGCTACTTTTATGATGAAAATCCATGATATTTTCCTTATTTATACTGAAAACATAGGTTGCGGTTGCTAGTTAGAACCATCTGATTGAGGCAGTTCTAATGAGTACCCACAACCTATGTATTGGAGCAGAAATAAGAAAAATAATGTATACCCCTCTAAACCCCAGGTTTCTCTATATAAAGTGGGGTTTAAGGGGGTGATCATTTCACGGGCTTGTTCACATGACGTTGAAGAGTACAATTAATATAAACCAAACATATATTAACAGCATCCATGTAATGTGACATCATAAAAATATACATACATACAAGTCAATCTTTGAAGCCTACACTGTATCAACAGACTATCATATGCTTTATAATCTTCAAAATTTTATGCCAACAGAAAGTGTAGTTTCATCTTGTGCACATAAATTCTAAGAAAAGGTTGAAATCATACTCAAAATATATTTTTTAATCTTCTACTATAAAACTGGAAAACCAAATAAAATATTAAATATTATTAAGGCCCTTTAAGATTAAACTTTTATTTTTCCATATTGTTTTTTCAAAGTTATCCTATTTCTCACTTCTGAATGGAAAAAAGAGGACCTATTCCATTAGAATAATGCATCCATATATGTAATGCTTTCAGTCATGATAGAAAAAATGCCATTTTTGAAGCGAAAATTTATACATTTTTCTTATTTCTGCTTCAAACATAGATCATTGTGAGAAACACCTCACTGAGACAGTTCTTAGGAGTACACACAGTCTACGTTTTGAGTGAGAAAATGGAAAAATATGTATAGAAAATAAAGAATAGCTCTGTAAACTCCACTTTTCTCTATATAAGGAGTTTTACAGGGGTGCTCATTTCCTGATATCTGTAAGTGGTGGCCACCCAAATCTTGCAAAACCACCAGCAATATCTACCTTTAAAAAGGTAAATACAGCATTTTATGTGGTGGGTGAGTGCACTGAAAAGTAGCATAAAAACATCTGACACTATTTCCAAGTTGTTATGCAAAAAGTGCGGTACTTATGATCTGACCAATAGATTCCTCTGTTCCAATTTCACCAAAAAACAGCAACCTTAATTTGAGAGGCTGGTTTTATACATTTAAAACTATGCAGGTGAAAAGTCTTCAACTTTTGGATTTCATGTGCAAAAAGACTATTTTGTGATCTGACCAGTATGTTTCACATGTTCCCACTGCACCATCAACATATGAAAAATCAACATTAGAAAATATCAAATCAAGCGTTGTCATATGATCTGTGGTACATTCATTTACAAGCATTTTGCATGAAAACTTATCACTTAATTTCTTAACAATGTTATGTTTCAGCAAAACATTAATATTGAAATCTCCAATTATCATCAATGGCTTTGATGGGGTCAAATATGGAATAAGTTCTTTGTTCAGACAAGAAAGAAGATTACTGTCAGACATTTGAGGTGACTTATACAAAAATACAATCTGACTTTCAATCGAGACATGCCTGGCAGCTATCATAATAAATTCTAATGTATCTGAACTATACTTTCTGTTCTGTATTATATTGATATCATCTTTGGCATAAACTGCTAATCCATGAGGAGGTCTTTTGCAAGTATTGTATCCAATTTGGTCATTTCTTATCAAACAATAGCCGTCTATTACATAATCACTATCATTATCAGGCTGATGTAGTTGTGTTTCTGCTAATCCAAATATGTGGGTTGACAACAGATTTTTGTCATGTCTAACATCATCAAAATGAAGATTCAAGGATCTACAATTATTGAAAGCAACTTTGAAATGTGTATCTGGATCTATCAGTTCTAAAGATGTATCACACAGTTGAAGCATTGCTGTTTCATGCAATCGCTGCATTTCTGTCTTAACCTGATCATCAACTTGTAATGCTTTCTCATTGAAGTTAAGGATCTGAAGCTTTTCAATTGACCTTACCATGCTGAGTGCAACATAGTGTAAATGTGGAACTTTGCGGGTTTTACGTTGTGATAAGTCAATGACAACTCTTTCAAGGGTACTACCTTGTGCTCTATGTACTGAACGCCCTGCAGAAGGTTGCAAAGGAAATTGAACTCTCTGAAAGGTCTTTCTGTTGTAAGTAAATGACCTGTTGACATCAAAAATTGGTGTCCAATTTTCATCAATATTGCTATGATACAGTCCCCTGTTTTTGTATTTGATTCTGGTTTCCATTCCTGCTTTTTTGTCATCAAACTGGACCCAAATTATGCTTGGACGTTGTGTGGTTTGTAGTTTATACTCAATAAACTTAACTACACATGATGCTCCATTTGCTAGTCCATCTTCTGTTTTTATGTTTATTGTTAAATCATAAATCATGTCAACAACAACTGTTAAAGAGCAATGTAAATTGGCTGTTTGGTTTGAATCTGTTACATTCTTTAGGTTCTTGAGTGCACAGTTCATCTTCTCTTTAGATAACTTAGGTGACACATATGTATCCATACATGGTATTTCAACCTTTTCTGTTGCCATATTTCTTATAATTTCATCATTAAAAACGTGCATGAAATAGTTTTCTGCAAAGAGGTGAGGCGCATTCTTCTGATAATCAATATCATTTGTAGTTACTTCACACTGCTTAAACCTAGTCTTGTCTTCAGCAGTCAAGGCATTGATCCTTAATCTATTTAACAATTCTGCAAATTCAAGGTCATCTTTCTGTCTCATAATTTCTGTTAATTCAAACATGGTAAATAAGTCTTATTACGATGCAAATTCTACAACTAGATTCAAAATAATCAAAAGACATGAAGCTGAACTGAAATGGATTAAATTTTTACAGACCCCTTTTCCACTGGGATTTAATGACAACATTTATCATGAGGGTAATATTTCCAGAATGCCGGACTTTGATATTTTCTCACTCCTGGAATGTCGAAAACGCAGAACTAGATCTCACGGCACCAGGAAAAATGGTAACTTTAAACGTAAATCACGTGCGTTTAAACGAAACAATACTAGACTGAAGTGACTGTCTATTATATTATTAAATCATGGACGCCACTCTATGCTTTCATTTTTAAGTTCATTACCCGTTTCTGTTTTACGTCTTCTGGACACCGAGGCGAATAAATTCTACGATAGTTCTCATCAGTTATATGATGCGGCTCTCTTAACTAGAGGCTATACTCAGCATACTCTCCGTCCTTACATTGATTCTGAAATTAATCATAAACGCCATTTCTTCAAAATATCCTTCATTAATAAGGGTATGGATTTTATAGATTTGCCCAGTATCTTCCGTGAGAGATCCGTACTTTCTTCCATTCCTGCTTATTTTCAAAATACTGAAACACCTATAATTTGCTATAAATATAACAAACCTGTTAGATCTATCATTTTTAATTTCAATAAACTTGTTTCAGATCTTGATATTGATACTAATACTCCTGATTCATGTGATTGTAAAAACTCAAAGTATTGCTATTCTGCTGCTGGTCATGTAATTACTGGCAATTTGAAAATTATTCCTGATTCAAGGATAAGGAATATAATTTCTAAAGGACCGAAATATCGGTTTCCTTCAAAAATTGATTTCAGTAAATGTAGAGATGAAATCGCTGCTTCATTGAATGAATTCGGTAATCGATGGTGTAAGCGAGAGTATGTTGAGCATAAAGCCCTTAAGGACTGGAAACTTAGCATTTTAAAACTAGTGAATAAACGCATTTCTTTCTATTCTCAAAATACTAACTTATTACCTCCTAAGCCCAAGACGTCTTTACGTCATCTTAAACTAGGTATTCAAGAATTTCATAAGAAGTTTGTTTTGGCCCCTGCAGACAAGGCCGCTAACAACGTCGTCGTTGTGTGACGGCTCCACTATGTTAACACGCTTAAGCAGGAGCTTGGTGGTACTAAGGCCTATGAACTTCAGCCTTTAGCTGAAGAGAGAGCTATAGTAGATAAACATGTTTGTCTTTCAGCCACCAAGTTTGCTGTGTGTGTTAACGAAGGCCAAGACAAGCTTCCTACGCTATACTGGTTACCAAAACTTCATAAAAAACCTTACAAAGCACGGTTTATTGCAAATTCTAGCTCTTGCACTACCACTGAACTTTCTAAATTATTAACTTCCTGTCTTACTGCTATTAAAACGCATGTAATTAAATATTGTGATAAAGTCTTTGAAAGATCAGGAAGAAATCTGTTTTGGTCTATAAAAAATTCGAATGATGTTTTAAATAAATTGAAATCTAGACAGTTTCGTGCTTCTAGTCTGTCTACCTACGATTTTTCCACTCTTTACACTACACTTCCTCATAATCTTATAAAAGAAAAGCTTAATGATTTAATTGAATGGGCTTTTCACAGAGAAGATTCTCTCTATCTTGCATGTAATGTCAGAAATGCATTTTTCACTTCTAAAGAGCATAAGAATTATACACTTTGGTCATGTCAGAAAGTGTGTGATGCCCTCACCTTTCTACTTGACAATATTTATATTAGATTCGGTACTAAGTTATTTAGACAAATTGTGGGTATTCCGATGGGTACTAATTGCGCACCGCTTGTGGCTGATCTGTTCTTGTATTGTTATGAAAGAGACTTCATTTTGTCGCTTTCCATTGATAACCAATCTGAAATTATTGAAGCTTTTAGCTCTACTTCTAGATATTTAGATGATTTATTAAATATTGATAATACCTATTTTGATGGTTTGATCAGTCAGATTTACCCCCTAGAACTTCAGTTAAATAAAGCAAATTCTTCTGATACCGAGGCCCCGTTTTTGGATTTACATCTATCTATTGTAGATGGATTTGTTTCGTGCAAAATTTATGATAAACGCGATGACTTTGATTTTGAGATTGTAAATTTTCCTTTTTTGGATGGTGATGTTCCTCGTGCGCCATCCTATGGCGTTTATATTTCGCAATTAATTCGATTTGCTAGAGTGTGTAGTCATGTAACTGACTTCAACACTCGTAATAAATTATTAACTGCTAAACTCCTTAATCAGGGTTATCGGTACCATAAACTACGCAAAGCCTTTTCAAAATTTTATAGACGCCATTCTGATTTAATTTCAAAATTCAATATTGGACTTAAATCTCTTCTGCAACAAGGTCTATCGGAACCCGAATTTTATGGTGACTTAGTATTTAAATTCAGAAAAATATATAACCGCAATGACTTCAGTACCCAATTTCGTAAAATCATTCTTCGATATAAAAAGATTGGGTACAACATGGATATTATACGACAGACTGCATGCATGGTAGTTAACCCAATCACGGTTGGCAACTTTGCTTCCCTCTTTAATTGCACGCCGGTGGGTCAGGCCTCAGATTCTATGACGGCTCCAACGTAAAGGCTTATTGAGAATTAGAGAGATCTAATTCAAGGTAATGTTGGTTGGTGCCTGATGCTCTGTCTCTGGTCGGGCTCATCGGAGTCTAACTGTTGGTTTTCTTTTGCTCCAGCATTTCAGTGGTTTCTTGCTGTCGAGTCCTCACCGTTGTCTCACCTCTGTGGTTCTTTGATTTTTGTGTTCACGGAGATGTTGCACTGATGAGTTAGGGGGCCTTCATGCGGACTGAACAAATTATTTGTCTAAATCGCGACGGAAGTAAGGGCGAGGATTGTGGCCACGTAAAATCGGTTTAAGCCCCCCAGTGGAGGTCTTCCACTGACCGTTCCAAGGCGGCTCTTCTGTGGCGATTTATTTTATGTTGTTGTTTGTTACTTACTGTGTGTATCACTTGTGTCTTTTAGTTTCGGATGACCATATGGCAATTTTGTGGGAAAGTAACTGTCCTTATGGCCTTCCTTTGTTTAGGTTTCCATTATGGTCTGGTCGCTTAATGTTTGTATTTCTTTCCCTTTGGTGTCTTTTATGGGTGGAGTAAGTTAATTGTATCAATTCCTGATCTTTGTTTTACTCCTACTTTCCAGAGATTTCGTGATAAAGCAGCTGCATCATGTTTCATGTCATTGAATATCCAATCACCACTCACAGGTTTCAACTGATAAAGATCACCAACAGCAATAATGCTAACACCACCAAAAGGTATTCTTGTTCCTTTCAATGCTTGAAGTCTCTGATCAATAAAATTCAACATAGAATTACTAACCATTGAAATTTCATCAATAATCACAACTGACAAATCACGGTACTTTGATCTAAAGGTATTCAGACTGTCACAGGTTAATGTTTGATCTGATTGCTTATACTTCTGTTTAAATGCAGATGAGATGGTAGAACCATTAATATTAAATGCTGCTTTTCCTGTAAATGCACAAAGAAGAACTCTTGTGTGGTCTGCATCTTCTCCTTCTTTCAGATTTAATATTCTAAACAAAGTCTGATATAATGCTCGAATAACTAGACTTTTTCCAACACCAGCTCCACCAGAAAGAAATACATATAAAGGTGCATCCTTTGTTTTAATCCAATGAATCACATGATTGTAAAACTGTTTTTGTTTACTATTTAAACACTGCAGGAGCTTTCTATAATCAATATCTGAAAGAATAGTCTCATTCACATCAATCTGAGGTGCAGAAACATAACATCCAATTTCAGTCCCTATATCATAGTCTCTATGTTCAATTCTATCAGGATTAAAATATATAAACTCTTCAGACTGAACTGGTTCCCTTTCAGCATCATCACCTTCAACTTGTTGTGTACTTGGTGCAATATCATCGAATGCATCATATTCGATTTCTGCTAAATCTCTTGCTATTTCCAACTCTTCAGCATGATGTTCCTAAGTTGAACATTTATGATCTATCACATGCTTCATAGACTCATAGTGTTCTTTATAGGTTCTAAAAGTTCCAAGTAAGTCAGTCTCTTCATTTCTCCATGGGTGAAAAAGTAAAAGTTTCTCTCTATAGTAGTTCTCTTCATCTGTTTTGCGATTGAATCTCACATACCTAATTATTTTAGAATTAAGGCATTGTTTGATTTTTATGCCATTCTTTAAAGTTAAAATAGTTTCACCATCACCAAAGCATTCTTCATCTGGCATTTGTACATCTTTCTCATAATCTTTATTCTCCTCATCCCTATTATCATTATCTCCATCTGGGTAAATGACTTCTAACTCAGACACATAATCGGCTAAGCAATACTTTTCCAATGGTTTGGGACGCTTTGAGTATCTTTTAATTTTATTGTCCGACATTATATCTGTTGAGTCTGCCGGCAATTCATCAAGTACTGACTTTGGTTTCAGTAACTGTACTCTCTGGTTTGGCAGTGACGTGTTTATGAAGACAACACTCCTTGAACTTTTAGTCAATGGCATTTGGAGTACCAAATAAACTGCCTCTTGTGCACTTACTTCAACGCTGTTTGAAAATACATTTCCAATATGTCTAACTTGCCTTTTGAGATCCATGTTGCCATTCCTTGCTTCTTTTGCAGCTGCATGCAACAAATTACTCATCCCTCTTTGAGATTTACTAATATATGAAACTATATACATAGCACAAGCATATGGATCTAACACAAATTGTATGTCAATGTTTGCCTTCCAAGCTTTTAACACACTATCATTGTAGAGATTTACATGGATCTCACTTGGATTTCTTTTCAAAAACACTTTTGAAGAGTTTAAAGAACTTCTGATACATTTAATATATTCTTCCTCACTCATTTGGACAACACTTGTCAGAAACTCTTCATAAGAAGTATCATATCCATCTTTCTTACTGTTCATTGTTTTCTGTAGGTTTTGGTACAATTTATAATACTTGTCTTTTTCAGTTTCGAGAGGCTGTAAGACCATAGTTTTGGAAAGAGGTGGCAAAGGATAACCAAATCGACAGATTTTATCTTCTCGTTTTCTGCATGTTCTAGAATGCTTGTGAATTTGAAGTTCTATTAAATGACTAAGATAAGGATTGTGTATAGAACATTTTAAATACTGATCCACATAAGCAGCCACCTCTGCATCTGAGTCAACATTAAATTTTGGTCCATTTTGTACCCATACAATCATGTGAATGTGTGGCGATCCACGTTGCTGAAATTCCACTCTAAAAAAGTAATCAACTACTTTTCCAAGAGGTTCGTGCTCACTCTTAAGAACTGTGTTGATAAATTCTTTAACCCTATGCTCGAAATATCTGGAACAAGTGACTGGATCAGACTGAATGAGTTTTATCTTTTGTTCCCAAGTCAAGTTTTCAATTTGACCATCAGTAAAGTTCAAACTTTTATTTAAGATAGCTAACATTTTCAAAAGGTCAATCCATCTTGTATCAGCTGAGGACAATGACATAAACCATGTTGGTAAACCTAACTGTCGAATCATAGCATAAACATCTTTTTTTCTAGATTCTAAATAGGCTGGAGAATTTCTTAGCTGTTTAAACAAATAGTAACCTTCATCCTTTTTTACAATAGTGTCAATACACTCTGAGTTTCTTGCTTGTACAGCAGTAATATTATTTGCTCCAGTTTGACACCTTCTAACAGCTAGGTTTGCTTTATCATTCAATTGCTTCATTTGTATTTTTTTCAGTTTGAAAAATATGTTAGGTACACTGTTAGCAGCCCGCCTATCCTGACTTCTCAATTCCCACTTAGCAATATCACTATAATGTACAGGCACTATTCTATCATCATTATCTATTCGCCTATGCCCACAAAAAATGGTGGGAAAACAAAGATATTCTGAATCTTTATCTTGAAATATACTGAGTGGTCGCTGACCTTCTCCAGGAGCAAATGTGAAAGTAGAATTTCTGTTTTCAAGATCTGCATCATCCAACAGAGTGTCAATATTTCCCACATTTTCCTGTGCGATTTCTTCTGCATCTGAATCATACAGTTCTTCCACATGAGTTGTGTTATGATTTGAAATATCATTTTCTTCTAACTGAGCATCTGAATCATACAGTTCTTCCACATGAGTTTTGTTATGATTTGAAATATCATTTTTTTCTAACTGATTTTTTGACCAATTGTCACACATTTCACTAACAACACCATCAAAATCAACAATATCATACTTTGAACATTCTTTTGTACATAACTCAAAAAAATTATGTATAACCTCAGCTTGGTTCTGATCACATGGAATATCCTGAATACTTTCATCCAAAACACCATCAGAAGGATCATTATTTGTTTCAGAGCAGGCTTTTTTTTGTGATTCAAAAAATGCATGCAGTGTTTCATTACTTTCTTCAGTGATTCTCTTTAACCATTGCTGGTCTATTTCAACATTTGCGTTTTTGTACAATTCACTACCACTCATTAGCCAGTGCAAAGCACAAAGTACATGATATGGTCGAACATTTTCTGAGAAAACATATGACTTAAACGACATCTTCTTCTTTAATTTCACTGCAACTGTAACATTTTCGTCAAAAGGTCTAGGTAAAGCATTCACAACTGGTTGAATGTCAACAGGTACATTAACAACATTTCCTTTTACTGATAACTGGCGACCTCTAGGTAGTTCTCGCATCTGCATGAATGGTATACGTAAAGCAATAAGGCGTTCTTCAAGTGGAAACAGTTCCAATTCTTTTGGTTTTGGTGGCCACTTCATTCCGTTTAAAACAGACAATTTTGGGACTTTACCACACTTAATATTGTCTTTGCATGTACGGCATATCCATTCTTCTTCATTGACTGATTTCACCCCAGTTAAGTATCTTTCCTTGTTTTTAGAAACAAAAGTTTTAGCTTTTGATACAGTCTCTTCAAACCATGTCTGTTGACAACAACTACATATATAGACAGGTCCAACTGATATATTCTTGTGAAACTTTTCAATACAAACATCAATATCACTACCAAATTTTCTGTGCTTTGTGGTTATATTTTCAGCTTGAGAAAAAGATGGATCTTTACGCTTAGTAGCTTTTCTTTTACAGTCTATAATGTTTTCAGCTTTCTTGTTTCTTTCATTTAATCTCCATTGTTGTTTTGCAAACCTTTCTTGTTCTAATATGTATGGATCTGACCTTGCCTTCCTCTTCGACCGATTTTGTATTTGAATTTCTTTTTGTTTGTATTCATGGCATTCTCGAGATTCTTTTTTCTTTTCTCTTTCCCATATTTTGTATTCATCTATCAATCTTGCTCTTCTCTTACATGCTTTTGTCATAGCTTTGTCTTTTCTCCGGCATTCTTCAGATTGTCTAGCACTCTGCATAGATTTGAGTGTATATTCTCTGTCTTTTTTTTGGTATTCTATAGATTGTCTAGCACTCTGCTTAGATTTGAGTGAATATTCTCTATCTTTTTTTTGGTATTCTATAGATTGTCTAGCACTCTGCATAGATTTGAGTGTATATTCTCTATCTTTTTTTTGGTATTCTCCAGATTGTCTAGCACTCTGCTTAGATTTGAGTGAATATTCTCTATCTTTTTTTGGTATTCTTCAGACTGTCTAGCACTCTGCTTAGATTTGAGTGAATATTCTCTATCTTTTTTTTGGTATTCTTCAGATTGTCTAGCACTCTGCTTAGATTTGAGGGAATATTCTCTATCTTTTTTTCGGTATTCTTCAGATTGTCTAGCACTCTGCTTAGATTTGAGGGAATATTCTCTATCTTTTTTTCGGTATTCTTCAGATTGTCTAGCACTCTGCTTAGATTTCAGTGAATATTCTTTATCTTTTGTATGGTATTCTTCAGATTGTCTAGCACTCTGCATTGATTTAAGAGTATACTTTTTGTCTTTTACCTTGAAGTTAGAATCTTGCCTTCGTTTCTGCATATACACTCTCATATATTCTTTTCTTTCTGTGACATTTTTCTTATTTAATGTAATTTCTTTGTTCCTAATATTTTGATTTTTAGTTACCTTTGTTCTATTGCCTGTCTTCTCTTCAAGTTTATGCTTTTGATCTTTAAAGTATTTTCCAATAAGTGTTTCATGATTTCCAATGCTTGAATTAGCAAAATAGTCTTCTCTTGCCTGTGCATTCCTCATATTGCTTTCAGACACCTTTCTCTTGTATGTTACAGATTTCCAAGCATAGTCACATGAAGTGTCAGTATTACACTCTGCATGATTTTGAATATCAAATACTGGGTTAGGCTCAAGATTAGATAAGTCAAAGTCTACAGGAAGAATTTCAAACTGTGTGGAAATTGAAATCATCATGCTTTCAAACAAAGCATATAAAAATGCAACTAGATCATCTAAACAATTGAAAGCAGCTAGTAATGATTTTCCATCTGGAACAGATAACCCATTGAAACCATGTGAATGTGAATCAAATATAAAGTATTTGCAATCTCTCTTGAACACAGAGGTACAAATTGAACCTATCATTAATAAAACACTTGAAGAACATTGTAAAGTTGTATACAATGCTTGGTGAAGAGTAGGTAAATTGGTACTGACAAACTGTTCTGTACAAAGACCTGTCACAACTGCAGATGTTTTCACAACAACTTCTTTGTTTAGAACTGAAACTAACCTTGGAAGTTCATCAAAGCAAAGTAACTTACTTCTGAATTTACCTTTTGCCTTTAATTCATCTATGATCTTATTATACAGACAATCTCCATCTAAAAGAATGCTGTCTAGATCTGTACTACAAGAAATGTCTGAGTATGCTGCATATATTAATGAACAAAGTGCATTTGCAGTGCATTGACATCCTCTGGACTTACTACTAAATATTTCAGAACCTTGGTGAAAAGATCCCAGTTCAAATTTGACAGAGTTAAATGGACCATTAGAAGGCTTCCATAGCATTGTATCAGTTTGTTCTGTTAAAGGAAAGGCAGTGTGCATAATTTCTTCATCAACTTGTGAAAAACTTGACAATACAGTGTTTGTAATCTCTACTGGTGAATTGATTGTGGTATTTTGTACTACATGTAGTTGTTTTCTGCCGCTATCATTGTCATTCGTACTTGGTAAAACTTTGGAATCTTGTACTAGTTGTTTTCTGTTAATATCTTTTTCATTTGTACTTTGCAAAACTGAGGCAACAGATTTTTCCATATCTTTGTCAATTGTGCTTTCCATATTTTTTTCAATTGTACTTTTCATATCTTTGTCAATCTTTGTACTATTCATAACTGAGGCATCAGATGATACGCTGAGGCAGGTCATACCCACATCTGATATATCTAGAGACCCTGCGTCAGATGACACTTTGGGGCAGGTCATACCCCCATCTGACAAACTATCTGACCCTGGCACAGATGTCCCCATCACTAAAAGCGATTGGGGCTTAGATCCTCCATGATCTGTGAGGGGGGTCAAGCCCACATCTGCGAAAAGTAACCCTGGGCTGCTACCATCAGCTCTCATCACTGTCTTTGCCAAAGACTTCTTCCAGGTCTTCTTACGTGGCATGACTCAACCTGAAATATACAGAAGTAGGTGTCTTCTTTCAATGGAAATATATAGATATTTAAGGGGAATACTAGATGAGTTTTTGTAAAACAGAATGTATTTTTCACTGGCTCTAAGTAATTTGACAAGGAAATCAGTAAAACAATATGATAGCCCTCCAGACTTTCACATGATGACTTTTAGCATTGTGTAAAGTTTCAATCAAGTGTTTTTAACCCTTTCCCACTCAGATACGTGTTTTTACATGTCTGCATCCCCCCCCCTATTTTAAGCCCCAGAAGCACCTAAAATCTGCATTTCTACCCCTGGATATTTATGTTTGCTTTAGGATTTGTTGGGCAAAAAAGTGGCCTGTTTTTTCGCGCGCCTCCCCACTGAAAATATTCTGGGGGGATTGAAGGGCCACCCCCACTCACATCCCGAAAAAGTTTGGGTGTATGGCCCAACCGGTCGCTAAAATGTATATCTGAGGGTGTCTGGGGTCAAAAATGCCTGAAAATTAATGCTGATAAAACATGCTGCAAACAGTGAAAATGACCAGTGCCAAACACCTTAATTGTTGCCTTGACAGCTGTGTGAAGATAAAAATGTGGTCAAAAATTCATGTGAAAACACACTTTTTGCCAACTTTGAGATGCCCCCTCTTTACCATGACAACAATGTTCAAGTCATGAAAGGTTGCATTTGAAAGGCTACTGCCCAATGAACATTCATACCGAGTTTGGTGAAAACAGACCATCCATTCTGAAACAAAGGCTAGTTGAAGTTGCTGTCAGGTGCAACTGTGAAAATCAGCGAAATTCACAAAATCCCTGAGTGGTAAAGGGTTAATAGATGACATCAATTCAGCTGAAAAGCTGAATAAAAAGCGTAAACCACAGTGGAAGATTAGTGGGAGGGTTGGGGGCCCTGAAAAACCAGTTTAAACCCCCAGGAATTGTTACTGGCCACCCCAAGATGTCCCAGCAGTTCTTCTTTTGCAGTATCTTATTTGCGAATTGACTTTGTGCCGTTCGTTCGTGATTGGTCTGTTTTGCTGTTGTTAAATTTTTATATGTTGTAATTTTTCAACACTTATGTGTCCAAATTATTTAATTTAGTAAAGGTTACAGAGTTATTACCTATTTGGTAAAGAACTGCTTTTATTGTCTGTTTTGGAGTTTTATGGCCCAGTCAGATCAATTAAAGTTATTTCTTATCCAGTCAGTTTACCTTACCACACTTCAAGGGCGACTTATACATAAGCGGTTAACCAGTATCCGACTAAGGTACCAAGGCCAGCAGGTTAAAGAGCTGTTGTCTTTAATCTAATTGTTTGTTTAGAAGTGTCTGTTCATCTTTCCCTTTGGGATAGGCTTTGGGTTCTGCTTCAATCAGTTCCTGAAGTATTTTTACACTTGATTAAAATACTTTTCTAGGGGTTCTCCTGACTGGCATTAATTTGTAAAACAAAGGAACATAGTTGATAAAAATGGTACAGTTTTTATTCTTCGATACTTCACTTCCTCTTAATGGCCTCCAACATTTTTGTTGCAGTAAAAGTGATCTTGACCTTCAGTTTCAAACACAATAGCATTAAACATTACTGACAACTTTGAATCAATTTATCAAAATGCAATATTTAGGATTTTCATGTTAATAATAATGCAACCACTGTCTCCATTCATTTTGCACTGATTAAACAAACTATTCTTCCATCAAACAAAAGGTGTGATCCACTCTTGATTATGCAAAAATCATATAGCCATTAGTTTTTCATAATTGAACAAATGTTCATTTACCTTGGAATACAGTGACGAGTTGTTCAAGGACAGTCTTTTTTCTGTTTACACAGCACACTAGTCTCTTTTCACTCTTAATAAACACCGTCTATATATGTAGCTATTAAAGGTGTAGATATCACTATCAAAGATGTAGTTATCACTTCGTTTATATGATCAAAACACAATATAATGTTCTTTTATCACAAATATTGTTGATACTACAAGAAAAGAAAAACTATATTAGTCAATGTTGTAGAAAGACAATTTTTTTAATATTCTAAAAAAAATTACTGTTTAAATAAATTAAGAAAAATAAAGTTTAACAAGATGTGTTTGTGAAACACGAATATGTCCCATGGCATGGTAATTTTTTCTTCGAAGTTGGTCACGATCAAGGTCACAGGTCAAGATTTTTTTGTTTGAGTAGGAAGACATTGTCACAAGGAACCTTCACGCTCAATATAAAGGTTTGAACTCAAATAGTTCAAAAGTTATGACCAATACTAATTTTATCTTTACAAGAAAGTAGTCTGAGGGACAGTCAAATCCCCTGCCGCATTTTGTATCAAGGCTCAAGGTTACCTTTACCTGTGACCTTGACCTTGAGTTGGCATGGTTTATTTATGGGTTCTGCACATCAGCTTACTGAGGGGTATATTTCACAAAAGTTTAATGAAAATCCTTCCATAGGTAATGGAGATATGGAACGGACACAAAATTCCAAGTTTCAAACTCATGACTTTTATCTGTGACCTTCATCATGAGTTGGCAGGGTTTATTAATGGGTGTTGCACACCAGCTCAGTGAAAGGGATATTTGACGAAAGTTTAATGAAAATCCTTCTACGGATAAGGGAGATATGGAACGGACACAAAATACAAAGTTTCAAACTCATGACCTTCAACTGTGACCTTCACCTTGAACTGGCATAGTTTATTTCAGGGATTTTCCTAGTGCAAATTTTGGGCCGATAATCGGCCCCTACTTTTTCCCAATTTAGAGACAGATATTCCCAAATTACTACAAATTTCCCAATTCCTGAATTTGTGCTACATTTTGATGAAAATTTCATAAAAATTGAACCAAAATTGACAAAGTTACAGCTGATTTAAATTCCCGACTTTAATATTAGCGAGCTGTTTTTCCCAAACCCAACGGCCCCTGGACCCTGATTATGAAGGGTAGGAAAATCCCAGTTATTTATGTGTTCTGCACATCAGCTCACTGAGGGGGATAACTGACCAAGGTTTAATGAAAATCCTTCCAGGGGTAAAGGAGATATGGAACAGACAGAAAATTCCAAGTTTCAAACTCGTGACCTTCACCTGTGACCTTGATCTTGAATTGGCTTGGTTTATGGGTGTTGCACATCATTTCAGTAAGGGGGATATTTGACGAAAGGTTAATGAAAATCCTTCCAAGGATAAAGGAGATATGGAACGGATACAAAATACAAAGTTTCAAACTGGTGACCTTCAACTGTGACCTTGACCTTGAGTCAGCAGGGTTTATTTATGTGTTCACTGAGGGGGATAATTGACCAAAGTTTAATGAAAATCCTTTGAAGGAGATATTGAATGGACATGAAATTCAAAGTTTCAAACTCGAGTCCTTCCAATGTGACCTTGACCTGGTGTCAGCATGATTCATTTATTGGCTCTGCACATGAGCTCACTGAGGGGGATAATTGACCAAAGTTTAATGAAAATCCTTAGAGGGGTTAAAGAGATATGGAACGGACACAAAATTCAAAATTTCAACTCTTGACCTTCAAATGTTACCTTGACCTTGGATCAGCATGGTTCATTTATGGGTTCTGCATATCACCTCACTGAAAAGAATATTTGACCAAAGTTTAATGAAAATCCTTCCACAGGTAAAGGAGATATGGAACGGACACAAAGTTCAAAGTTTTAAACTTGTGACCTTCAACTGTGACCTTGACCTTGAGTTGGCAGGGTTCATTTATGGGTTCTGCACACCACCTATCCGACACAAATAATCGACCAAATTTAATGAAAATCTATCAAAGGGTTCAGAAGATATGGAGCGGAAAGTGTTATGGACAGACAGATGGATGGACAGATAAAGGTCATTCCTGTAATCCCTGCTATGCTTTGTGGCTGGGGATCAAAATTAGGTCAAGGTCCCAGGTCAAAATTCTCTGTATGGGTTGTGCAGTCCTTGTCACAAGGAACCTACATGCAAAATATGAATGAAGGCTGCATCTCAAACGGTTCAAAAGTTATGGCCAATGTTATTTTTCTTTCAAATAGGTCAATGGTCAAGGTCACAGGTCAAATTTTTTTGTATGGTTGTGAAGCTGTTGTCACAAGAAACATACATGCAAAATTTGAAGGCTCTATCTCAAACTGTACAAAAGTTATGACCAATGTTATTTTTTTGTTTAAGTAGGTCAATGGTCAAGGTCATGGTCACAGGTCAAATTTTTTGTATGCGGGCAAAGCCCTTATTACAAGGAACCTACATGCAAAATATGAACCGTTCAAAATTTATGACCAATGTTGTTTTTTTCTTACAAGAAGGTCATGGTTCAAGGTCAGGGTCAATAGTTTTAGAGTAAGTGGGGGAAGTCCTTGTCACAAAGAACCCACATGCCAAATATGAAGGCTCTATCTCAAATGGTTCAGTAGTTAAGACCAATGTTATTTTTTTTTCTTTAAAGTAGGTCATGGGTCAAGGTCAAAGTCACAGGTCAATTTTTTATATGTTTGGAAAGCTCTTGTCACAAGGAACCTACATGTCAAATATGAAGGTTCTATCTCAAATGGTTCAAAAGTTATGACCAACGTTTAAGTTGTCCACGTACAAACCAACCAACAAACACAGACAGGGCAAAAACATTTTGTCCCCGCTATAAGTACCGGGGACATAAAAATAATTCTGATTAGTAAATACCATTACAAATATTGCAGTAACTTTGACCTCAAATCTATAAAGCTATTTAATATGAAACTCATAAATAATTTTCATTATAAAAAGTAGATTGGGTTTGTATTGATGAATTTTTCATTCATTGAACAGTGAAAAAAGTGACAAAGTATTATAATATGTCTCCCTACCGGGAGCATAAAAATATGATCAGCAAGGCGGTTTTACTTCAGGAAGAGACCCTCTATGCACAGATGAAGGTATTACCACAGGCAAAATGGAGTTTTTATTTTGTGTATCTTTGAAACCAAATAGATTTATCATTAAAAGTTATTAATACCTCACACATTCTGTCACAGGATGGTATGAGTTTTATACAAAGGCAATGATTTATGTTCTTTTTTGACTATTTTGTCCTTACCCTGGGTACATGGCATCTAAAAGTTGCACTCTGCACTCTGCAGATTGTGCATAGATGGTGAACATCTTATATCTTTTACAAGCTTCGAAATTTGAAAATTATACAAAATGTCTAGAGACCGACCAAACAACCTTCATCTTTCTTACCTGGTACATCTGCGATCACCCCTTTTGAGGATATTTATTGTTAGTCCTCGCTCCAGAAGAAAACGTTTGTTTATTTGTTTTGGAGTTTTATGTCCAAGCTAACACTATGTCATTTTTGAGCCAGTCAGTTTAACTAACCACACTTCCCAGACAGGCCAGTGCAGTCACATTCTTTAGCCAGAAATTGACCACTGGCCTTCTTGAATCAGCGAAAGGGAAAGAAAGACTGTGGAAAAGATTTCCTGACAAATTTCCACTAAAGATCTTAAAAAAAAGATTCCGTGATCAATCTTCGCAAATGAATGTTGCCAACCCCTGCAGGTATCAAACATGTGACCTCCTGATCACCAGTCAGAAGTGCATCCAACAGAGACACCAAGGTTGGCACAAATGAACTATTTTTATAAAATAAACTATCATTAATATTCTTAAGCCACAATAAACAATATTCCGGGCACGACTATAAACGACACCAATATTGCTCTTCACCAAGCTGGAAACTACTACATCTTCAGGGAATTGAAATGATGCCTTGAATCTGATCTGAAAAAAAAAATAATCATACTGTCAATATTATTAAGACAACTATTATCATTACCACAAGGCCCACAAGACAAAGCTTCATACAGATATCAAACACCTGAGCTTTCTGGTTTCAGACAAGAAGATTTTTAAATGTTTTCGCTATATAAGTCTATGTAAAACCAAAGGGCCCCGGAGTGGGGGGCATTTTTGGCCCCAGGGCTATAATTTGAACAATCTTGTTAGAGGTCCACTAGATGAAGCTACACACCAAATATCAAAGACCTGGGCCTTGCAGTTTCAGAGGACAAGATTTATAAAGGTTTTTTTTTTTCTTTATAGAAGACAATGTAAAGCCAACGGGTCGCCAGGCGGGGGCATTTTTGGCCCCAGGGCTATAATTTGAACAAGCCTGATAGAGGTCAATAAGATGAAGCTTGATACTAAATATCAAAGATCTGGGCCTTGCAGTTTCAGAGAAGAAGATTTTTAAAGATTTTCCCTATATAAGACAATGTAAAACCAAGGGCCCTGGGGTGGGGGCATTTCTGGCCCCAGCACTATAATTTGAAAATCTTGAAAGGGGTCCACTAGATGAAGCTTCATACCAAATATCAAAGACCTGGGCCTTGCGGTTTCAGAGAAGAAGATTTTTATAGATTTTCCCTACATAAGTCTATGTAAAACCAAAGGGCCCCGGAGCGGGGGCATTTTTGGTTTCAGGGCTATAATTTGAACAATCTTGGCAGAGGTCCACTAGATGAAGCTTCATACCAAATATTAAAGACCTAGGCCTTGTGGTTTCAGAACAGAAATTTTTTTAAAGATTTTCCCTATATAATCTATGTAAAACCAAAGGGCCCTGGAGCGGGGGAATTTTTGGCCCCAGGGCTATAATTTGATCAAGCCTGATAGAGGTCCATAAGATGAAGCTTGATACTAAATATCAAAGATCTGGGCCTTGCAGTTTCAGAGGAGAAGATTTTTAAAGATTTTCCCTATATAAGCCAATGTAAAACCAAGGGCCCCGGGGCGGGGGCTTTTTGGCCCAAGCACTGTAATTTGAACAATCTTGGTAGGGGTCAACTAGATGAAGCTTCATACCAAATATCAAAGACCTGGGCCGTGTGGTTTCAGAGAATAAGATTTTTAAAGATTTTCCCTATATAAGCCAATGTAAAACCAAAGGGCCCTGTGGCGGGCGCATTTTTTGTCCCTGCACTAAAATCTGAACAATCTTGGTAGGGGTCCACTAGATGAAACTTCATACCAAATATCAAAGTCCTCGGCCTTGTGGTTTCAGAGAAGAAGATTTTTAAAGATTTTCCCTATATAAGCCTATGTAAAACCAAAGGGCCCCGGGGCGGGGGCATTTTTGGCCCCAGCACTCTAATTTGAACAATCTTGGTAGGGGTCCACTAGATAAAGCTTCATACCAAATATCAAAGACCTGGGCCTTGTGGTTTCAGAGAAGAAGATTTTTAAAGATTTTCCCTATATAAGCCCATGTAAAACCAAAGGGCCCCATGGCGGGGGCATTTTTAGCCCCAGCATTATAATTTGAACAATCTTGGTAGGGGTCCACTAGATGAAGCTTCATACCAAATATCAAAGTCCTGGGCCTTGTGGTTTCAGAGAAGAAGATTTTTAAAGATTTTCCCTATATAAGCCTATGTAAAACCAAAGGGCCCCGGGGCGGGGGCATTTTTGGCCCCAGCACTCTAATTTGAACAATCTTGGTAGGGGTCCACTAGATAAAGCTTCATACCAAATATCAAAGACATGGGCCTTGTGGTTTTAGAGAAGAAGATTTTTAAAGATTTTCCCTATATAAGCCAATGTAAAACCAAAGGGCCCTGTGGCGGGCGCATTTTTTGTCCCTGCACTAAAATTTGAACAATCTTGGTAGGGGTCCACTAGATGAAGCTTCATACCAAATATCAAAGTCCTGGGCCTTGTGGTTTCAGAGAAGAAGATTTTTAAAGATTTTCCCTATATAAGCCTATGTAAAACCAAAGGGCCCCGGGGCGGGGGCATTTTTGGCCCCAGCACTCTAATTTGAACAATCTTGGTAGGGGTCCACTAGATAAAGCTTCATACCAAATATCAAAGACCTGGGCCTTGTGGTTTCAGAGAAGAAGATTTTTAAAGATTTTCCCTATATAAGCCCATGTAAAACCAAAGGGCCCCATGGCGGGGGCATTTTTGGCCCCAGCATTATAATTGAACAATCTTGGTAGGGGTCCACTAGATGAAGCTTCATACCAAATATCAAAGTCCTGGGCCTTGTGGTTTCAGAGAAGAAGATTTTTAAAGATTTTCCCTATATAAGCCTATGTAAAACCAAAGGGCCCCGGGGCGGGGGCATTTTTGGCCCCAGCACTCTAATTTGAACAATCTTGGTAGGGGTTCACTAGATAAAGCTTCATACCAAATATCAAAGACCTGGGCCTTGTGGTTTCAGAGAAGAAGATTTTTAAAGATTTTCCCTATATAAGCCTATGTAAAACCAAAGGGCCCCATGGCGGGGGCATTTTTGGCCCCAGCATTATAATTTGAACAATCTTGGTAGGGGTCCACTAGATGAAGCTTCATACCAAATATCAAAGACCTGGGCCTTGTGGTTTCAGAGAAGAAGATTTTTTAAGTTTTTGGTGAAAAAAATCTATTTTTTGCTCCTGTGACCTAGATGTGCAACGGACCGGAACCATTTGAACAACTTTGAAAGGGGACCACCTAAGGATCATTCCTGTAAAGTTTGGTCAAAATCCGATCAGTGGCTTAGGAGGAGATGTCGTTTGAAGAAATTGTTTACGCACGGACGGACGGACGGACGGACGACGGACGACGGACAAAACGTGATCCCAAAAGCTCACCTCGTCACTACGTGACGGTGAGCTAAAAACAGCCAGCTTGTTAAAATGCCATCAATACGTAAATGTTCAAAATGATGCAGCATGGAAACAATTTGTTCCCTAATAATAATAATAATAATATAAATAATAATAATAATAAAATAATAATTGCAACATATTCCTTTTTATGTTTTGAAATTTTGATCCTGGGTCGCTAATGGCCAGTAAATGACAATAAGCACTATTTAGGTTGGGCCCATTGGGTGATTTAAGGGGACATAACCCCTACAGTGCAGCACACACATGTTCTCTCATCCGCGAGTTTCTGAAGTGGACGCTTCTATTTATGAATTCGGCCAAATCCATTAATGTAGGGACTTGGGTAAGAAAAAACACTGCTCAATTCTTCTGCTCAGCAAGTTTGTATTAATCTGAATAGGCACCACAACTCACCACAACACGGCAAACAAAGAAGGTCAGAATAAGCTAGAGCATACCAACCTTGATGTTTTTGAGGGGGGGGGGGGGGGGTGGGGGAAGGGTGAGGGTGGGGGAGGGGGTAGCGGGGATCATTTTACGGTCCTTTCGAGTTTATTTCACTCATATCGAGCCGATTGTTAATCACATGTGGTCGAAGACCGTAGTATCCGGTAAAAAAACACAAAAAACATCAGGCCTTCCGTTGCAGAACTCTTGAATGCCTTAAAATATATGACTTTTATGAAAGGTTTGATTGTGAAGAGCTTAGATCTGTTGGAAAAGTACTTGTATTAGCCTAGAGTGTATTGGAAAGTAAGTGAGAAATGGGGCCTTTTTCAATATATAGGACATTTAATTTTGGTGCTTTTGAGTAAAGCGGCATTCCAATCTTAGTGTTTCTCGACCAGGCTATTAAAAGGTTATAAGTCGTTATTCATGCTCAATTCAGTCGAGCGTTAACTCATTATCCCCTAGCGTCGCTTATATGCGGCCGATAAAATATCGATGTAGTCCCGAGCGCCGCATAAAAGCGACAGGTAAATTCTTATCGGTACACCGTGCGTCGCTTATAAGTGGGCCGCAAACAAGTACTCCATTTCCCGAGCGTCGCGTATAAGTGACGCTTACCATTGGACTACAAAACTCAAAAATATCGGCAAGTTCGATTTTCAGCCAATAAAAACGCAGTTTACAAACACTGTTCGAATATTTTTCTTGCCAAAAATAGAAAATTCCACGTGTTTACCGGGAAGGAAAAGCGAGAATTCTGAGGTAAAAAATCATGAAAAACAGCGAAAATACGCGACCACAGCTTGCAATCGGTAGTGATATAATGGAGTCTGATGTTAGTGATGGCGAATTCTCACGTTTCGGCGCAGATAGGGCTGGAAGTGACATTGAAATTGAAGGAAATTTGTCAGTTTCACGTGTGCATACAGCAGACTTGTTCGATTTTGAGGAGGACTCGTCGGACATGTTTTGTTCTCTTTTTTTGGAGTATATTCCTGGGGATTCTTATTGAAATTATGGAAATTATGAAAGAAGAGGAATATGTGTTATTATAATATGCGAAAATGAATAGTCATAAGGATCATGACTTAATCATTTCATTGTGGAATTTGTCTCTTTTTTATTATTTTTATGTGGATTAAATTTGGATTTATTCCTTCAAGTCGTGGAGTAAGTAAGTTTCTTTATCACCCGCCCTGCATGTAATTCTGACAGAATTTCGCATGCGTTTGGTATGATCTTGTAGATATTTTTTTCATCTACCATTGTGAAAAATTTCAACGTCCAGAAACTTGTAATAAATGAATTATACATAAAATAGCATTGCAACCCTCAGTTACAAAAATCTTTTCTAGTCATAGCTAGAAAAAGTCTAGGGAGATAGGCACTGAAATACTGATAAGCCTCACAGGTATTAGCTATAGCAGTATTTGCCAGGGAATTAGTGGAGATTCGCTTCTAGGGGATAATGAGTTAAATTTGTAATGCTCGCTAATTTTAAATACTAAAAGTTCATCAATTTTCATGCTTAGATTTGTTTGTTTGATTTGAGGTTTAACGTCCCCGTCAACACTGCAAAGGTCATTTTAGAGACGTTGCTTCCAATTTTGTGGGACTTTTACCCGACCTTAAGATGAAATGACATCTCAAGCCCTGTCGCCCAATGAACAAATATGTTTAATTAACATGGACGGGCCGACTCGCACCGCTTTGCCTGGGCAGGCTTAGATGCTCTAAGTGGATTACCAGTACTCGTGTGCGGGTCGGTTTCAGCTCTTCGTGGAAGCATCATTTCTTCATGCCCGATGGGCGGGGCCGTTTCCTGCTTAGATAAGAACTGAATAATAGAATGCATGATGGGATTGTGGCCGAAACAAAGAATTTTCAAGCAAGTTTTCAGTTTAGTTAAGTATCATGTAGGGTTTTGTCGAGCACGAGACTTTAATTCACTGAAAACGAGCCCGAAGCCACGACCGCATTATTAATTATTTTTCTCACCCAAACACTTCAAGGAATTTATTTGTTTGATTAGATGTTAAAAGTGCCCATCAACAGGTCATTTTGGAGACGTTGAATCCATTTTGTGGGACTTTTACTCGACATTGAGATGAATTAACATCTCAGGCCCTGTCGCCCTATGAAACCAATAGTGTTTATAAGCATGAACGGTCCGACTCGCACCGCTTTGCCCGGGCAGGCATAGATTCTTTGAGCGGTTTAGCAGTACTCGAGTGCGGTCGGTTTCAGCTCTGCTTGGAAGCGTCACGCAGCCCACCTATTTCTTTAAGCCCCGATGGGCAGGTCCGAAAACTTTAAAGAATGCGTTGTGAACTGCACGAATATACAGAAATTAATAAGCGATAAAGCACATTCACACCAATGTAACACAGCAAAATGTCAGTATTTTAATATTCATACCTCCTGGAGAATATCGTCATCATTTTTCCAGTGAGCCGCTAAAGTTTGTGTCTAAAGCATCCGTTTACATGTAAAGTGCTACGCATGAAATAAAAACCAGTGCATGTACATTTCATGACCTGCTTTCTTTGACACTTGACAGCAGTTTGATGACAAATTGAATGTCCATTTCATTAAAAGTTGATAAGGACATGTCATTCTGACTGTTAACAAGAGGCCCATGGGCCACTACGCTCACCAGAGGTCATGTGGTTTATACCATATACAGGCATGGTGCCCATCTTGGTCATGTGACAATAAAAAGCCACCATGCAATCAGTAAAATCCACGGTCTTGCCTTTTTTCCATACAATTGTCTATGTGACCAAATTTGACTGTGACGTAAAAACAGGTTAAGGTCAACCAAAGGTCATCATTTGAACAAAATTGGTAGGGTCCGAGCCCCCGATGCCGCATACCAAGTTTCAAGGTCATCGGTCATTTGGTTCCTGAGAAGAAGATTTTTTAAGGTTTTTACCATATATGGGCATGGCAGCCATATTGGTCATGTGACCTAGTCCTTACGAACAAACTTTTATTCCCCCTTCCCATAGAAGCTCCACATGTAATTTTGTTTCGATCAACCGAGCAGTTTGAGTAGAGAAGAAGATTAAAATACTGAATCTGAGCCTCCCCGACAAAGGTCCGAAAATGACCTTGGCCTTCGGAACTGACAAAATTCCATTCAGCTGAGTGCAAATATCATTTCTGATGCCACTAGCAACCATGCAATCAGAAAAAATCAACAGTTTTGCCTTTTTTCCAAACAAATGTCTAAGTGAGCATATTTGACCTTGACGTAAAACAGGTCAAGGTCAACCAAAGGTCATCATTTGAACAAACTTGGCAGGGCGCGAGTCCCCAATGCTGCGAACCAAGTTTCCAGAACATCGGCCATTCGGTTCTTGAGAAGAAGATTTTTAAAGGTTTTTACCATATATGGGCATGGCAGCCATATTGGTCATGTGACCCAGTCCTCACAAATAAACTTTCGTTTCCCCTTCCCACAGAGGCTCCACATGTAATTTAGTTTCAATCGTCTCAGCAGTTTAAGTTGTGAAGAAGATAAAAATACTGAATCTGAGCCTTCCTGGACAAAGGTCAGTAAATGACCTTGGCCTTCAGAACTGACAAAATTCCATTCAGCTGCATATAAATATCATCTCTGATGCCACTAGCAACCATGCAATCAGAAAATCCACAGTTTTGCCTTTTTTCTATACAAATGTCTAAGTGACCATATTTGACCTTGACGTAAAATAGGTCAAGGTCAACAAAAGGTCATCATTTGAACAAACTTGGTAGGGCCCGAGTCCCCGATGCTGCATACCAAGTTTCAAGAACATCGGCCATTCGGTTCTTGAGAAGAAGATTTTTAAAGGTTTTTACCATATATGGGCATGGCGGCCATATTGGTCATGTGACCCAGTCCTCACGAACAAACTTTCGTTCCCCCTTCCCACAGAGGCTCCACATGTAATTTGGTTCCAATTGGCCAAGTAGTTTCAGAGGAGATGTTGTTAGAAAATGTTGACGACGCAGACGACGCAGACGACACAGACGACGCAGACGACGACGACGACGGACGACGGACCATTGCCTATACTATAAGCTCCCCCGGAGCCTTCGGCTCTGGTGAGCTAAAAATGTACATTTTAGGGGAAATTGAGAAGCTGCTCCCCTAATTGCATGGATAACAAAACATGCTACAGAAGACGGTTTTGAAAACAAAATTACCTCGGGCTCAATGTGCGTGTTTTGCAATGACTGACATAATGGGATAGCTAATAAACCCTAGAGTGAGCAGCGATATGAGGCAAAGAAAACAAACACTTAAGAAATGAAAATTATTTTTCTGCTGTTCATGATAGTACGGACGCAGTGGGTTGTATGCAAAGTAAGTGAACCCCGAAGGGGTTCATGTAAACTTTGTAAGCGACTCGCTGTCGTTCATATTTTCATGAAAAGCAGAAAAATTAAGTTTATTGTTTTATAATAACATTCTATGCCCCTCATCACTGGGCGAAAAATAATGCTTGTAGGGCAAACTTTTTAAACTGAAAAACATTTACACCCATTTTACTACATAGAGAGGAACAGCGTTGACCTCACCAACGCCCGTAGAGAACCATGGTTTAGAATGACGTCACTTGATGTCACTGAAAATCATGTGACTCGATGCGTTTATGGAAGTATGAACCATACTGTTTTCTATGTGTTTACATTATATTTTTTTTATTTATGAGCCGGATAAATTCCATACCCTATCAATTGAGCATGAAAAAAAGTTTTATAATCCTTGGGCTGCAGGTTGGTGCAGTTTAGGTCTGTACACCGTTCTACACAATATTTCCATACCCCTCTAATTAATCTTAAGACTTCCACAAATTTAATCCAAATATCTGAGAGAGAGAGAGAGAGAGAGAGAGAGAGAGAGAGAGAGAGAGAGAGAGAACAGCTAACATTAGACAAAATACATGTTGAAACGCTTTTTCCTTGGTTTCCACTTATCACAAAGAAAAAAAAAAAAGAACGAACATTCCTACACGCCTATTGGCACCAAAACAGCCATTGTTATTTAGATAATAATATTAGAACACACGCTTAAAGTCGTCAGTCATTCCGACCACTATGAGTTCAAAGGAGCAGTCTCTATAAGGCTATTTTCATGGCCACAACCGATTTCCTTTAAACTTTGTAGCTTCAAATTGGTGCATATTGGCTGTCTAATGGTGAATTGTTAGACTCTTTGGTCCACTGGTTTTTGCTGTATACACTATTAAAGTGGGTGGGGTAATGTCACCCCATCAAGGGTATACCAACAAAAATGCTATTATTTTTGTTCAAAGTGCATGACTGGAGGCGATGTTTGCCGTATGCTTACTACCCTTTTAGGCATAACAGCCGGTGATAAAAGTCTTATAAATATCAAATAAGAGAAGAGTTTATACGCGCTTGTACGTTGTACCCAAATATTAGTAATTTTTATTCCCCAACTTTACGAAAAACCACAACACCTTTACAGTTTGCAACTTATTTCAAAGATCTTTCATAAATATAATGTTGATGTAATAGTCATTCTAGGTATATGTCAGAATTATGGTTAGTTCATAAAACTTAATGAGTTACCTGCCACTGAAATTGGATTTTACCCATTGTTTAATCAGAGTGCATTTATCCTTTTGTAGTACTCACAACTTCATTTGGAAGTGAATAAACCTATTCCAAGCAAATATAATTAAATAGATGTGGACAAAGAAGTCATTTGATTTAATAGTGCATGCTAGCAAGCACATGAGCACAACATCAGGCTGTCAAGTGTATATTGGTGCAAAATATATATTCTGGGCTTAAAAAAATAGGAAATTTATGGGAAAAATATAGGAAAAAAATAGGAATTTTATAGGATAATTATCAAGGTTTAGCAGCAAAAAAGGCCTTATTATCATAAAAAGTACCAAACATGCAGGTATACTAAATTTAAATAGACGGTTTAATGAAGACAAAAAACAACAAGAAGTTGTGGAAATAGGATTAAAACTTCTGCTAGCCACTGTCAGATTTTAATATTTTTGATATGTCCTGACCTCCACCTCCCCTTACAGCCAGCTCTCAATCACCATCTTAAATGACATCAAATGTTTTATATTAGTGGCAATAAAAATAATTTATAATCATCTTTATTGCTTTATGTCAACATAACATCATACAGGTATGTGTTTGACCAATTCAAGATAGGCTGTGTTGCAATAAATACAAGATACATGAGTTACTGACTCATGTAACATGCTGAAAAAAATGAAGTTTTAAAGAAACCATCAAGTTATACATAACTGTTTTGAGCATTTACCATGGGTATCTTGGGATGGTCAAGCACATAGCAAAGTATCAACATGGAAAGAATAGAACTTTAAGAAACTGACAAATAATTTTGCCTAGTTTAGCCATTGTTCTACTTGTACTATGAATTCTCTTAATAGTATTTTTGAAGTTGAAAATATAACTTATCAAGCTTAGACATTGTACTTTTTGTACTATTGAATTCTCTTAATCATGTGCTTGAAAAATGATAATATAAGTGACCATATTATTACACTATCAAAACTGAGAAAAATAACACTAATCTGGCATACAAGTCACTATCTCCAGAATTTGGTTTTATTGACTAGGTTCACCTCATTTCTTAGCTTTCTTTGAATCCACCTCAGCACTTTTCTCCAGGTTCTTCCTTTTCCTATGTTCCACTGATTTCTGTTCTTCTCTTACTCTGTCTAGACGCTCTGTTGTTTCTCTGATCATTTTCTGAGCAGTCTCGATCAGTGACTTACTCACTGATATCTCCCTTAATGCTCAGTTTTTCATTTCCTTCTTCAAGCAGTTTTTCAGCAGCATAAAGTTCTTCTTTAGAGTTCTTTTCTTTATCATTCAGCTTTTTCATTTTTTCATTCAAAGACTTTTTCTTTTGCTGCTTCTTGTTTTTGTTTTTCAAACTGTGCACACTCTTCTTTCTTTTGCTGTCTATTATTCCCCTCCTCTTCTCTATTTTGCTTTTCCTCTTCTAGCCTCTCCTTGCAAACTCTATGACTACCTTTGACATAACCTATTAGGTCCTTGGTAAGAGGTACACATTCTGGCTGCATATGTTTAGGATCATGGATTTTCACAGCCTCTTTAGAGAGTCTGTTCCCTATAACTGATTTTGATGACAGCTTTACCCTATCTTTTCCCAACATTTTCTTATGATCTAATAGCCCCCTCTCAACATCAGCATTACCATGTGACAATGGCAGCACTCCATATACTACTTTTCCAAGCTTATGCTACTTACCTTTGCCACTACCAGTTTTCAATTTCAGAATGTCTCTCCAGTAAGGATCAATCCTTCTCAACTCAACTTCATCATCTTTCACTATTTTCCAAAGTTTCTCATCAGTTCCTTCCCCTTGGTATACCTTCCACTCCTCAGTGATCAATGCCACATCTTATTCTGCAAAAGGTAACTTCCTTGCTTCCCTTTCTATTGCTGAGCTGCTACTGGGCTGTGTTTCTTTCCCTTTGGTGTCTCTGATGGGAGCTGTGGGTTAATTGTATCGATTCCTGATCATTGCCTCCACTTCTATCAAGTCTTTGTTCAGGATGTGAACAGCCCAAATCTTTCAGAAGTTCATAATATCAAATGAAAAGTAAGATAACAGGTATGACACTCCAATACTGAAGAACTTTCTTATATCTTAAAGTGCTCTTTTCTGTTTCCCAGAAAAACGTAATCCTGCAGCATTTTAAAAAATATAGGAATTTGGTAAAAAATATAGGAAATGGGGTTAAAATATAGGAAAAAAATAGGAAACCTGAAAATATAGGAAAAAATAGGAAAAATAGGAACACTTGACAGCCTGCAACATCCCACGGTACAAGCACCACTTCTTCACCAACAGTACCATCCAGTGATTGGGTTCAGTCCTTGTGGTCTAAACACATTGCAAAACGAGCAAACAATTCTTACATAGTCGCCGACATATGGTATTTTACCATTGGATATTTTGTTGCTAAGACCTTCCACTTTGTAATTCTCCCATTAGCTTATTCGACAACCTATCTCACTTTGTACCTAGCCTTGAATCATTCGCCTCTTCAGTCGTATATTGCTTCTGAGATTTGGTTAGGAAGTGAAGCATATGAGAATTGATTTCATAACCCTTTAGTATTTCTCTAACATCCCTGAATCATGCATCAACTTTTGCAAATGTCCTATTTGGGGATTCAAATTCTGATGTTGCAAGCGCAGTGGCTGATGGAACATACATATATATATTGAGAAGAGTGGAAACTACTCATTTCAGAGAAGATCTTATTCCGTACATAAAGGACAGCCTTTGCTGAAACCTATGATGCTTGTGGCCACTGATGGTTACATTTTTTCTGTGATGGGACCATATCTTGCAGATGTGAAAAACACAGATGCTAAGATTACCGAACACATGTTAAAGACTAATGCAGAAAATATTACTGACTGGTTTGAAGAAGATGATGTTCTCGTTCAGGGATGCTATAGATATACTAAAGGATTTTGGAATCAATTCTCATATGCCTCACTTCCTAAACAAATCGCAGAAGCAACATACGACTGAAGAGGCGAATGAGTCAATGCTAGTTTCAAAGGTGAGATGGGTTGTCGAATCAGCTAATGGGAGAATTAAAAAGTGGAAAGCCCTTAGCAACACAATGCCCAATAGTCAAATACAATATGTTGGCGACTATGTAAGGATTGTTTGCTCATTGTGCAATGCATTTAGACCACCTTTGGTAACAAGCAAAGATTCAGGCAAAGTAAATGCTAGAAGAATGATGGCCCTAGCAAAAACTCCAAATAAGCTGCAGGATAAGGTTGTAACGCCTGTGGGGGCGCAAAGTCATCGAACCATGATATGTAGGTCAAGGTCAAACATAGATGCTTGCTCAAAAGATCCCATTCTCAAATGCAAGCTTGTACTAAGTATCATTAATGAAGCTCTAATAATTATTGAGAAATGAACTTAACCATTACGGTGAACGCTAGGGTGGTCACAATATTTTACAAAGTCAGTGAACCATGAAATTTAGGTCAATGTCAAATATGGATGCTTGCATTTAAGTTGCCATCCCCGCATTCAAGTTTGCACCAAATATCATTAATGAAGCTCTTATAAATCTTGAGAAATAAACTTGACAATTAGGGTGAACGCTAGGATGGTCGCAATATTTTACAAAGTCAGTGAACCATGAAATATAGGTCAAGGTTAAACATTGATGCTTGCATTTAAGTTACCATCCCCAGATACAAGTTTGTACCAAGTATCATTAATAAAGCTCTTATAGTCCTTGAGAAATAGACTTGACCATAAGGGTGAAAGTTAGGGTGGTCGCAATGTTTTACAAAGTCAGTGAACCATGAAATGTAGGTCAAGGTCAAATATGGATGCTTGCATGTAAGTTGTCATCCCCAGATACAAGTTTGTACCAAGTATCATTAATGAAGCTCTTATAGTTCTTGAGAAATAAACTTGACCATTAGGGTGAACGCTAGGGTGGTCGCAAATGTTGACGCCTTGACGAACTGACGAATGAACGGACGAACGAACGGACGGAAAACCGGCGCCTATATCGCGCCATGCAAATAGCAGGCGCGACAAAAAAATGGCTGGGATAAAAAACGGGTTATTTGGAAAAAGATCGATGATGAGAAACTTTAGAATTTCCCAGAGATGACTGTGGATGAAATCAGGGATTTGAAACTGGGTATTTACCAGCTGAAACAAGCCAAATCCTACACAGATGAACATTTTTACGACAATGGATCGTATGAGATAATGGCACACAAAGAAGAAGATGGTGTTCTCAAAGCACAGATACGTTCTCGCCACACGTCTAATAAAACATATAACATATGGGTTGAATATACACAAGGACTGAACCCAATCACTGGATGGTATTGTGGGTGCAGAAGTGGAGCTCGTACCGTGGGATGTTGCGCACATGTGGCTTCTGTTCTCTGGTATTCGGGATATTACCGGAACAAAACAGAAAATAGTGAAGCAAAACCAAGCCGGGAACATATTGATTTTGGTTATGATGCTGCTGTTAACACATGGAGTACATCTAGCGATTCAGAGGAAGATCAGTAAATTAACAAATTCTTAAACATGCCGTGAGACCATACAGGCTTATATTTAAGTATAGTATCAGTCTAGAATGAGGTTCCACAACATGAGCAAAGCCTGCCTGGGTGGTCAAAAATGTTTGACAGTTGACAAATGTTCCATTTGCACCTGGAAATTAAGAGTTCATAAATAACCAAAAAAAAAAAAAAAAAAAGAAATACTAGCATGCAAAATTAAATCAAATGACTTCCTTGTCTACATCTATTTAATAATATTTGCATGGAATCGGTTTATTTACTTTCAAATGAAGTTGTGAGTACTACAAACGGATAAATGCACCCCGATTAAAAAAAAATGGGTAAAATCCAATTTCAGGGGCAGGTAACTCTTTAAGTTTTTTGAACTAACAATAATTCTGACATATACCTAGAATGACTATTACATCAACATTATATTTATGAAAGATCTTTGAAATAAGTTGAAAACTGTAAAGGTGTTGTGGTTTTTCGTAAAGTTGGGGAATAAAAATTACTGATATTTGGGTACAACTTACAAGCGCGTATAAACTCTTCTCTTGTTTGATATTTATAAGACTGTTATCACCGGCTGTTATGCCTAAAAGGGTAGTAAGCATACGGCAAACATCGCCTCTAGTCATGCACTTTGAACAAAAACAATAGCATTTTTGTTGGTATACCCTTGATGGGGTGACATTACCCCACCCACTTGATAGTGTATACAGCAAAAACCAGTAGACCAAAGAGTTTAAAAATTCACCATTAGACAGTCAATATGTACCAATTTTAAGCTACAAAGTTTAAAGGAAATTGGTTGTGGCCATGAAAACAGCCTTATAGAGACTGCTCCTTTGTAAAACAATTTCAAGTTATTTCTAGCTGTATCTCTTTTAACTAAAATTCTGAACCGTTTGGCTTAACACTGCAAGGCAAGGCAGTTGGGCCCAGTTGGGCCTTGTTTTTTTAATCAGATCAAAGGCCGTCTTCTGCTTTTTAGTAAACATTTTATTTCCTTTTCTGTGCATGTGTCAAAAAAGTTACAGCGGCTGACTGGAAGTTGACCGCAAAGCGATGCAATACAAAATTCCCAGAGCACAGCCCATTATACGTAGAAACACCATCCAGTTATCTTAGCTGCGTAATACGTGTATACGTAGTCCTAGCAGAATATGTTACATTGACAAAATAAATTAAAGGAGAAATCAAGGCTATCACATACATTTTAACAGTAACAACTCCACTGCCGGAACGTAGTTACCGAAGTTCCGGATTATATCTGTCCTGCACGTCCCGCCTTTTAAACACGACGATTATGGCAAGCGCCCGGGTTTCTGTACCGATCAATGACAGAACACTGCGGAAAGCGAAGCAAAAGTTGGAAAACCTATATTTAGAGCTGCGAGTACATCTTTTTGGCTTCAAATTGGCAAAGCGAGCTAAAGTTAAATGAAAGACAACGGGTGAAAGTGCAAAAAGTTCCCCCCGTATCACTAGTTCGGTTGTGATTGATGAAAACCTGAAAATTTTTGTCACACGTTTATGCCAATTTTGCTTTTCTGAGTTAATCCATGCGAGAAAAGCATGTTTCCTGCAAGTGGCAGACAGTGGCGGATTATTTTTGCAAAGTGGACTTATTTAACTTGTATTATTCATAAGAAGCAGGTAAAAAACTGCATTTGCGAAAAAGATACACTGGGTAAAATGAGGTAACCCCCCAAAAAATTGAGCCGAAGTTTCCCCCCTTGTCTCTATTATAGTACCAAAAAAAAAAAAAAAAAAAATTTTTTTTTTTTTTTTTTTTTTTTTTTTTCATTTTTTTTTCATGATTCAAGCCCCTATGGTTGACATAAGAAAAATGTATAATAAAATCATAGAAATTGAAAATATGGGAGTTAATTTAAATTCAAAAAGTAAATATGAATTATGATGTCACAAAATATTGCATTGTGGGTCTAAATCAACCAAACATCATGGGAGGTTACCCTAAGTGGCAAACAGGTCATAGTTGACATAAATATAAATGAGCATAACTTTGAAGAGGTGGGAATTTGATCATGCGGTTTTCAGTTAAATAATCCTCTTTATGTATTCTTTCAGTATACTTACTTCTAGAAATACATGCATGTAAATTTTTGTGATAAATGATCTTTAAGGTCATGGGCATAAGTAGGGGAGTGGAGGTGTTGCTGAATAAAGCTATCATATCTAATATGAACCAAATCCATCATAATTTGAACAAGAACTGTTGCAGGACAGCATAGCTCACCTGTTTTGCACCCTGTCTAGGTATGTTTTCATATCAATACAAGGCAACCTCATTAAAACACAGTTCGTTATAACACGGTTATGGATATAACATGGTTTCAAGATGGATCTAAAAAATGTATAGATTATATAGAAAAATGACAAAAAATGCTCATTTTTCTATATAATCTATACATTTTTGTTTGGATATAAAACGGTTGTTTAACTAACACCGTTTATGCTTTTGAACCTATTAATAGTGTTATAATGAGGTTGTGGTGTATTAGGATTTTAAAACAGCTCCTACATGAAGTACTTTTATATAAGATTTTGTTCGATCATTAGCTCACATGGAACTTATCTTCCAGGTATGACATTTCTCCATCAATAACCTTCGATTAATAAAGCAAAATCACTGAACCACGAAATATAGGTCATGCTGACCTAAATCAACTTTTATGCTTATCCTCAAGTCACATAGAACTCATAATCCAGGTCTGAAGTTTCTCAATCATATAGTATTCAAGTTGTAAGGCAAAATCAATGAACAATGCAATAGGTCATACTGACCTAGATATATTTTAAGGCCAATCATCAAGTCACATGGAACTAATGTCCCAGGTTTTACCTTTTTCCTGCAAATAGTCTTCAAAATATAAGGTTAAATCACTGAACCATGAAATATAGGTCACACTGACATAGATATATTTTAAGGTCAATCATCAGGTCACATGGTATGACATTTCTCCATCAAATGGTCTTGAATTATACGGCAAAATCACTGAACCACAAAATATCGGTCACAATGACCTAGATATATTTTTCGTTAATCATCAGGTCATATGGAACTTATAATCCAGATATGATGTTTCTCCATCAAATAGTCTTCAAGATAAAAGGCAAAAACACTGAAGTATGAAATATAGGTCATACTGACCTAGATATATTTAAAGGTCAATCATTGGGTCACATGGATCTAATATCACAGATTTGACAAGGTTTTCTTCAAGATATAAGGTATAATCACTGACCTGGATATATTTTGAGGTCAATCACCTGGTCACATAAGACTAATTTCACAGGTTTGACCTTTCTCCAACCAAAAGACTTCAAGATATAAGGTAAAATCGCTGAACTGTGAAATGTAGGTTACGGACCGTGAAATGTCGGTCACTTTCACACTCGAACCAATGTCACATAATTGGATGATGTATAACAAACAGTGTCTACAACTTGTTAGCATAATGGAAATGCATTTACCATATTACAAATGTGTCCTGGATTTTGAACCCAAGCAGTTTAAGCCCCACCCCGCAGGCATTAACCCAGGGGTGTGTTCTTTTGGAATCTCAGAAGACCCTTCCAGTAACGAAATTCTAATATCAATGCTTTGTGATGAGCGACTTTCCAGATTTAAGCATTTGAAAAACTTTTAACACAGTATTAAACAAGAGGGCCATGATGGCCTGGATCCCTCACCTGATCCATAGAGTAACAAGTGGGCCCCGGGGAGGGCCATTATTGATCCCAGGGCTATAATGTGCATAATGTTGAGGGAGGTCTAAAAAGGTGAAGCTTCATACCAAATATCAACAAGAGGACCATGATAGTCCTACATCGCTCACCTGAGCTAAGAGATTAACATGTAGGTTCCAGGGCAGTGCAATTTTTGGAACCAGGTCTATAATTTGAACAATCTAAGCAGAGGTCCACTGAATGAAGCTTAACATTGAATATCAAAGGCATGGGCCTTATGGTTTTGGACAAGAAGTTTTTTTAAAAGTTTTCTCTATATAAGTCTATGTAAAACCAGTGGGCCCAAGGGCGGGTCATTTTTGGCCTCCATGCTATAATTTGAACGATCATGGCAGAGGTCCATTTGTTGAAGCTTCATACCAAATATCAAAGACCTGGGCCTTCTGGTTTCAGACAAGAAGATCTTTATATGTTTTCCCTATACAAGAGGCTCAATGAGCCTAACCGCTCACCTGAGGAACATTTTAGCTAGCTGTTTGTATCATGGTCTTTGAGCATAATTTCTTTTGAAGTTCTTCCTAATGGGACACGGCATTGTCAATTTGGACCCTAGGGGCATGTTTGGTCGGATTAATGTAGGGGACCACTTGACATTGCTACATGCTTAATATGTAAGCTCTGGGCCTAGTGGTTTCAGAGAAGAAGATTTTTGAAGTTTTTTTTTTTTCCATTATAAGTCTATGGGGGCTAAGCGGCCCCGGGGTGTGGTCAGTTTAGACCCCAGGGGCATGATTGGCACAATTTATGTAGGGGACCACTTGACATTGCTACATGCTTAAACTAGACAAAAGTGCCCAGTGGGGCATGTATGCCCCCGGCCAGTGCCATCACCTCAGCTGAAACAAGTAGTCATACTGGTTGTTGCTACCAAATTTTAAGTCTCTATGTACAGTAGTTATTGAGAAATCTTTGACACAAAATAATAAAAATATACACTATTAAACAGCAAGAACTACAAAGGGAAATAACTCTAAAAGGCCTGACCCCTTGGCCCTTATTTTCTTTCCCAAAATACAACTAGTCATACTGATCATGTTTGCAAAATTCCCACAATACAACTAGTCATACTGATCATGTTTGCAAAATTTCAAGTTTCTATGTACAGTAGTTATTGAGAAATCTTTGACACAAAATAAAAATATACACTATTAAACAGCAAACACTACAAAGGGAAATAACTCTAAAAGGCCTGATCCCTTGGCCCTTATTTTCTTTCCCACAATACAAGTAGTCATACTGATCATGTGTGCAAAATTTCAAGTTTCTATGTGAAGCAATTCCTGAGATATCTTTGACACAAAATAATTGTTTACGGACACACAGACAGACAGACGGAAAAGACAAAAACTATATACCCCCATTGCATACTTCATATGCCGGGGGTATAAATATACACTATTAAACAGCAAGAACTACAAAGGGAAATAACTCTAAAAGGCCTGATCCCCTGGCCCTTATTTTCTTTCCCACAATACAAGTAGTCATACTGATCATGTGTGCAAAATTTCAAGTTTCTATGTGAAGCAGTTCCTGAGATATCTTTGACACAAAATAATTGTTTACGGACAGACAGACAGACAGAGGGAAAAGACAAAAACTATATACCCCCATTGCATACTTCGTATGCCGGGGGTATAAATATGTAAGCTCTGGGCCTAGTGGTTTCAGAGAAGAAAATGTTTTTTAAGTTTTTCCCATTGTAAGTCTATGGGAGCTATATGTTGCCATGGCAACACCAGTTTCAATCTGAATTGCCCCAAAACATACTGCATCTTCTCCCCCAAACAGATAATGCTTCTCATGAAATTTAATCATGATTGGCCAAGTGGCTTTAAAGATATACTTATCTGAAAATGTGAACAGACGCCGGACCATTGGCATACTAATACCTCACATGAGCCTTCGGCTCAAGTGAGCTAATAATACTAGCGGTTTTTGAGAAGAAGACTTTTTAAGCTTTTTTTTCCATTATAAGTCTATTGGGGCTAAGGGGCCCCGGGGCCTGGCCAGTTTAGACCCCAGGGGCATGATTGGCACAATTTATGTAGAGGACCACTTGATATTGCTACATGTTTAATATGTAAGCTCTGTGCCTAGCGGTTTCAGAGAAGAAGATTTTTTAAGCTTTTATTTCCATTATAAGTCTATGGGGGTTAAGGGACCCCGGGGCATGGCCAGTTTAGACCCAAGGAGCATGATTGGCACAATTTATGTAGGGGACCACTTGACATTGCTACATGCTTCATATGCAAGCAATGGACCAAGTGGTTTCAGAGAAGAAGATTTTTTTAGCTTTTTTTCCATTATAAGCCTATGGGGGCTAAGGGGCCCTGGGGCGTGGCCAGTTTAGACCCCACGGGCATGATTGGCACAATTTATGAAGAGGACCACTTGACATTGCTACACGGTTAATATGTAAGCTCTGTGCCTAGCGGTTTCAGAGAAGAAGATTTTTTAAGCTATTATTTCTATGGGGGTTAAAGGACCCCGAGCCGTGGCCAGTTTAGACCCCAGGGGCATGATTGGCACAATTTATGTAGGGGACCACTTGACATTGCTACATGCTTCATATATAAGCTCTGGGCCTATTGGTTTCAGAGAAGAAGATTTTTTAAGTTTTTCCCCATTGTAAGTCTATGGGAGCTATATGTTGCCATGGCAACAAGAGTTTCCATCTGATCTGCCCCAAAAGATAATGCATCTTTTCCCCCAACCTGATAATGCTTCTCATGAAATTTAATCATGACTGGCCAACAGGTTTTAAAGATATACTTAGTTGAAAATGTGAACGGAAGACGGACGGCGGACGCCGGATCATTGGCATACTAGTACCTCACATGAACCTTCGGCTCTGGTGAGCTAAACTCCGTTCAGAAAATCTGAATCATCGATTTTTTTCGATTCTCGCGTTTAATACTCATTTTAGCCCATATATCACTATGGGAAAGTTTTAGACCTCACCCTCCGCCGATTTCTCCAGCAAGTCGTATGCCTCTTCGATAGCCAGGAAAGTCTGTGATTATTTGGAGAAAAGTGCAAAATCTAAATTTTCTTCCACAGACTAAGACATTCTGACAGGTTCGACACACCCTTTTAAACCATATATAGAAGTGGTTACTGCTCTTGTAAATTACAAGGGCGTCTATGTTTTATTTGCACGATCACTTCATGGAAAATCATTAGCTGTGACACCACATCCGATATCGGTATATTTCTTTTTGACAACTGTTGACAGCACATCGCGCTAATGGCTCCCCGTTCCTATTGAGTCTCTATCTAGCCATTCGAATGTAAGGTGTGTCGTAACTGCATATCTATTTATAAAGTGCATAACATGGCTTTGAATATTTATTATTTTACCTGACAATCATCGTCAAATGGACTTAGTCTGTGGTCGCATTTCTTTGATTTGCAATTTTCTCCAAATAATCACAGCCTTCCCTGTTTGTCGCAGAGGCATATGACCTGTTGGAGAAGTCGGCAGAGGGTCAGGTCTAAAACTTTCTCATAGTGATGTATGGGCTAAAATGAGTATTAAAAGGAAGAAACGAAAAAATCGATGATTCAGATTTTCTGAACGGAGTTTAACAAAGGCTATAATTTGAACAATCTTGACAAAGGTCCACTAGATGAAGCTACACACCAAATAACAAAGACCTGGGCCTTGCGGTTTCAGAGAAGAAGATTTTTTAAAGATATTCCCAACATAAGCCTATGTAAAACCAAATGGCCCCGGAGCAGGGGCATTTTTGGCTATAATTTAAACAATCTTGATAGCGGTCCACTAGATGAAGCTTCACACCAAATATCAAAGACCTGGGCCTTGCTGTTTCAAAGAAGAAGATTTTCAAAGATTATCTCTATATATATAAGTCTATGTAAAACCAAACGGCCCCAGGGCAAGGGCATTTGTGGCCCGAGGGCTATAATTTGAACAATCTTGGTAGAGGTCCACTAGATGAAGCTCCATACCAAATATCAAAGACATGGGCCTTGCAGTTTCAGAGAAGATTTTTAAAGATTTCCCTATATAAGTCTATGTAAAACCAAAGGGTCTCAGGGCAGGGGCATTTTTGGCCCCAGGGCTATAATTTGAATAATCTTGGTAGAGGTCCACTAGGTGAAGCTTCATACCAAATATCAAAGACCTTGGCCTTGTGGTTTCAGAGAAGAAGATTTTTCAAGATTTTCCCTATACAAGTCTATGTAAAACCTAAGGGCCCCGGAGCGGGGGCATTTTTGGCCCCAGGACTAACATTTGAACAATCTTGGTAGAGGTCCACAAGATGAAGCTTCATACCAAATGTTAAAGACATTGGCCTAGTGGTTTCAGAGAAGAAGATTTTCCTTATTTTAGCCTATGTAAAACCAAAGGGCCCCATGGTGCGGGCATTTTTGGCCCCACACTATAATTTGAACAATCTTGGTAGGGGTCCACTAGATGAAGCTTCATACCAAATATCAAAGACATTGGCCTAGTGGTTTCAGAGAAGAAGATTTTTAAAGACTTTCCCTATATAAGCCCATGTAAAACGAAAGGGCCCCGGGGCGGGGGCATATTTGGCCCCAACATTGTAATTTGAACAATCTTGGTTGGGGTCCACTAGATGAAGCTTCATGCCAAATATTAAAGACATGGGCCTTGCAGTTTCAGAGAAGAAGATTTTTAAAGATTTCCCTGTATAAGTCGATGTAAAACCAAAGGGTCTCAGGGCGGGGGAATTTTTGGCCCCAGGGCTATAATTTGAATAATCTTGGTAGAGGTCCCCTAGGTGAAGCTTCTTACCAAATATCAAAGACCTAGGCCTTGTGGTTTCAGAGAAGATGATTTTTCAAGATTTTCCCTATACAAGTCTATGTAAAACCTAAGGTCCCTGGAGCGGGGGCATTTTTGGCCCCAGGTCTATCATTTGAACAATCTTGGTAGAGGCCCACAAGATGAAGCTTCATACCAAATATCAAAGACCTGGGCCTAGTGGTTTCAGAGAAGATTTTCCCTATTTTAGCCTATGTAAAATCAAAGGGCCCCAGGGCGGGGGCATTTTTGGCTCCAGCACTATAATTTGAACAATCTTGGTAGGGGTCCACTAGATGAAGCTTCATACCAAATAGCAAAGACCTGGGCATTGCAGTTTCAGAGAAGAAGATTTTTAAAGACTTTCCCTATATAAGCTTATGTAAAACGAAAGGGCGGGGCATATTTGGTAGGGGTCCACTAGATGAAGCTTCATGCCAAATATCATAGACATGGGCCTTGCAGTTTCAGAGAAGTAGATTTTTAAAGATTTCCCTATATAAGATGTAAAACCAAAGGGTCTTGGGGCGGTGGCATTTTTGGCCCCAAGGCTATAATTTGAACAATCTTGATAGAGGTCCACTACATGAAATTTCACACCAAATATCAAAGACCTAGGCCTTGTGGTTTCACAGAAGAAGATTTTTAAAGATTTTCCCTATATAACTCTATGTAAAACCAAATGGCCCCGAGGGGGAGGGGGGCATTTATGGTCTCAGGGCTATAATTTGAACAATCTTGGTAGAGGTCCACTAGATGAAGCTTCATACCAAATATCAAAGACCTTGGCCTTGTGGTTTCAAAGAAGGAGATTTTTCAAGATTTTCCAGATATAAGTCTATGTAAAACCTAAGGGCCAAGGAGCGGGGGCATTTTTAGCCCAAGGACTATAATTTGAACAATCTTGGTAGAGGTCCACAAGATAAAGCTTCAAACCAAATATAAAAGACCTGGGCCTTGCGGTTTCAGAGAAGAAGATTTTTAAAGATTTTCCCTATAGCAGCCTATGTAAAACCAAAGGGCCCCGGGGCGGGGGCATTTTTAGCCCCACACTATAATTTGAACACTCTTGGTCGGGGTCCACCAGATGAAGCTTCAGACCAACTAGAGCCAGTGTTTATGAAACACAATGCCCCCAACTGCTTGACCCTAACACTGCTTGTCCCTAACAGTAATTGAGATATCTTGTTTTTATGTGGCTGTAATGCTGAAATTACACAAGAAAAGCTGTAGTTAATCATCTACTCATCATCCCTGACCAGTCTGTGAAGTTTCGGGGAAAAACCTAAAATAGTTTTTTAGATATCTTGCTTACAAACTTAAAACGCGAAAAATTTCAAAGGGCCATAACTCAAGAAAAAAATTTCGGATTTTTTTCAAAAGTTAATCAGTTCATCTACTCATCATCCCCAACCAGCCTGTAAAGTTTCAGGGCAATAGCTCAAACAATTTTTGAGATATCTTGCTTACAAGCTGAAAACACGAAAAAAATCAAAGGGCCATAACTCAAGAAAAAAAAATTGGATTTTTTTCAAAAGTTAATCAGTTCATCTACTCATCATACCCAACCAGTCTGTGAAGTTTTAGGGAAAAACCTCATATAGTTTTTGAGATATCTTGCTTACAAACTTAAAACGCGAAAAATTTCAAAGGGCCATAACTCAAGAAAAAAATATAGGATTTTTTTTCAACAGTTAATCAGTTCATCTACACATCATCCCAAACCAGCTTGTAAAGTTGCAGTGCAATTGCTCAAACAATTATTGAGATATCTTGCTTACAAGCTGAAAACACGAAAAAAATCTAAGGGCCATAACTCAAGAAAAAAAATCGGATTTTTTTCAAAAGTTGATCAGTTCATCTACTCATCATCCCCGACAAGTCTGTGAAGTTTCGGGGAAAAACCTCAAATAGTTTTTTAGATATCTTGCTTACAAACTTAAAACGCGAAAAATTTCAAAGGGCCATAACGCAAGAAAAAAATTTCGGATTTTTTTCAAAAGTTAATCAGTTCATCTACTCATCATCCCCAACCAGCATGTAAAGTTTCAGGGCAATAGCTCAAACAGTTTTTGAGATATCTTGCTTACAAGATTTCATAGTATTTTTTGCAAAGGGGCATAACTCAAAAAAGGGGCATAATCCTGACGAGAAAAAAAACACGGGTCAATTATTTTTTCATGAGGAATCCATATATGAAATTTCAAAAACCTAGCACCCATGGTTCTAAAGTTATGCTATGCAGTAAAAAGTGGGACGGACGTAAGGACGGAAGGACGGACGGACGAACAGGGCAAAACCAATATGCCAAAACGCGAAAAATTTCAAAGGGCCATAACTCAAGAAAAAAATTTCGGATTTTTTTCAAAAGTTAATCAGTTCATCTACTCATCATCCCCAACCAGCCTGTAAAGTTTCAGGGCAATAGCTCAAACAATTTTTGAGATATCTTGCTTACAAGCTGAAAACACGAAAAAAATCAAAGGGCCATAACTCAAGAAAAAAAAATTGGATTTTTTTCAAAAGTTAATCAGTTCATCTACTCATCATACCCAACCAGTCTGTGAAGTTTTGGGGAAAAACCTCATATAGTTTTTGAGATATCTTGCTTACAAACTTAAAACGCGAAAAATTTCAAAGGGCCATAACTCAAGAAAAAAATATAGGATTTTTTTTCAACAGTTAATCAGTTCATCTACACATCATCCCAAACCAGCTTGTAAAGTTGCAGGGCAATCGCTCAAACAATTATTGAGATATCTTGCTTACAAGCTGAAAACACGAAAAAAATCTAAGGGCCATAACTCAAGAAAAAAAAATCGGATTTTTTTCAAAAGTTGATCAGTTCATCTACTCATCATCCCCGACAAGTCTGTGAAGTTTCGGGGAAAAACCTCAAATAGTTTTTTTAGATATCTTGCTTACAAACTTAAAACGCGAAAAATTTCAAAGGGCCATAACTCAAGAAAAAAATTTCGGATTTTTTTCAAAAGTTAATCAGTTCATCTACTCATCATCCCCAACCAGCATGTAAAGTTTCAGGGCAATAGCTCAAACAGTTTTTGAGATATCTTGCTTACAAGATTTCATAGTATTTTTTGCAAAGGGGCATAACTCAAAAAAGGGGCATAATCCTGACGAGAAAAAAAACACGGGTCAATTATTTTTTCATGAGGAATCCATATATGAAATTTCAAAAACCTAGCACCCATGGTTCTAAAGTTATGCTATGCAGTAAAAAGTGGGACGGACGTAAGGACGGAAGGACGCCAAAACGCGAAAAATTTCAAAGGGCCATAACTCAAGAAAAAAATTTCGGATTTTTTTCAAAAGTTAATCAGTTCATCTACTCATCATCCCCAACCAGCCTGTAAAGTTTCAGGGCAATAGCTCAAACAATTTTTGAGATATCTTGCTTACAAGCTGAAAACACGAAAAAAATCAAAGGGCCATAACTCAAGAAAAAAAAAATGGATTTTTTTCAAAAGTTAATCAGTTCATCTACTCATCATACCCAACCAGTCTGTGAAGTTTTGGGGAAAAACCTCATATAGTTTTTGAGATATCTTGCTTACAAACTTAAAACGCGAAAAATTTCAAAGGGCCATAACTCAAGAAAAAAATATAGGATTTTTTTTCAACAGTTAATCAGTTCATCTACACATCATCCCAAACTAGCTTGTAAAGTTGCAGGGCAATCGCTCAAACAATTATTGAGATATCTTGCTTACAAGCTGAAAACACGAAAAAAATCTAAGGGCCATAACTCAAGAAAAAAAAATCGGATTTTTTTCAAAAGTTGATCAGTTCATCTACTCATCATCCCCGACAAGTCTGTGAAGTTTCGGGGAAAAACCTCAAATAGTTTTTTTAGATATCTTGCTTACAAACTTAAAACGCGAAAAATTTCAAAGGGCCATAACTCAAGAAAAAAATTTCGGATTTTTTTCAAAAGTTAATCAGTTCATCTACTCATCATCCCCAACCAGCATGTAAAGTTTCAGGGCAATAGCTCAAACAGTTTTTGAGATATCTTGCTTACAAGATTTCATAGTATTTTTTGCAAAGGGGCATAACTCAAAAAAGGGGCATAATCCTGACGAGAAAAAAAAACACGGGTCAATTATTTTTTCATGAGGAATCCATATATGAAATTTCAAAAACCTAGCACCCATGGTTCTAAAGTTATGCTATGCAGTAAAAAGTGGGACGGACGTAAGGACGGAAGGACGGACGGACGAACAGGGCAAAACCAATATGCCCCCACAACTTCTTCGAAGTTGGGGGCATAAATATCAAAGACCCAGGCCTTGTGGTTTCAGAGAAGAAGATTTTTCAAGTTTTGGTGAAAAAATCTATTTTTGGCTCCTGTGACCTAGATGTGCAACGGACCAGAACCATTTGAACAAATATGAAAGGGGACCACCTAAGGATCATTCCTGTGAAGTTTGATCAAAATCCGATCAGTGGTTTTGGAGGAGATGATGTTTGAAAAAATCGTTTACGCATGGACGCACGACGGACAAAAAGTGATCCCAAAAGGTAACCTCGTCACTATGTGACAGTGAGCTAAAAAGGTGCCCTAGATTTTGACCCCTAGCCCCACCCCAGGGCATGAACCCAGGGGTATATTTTATTGGAATCTCAAAAGACCCTCCCAGGTACCCAAGTTCCAAATATGATTGCTCTCTGATCAATGACTGCTGAGATATAAGCATTTGAAAAACTTAAAATGCAGTGTGACAGGAATGGGAACGCAAACAAGATGACCTGGGTGACAACTGACAACAATAGCTCTCCTTGTACTTCATACAGGCGAGCTAAAAATAGGAGCCCTTAAAAAACTTAAACATAAAATTTCTAAGTCTGTGACCTTGACCTTGAAGTCATGAGCGGAGTATTTAACAATAAAAATTTCTGTAACCTTGTCCTTGAGGTCATTGGTATGAGCTGGGGTATTGCTGAATAAAACTTTGCACCTACATTGTATATTTATTGTCATACCTAATATGAACTAAATCCATTATATGGTTTGGAAAATACGAGCTCTTAAAACCTTCAACATAAATGTGGACACTGACTCCAACACCATGCAATAGTTCTTTCTTGACTTCATCAAGGCGAGCTAAATAAAGCAAAAACTATACCATAAAACCTGACACAGTGACCACCTTTATTAAACAAGCCTTTAATAGGATTTCTAAGACGTAATTTGGCTTTTGCACCTAGGCAGACATGGGTTGTTGCATATAAAACATTTGTTCGCACTCAACTTGAATATGCATCACCCATTTGGCAACCCTATGTTAAAACTCAGATTCAGCAGGTTGAGAAGGTTCAGAGGATAGCAGCTTGATGGTCATGTTGGCAATGGCGAAATAAGAGTAGCGTCGGTGACATGCTCAGCGAGTTGGAGTGGCCATCCCTTGAGGCCCGTCATGAGCAGTCCTCTTTAATCTTCTTCTATAAGATACACTCTGGTATAGTGTCTCTGGATAAAGATAAATACTTGATACCTGTGACAGCTTCAACTCAAACAAGGTCATCAAATGTAAATAACACACTATCGTAGGTATCTGGCCTATAGTGATGCCCTAAAGCATTCTTTTTTCCCAGAACTATTCCTCAGTGGAATAGTCTTCCCTCATCTGCGGTAGATGCTAAGTCCGCAGAGGAGTTCAAAGCCTGTACAGTGTAGTTTGTGACCCAGTATGCGTTTTAGTATACCTTTGTTAATCAGATTGTAAATAGTTTTAAAAACTCATCCAGTGTCAGGATAGGATAGGATAGGATAATAGATAATAGGATAGGATAGGGTAGGATAGATGTGGCTATTCCCATTAACCCTAGGCATTATCCTGCTGAATATTTTAATTAGCCACACCCATATCTGACTATCAGCCAATCAGATTAAATGATATAATTTTTTCATTCAAATTTACAAAGTAGTTTAGGTCGTAGTACCAAAGCGTGTATTCGAAATCATTAATCCATAGACAAATGGCAAATATCAATGTTCAGATCAACAGACATGGACCCCAGAAGAGTGTAATCAGGCGTCCGTGGATAGTAAGCATAACTTGGTAAGCAAGCTTCGCCCACAAACTGAACAATGAAACAGTGTAGATCCTGATCAGATGGCTTCTTCAGAAGCCATCTGATCTGGATCTACACTCAGGGGTGAGAACAGTCCAAAAATCTCAATCCTGAAAATCTGCTATTTGAATCCTGAAGTGAACCTCATGTTATCTTGAAATAAAAAATAAAAGGGTTTACCCTTCCAATATCAATGGAGATTAGTTGCTTCATGCTTAGTTATAGCTAACCATTTAATTAAGACATGTTAAAACTTAAATGGACATTAATAAATGACAATTTATATGCATCATGTCAAAGCTCTCAATCCTGAAATCAGGATTAATCCTGAACTTTCTCACCCCTGTACACTGTTTCCAAAAGAAGGGGTTGTTGTGAAGAGCATGATAAGGCTTAATACATGCTGACAGATTTCTAGCTGCCTACTAATTACTTCTAAACGTAATGAATATCCTGAGAGCTAAAGTACAGTCAGGGGAGGTAAAAATCTCTCACCTTTCTTTCTTTCCTGAAGTCTTTTTCTCCCCTGAACATGTACATTTTGTTGTTTTCTCCACAGGGCTGCTGTCAGCTTTGTCTTCCAACTCATCTTCATAACCTATTTTGACGTGTTTTCTTGACCTGCCCTGTGAACATTACAAAAACACACCTATGTAATTTTGACCCCCTTTAACCCCACCTTTATGTAGTACAAGAATTCCGCCGTAGGCTATGTCACGCCTGTGGGAGACTCTTACATTAGGGTGAAAGATAGGGTGGTCGCAAATGTTGACGGCTTGACCAACGTACGGACGGAAAGTTCAACCCCTATGTGGTGCCATGCTTACAGCAGGCACGACAAAAACTAGGTGTTCACAGGGGAATATAGTATTGTTTTTTATTTCTGCTCTAAAATATAAATTGTGGGTACTCATTAGAACCGCCTCAATGAGGCGGTTCTAACGAGTACCAACAATCTTTATTTTGAGCAGAAATAAGAAAAATATCGTAATATTTCAACCTAAAATCTTTATTTTTTCAGTGAAAAAAATCCCTATGTATTTGTATAGGCGTGTTTTCATAATGAATACAGAATAATTTTAAGTCCAATAACAAAGAAAATCTGCTTTATAACAAGGCCAGAAAATGCTCTTATCAGAATGTGCATTTGCAAAGTCTGATCAGAACATTCACGAGCAAATTCTTTCCTTAAATAGTAGACCCCAACGTTCAAATGGATTCACTAAAGAGTTGATCTTTAAGAGTAAAACTCAAATTTTGCAGTGAAATATACAACTTTCCTTTAAACAGAGACCCCAGTTTTCAATACAGAATAAACCTTTAACCCATTTTGTGCCAGAAACCCTAAAATGAGCAATTGTTAAACAGTGCAGGCCCAGATCAGACGCTGCAGAATGCGGGTTCTGATCAGAGCATCCACTATTTGCAAAAAGTTAAGCTATTTTCCAAATAAATTTTTAAGAAAACACAACCTGACACACCTGAATTTTGAAATGGACTCCTGCTGTATGTAAGGAGGAAGATTCCATTTGGTACAAAAAGGGTAAAAAGTAGACCCCAATTTTCCTTTAAGTGTAGTTCTTTTAAGAGTAGATGCTATTTTTTTTGTGCAAATGCAAAAGCTACTCACATATTTTCAGCAAAACATACATGTATATAAGACTGTTAGAACATTTCCTTTTATTTTCCAATAACAATATTGTTAAGTAACCAAGCCCTTGAACTGGGAAACTACATACCGGAGCTGGAGTTCTGATCTTTGACCTTGGTTTAAAATCATCATCATCATCATCATCACTGTCATGATCATCTTCATCACTAAGCTCCACAGGGTTATGTGAACTGCCGGTACCTACAGACAGAACAATATTTGGATAAGTTCTATGACAGCAGTAGAGAGGTGGCTACCAGCATTTTGTCGAATGCTACTGAAAAAAATCCTAAAAATTCGGATACCTTGAAGAATTAATGTAATTCTCTTAAAATTTTAACAAATTTGTTTCGTGATCCAGCATGGAGTCCAAGGGTGCAGATGGAATGGCAAACTGTGTAGACCCAGATCAGACTGCTGGAGCAGTCTGATCTGGGTCTGCACTGTTTGCTAAGGCCTATCTGTCCCAATACTTAGGATCATTACAGTATGTAATGTCGTGTCTATGGTGGCCAAATCTAACTTGAACATGAAGGTAAAAATGCCAGTGTTGTAAGCAAATGTTGACCATTCGATATAACCAACAACGGAAAACCAAATCCATATATCCATACCTATATAAACAGGTGTGACAAAAACTCCCAAGAACATGCTTAAGCATTTGAAAACAAAAATCAACTTTGATGGAACAGAATCAAAATCGATAAACTGTTGTTGCAGTTACAAGGAAGATTCTATTCATATCCAGGGGCCAGTTGTTCACATAACGATGTCGTTAGCTAACGTATCGTTAAAACTTTGATCATTCAGTATGGTGAAAATACTAATATTTTTGCAGCAAAAATACCCAAATTTTAGATATTGAACTTGCTAGAACAGTTAACAATATGACCATTAATGAGCTCGTTAAGCTAACAAGGCTTTGAACAACTGGCCCCAGATGGTTAACGAAATGGATACACCTGGATCCAGTTGTTCAAAGCTTTGTTAGCTTAACGAGCTTGTTAGTGGTCATATTGTTAACTTAACTGTTCTAGTTAGTTCAATATCTAAACTTTTGGAATTTTTGCTGAAAAATGTGAGGAGCTTTTGCATTTGCAAAAGCTGCTCAAATTTTTTCAGCAAAATTATTAGCATATGATTAAAGTTTTAACGCTATGTTAACTAACAACGTCATTTTTTTTTAACAACTGGTCCCTGGAGATAGATAGATAGAAGGGATACAAATTTCATGATCTTTTTTTTGCTTTCTTTAATATGGAATCCCTTCCAAAAAGTTTATAATTCTTAGAGGAAAGAATGTATGGGACTGGTGTATCTTGAATTTTTATTTGGATTTTGATACCTTTCAACTTATTCTTTTATTGGGTATTCTTTCGTTTTAATCGGGTATTTAAGCAAATAAATCGGGTATTTAAGCAAATACCCTGCTTATCTGTTCCGCTACATGTGTTTACCTGCTTTATTATGGTTTGGTTTACTTTCTGGGGAGTATTCCTTATTGCCACATTTACATGAACCACAATAACCGCTCCCTGAAATGAAGAAATAGACATACAAGTACAATGTACATCACAAAGAGCTATCGCATGACAACATAACTAAACCTGTATCAGTTGTTTAGAATTTTTTTAATGGACCACTCAAGAATATTACAATTTGAGCTGGTCAGTTTACATATCCCTACTCTTCATTGGCACTAGTATACCAAAGCAGTTAACCAGTTCAGTACAGGTTCTTTCACTATATACATCAATGCTAATCTTTCAGTATTTCTATCTAAACTTTTACTTGGTTTGTTTTGGAGTTCGCACACGGCTTGCTGACTGGTTTGCAGTTTAAATGGAGCCTATCATGAGCCTAGCTCAAGTGGTTCTCCAGTTATTTTGTTCACAAGGTTTCCCTATAGCCAAAATGTATAAGTCCAAAAAGGGGCATAACTCCATTAAATATTTTCGGAATTTGTCAAGTTAATCAGGTCATCTACACATTAGACCCAACCTGTATGCCAAATATCATGAGCCTAGCTCAAGCGGTTCTCCAGATATTTTGTTCACAAGGTTTCCCTATAGCCACTATGCATACATGTAAGTCAAAAAAGGGGCATATCTCAGCAAGGACATGTCCGACGGAAAAAAAAATACAGGTCTGCTTATTTTTCATGCTCATGCCATATATGAAATTTAAAGATCCTAGCTCAAGCCATTCTGTAGTTTACCTAGGTACTTAAAGCGTGACGGATGGACAGGGCAGAAGCAATATGCCCCTCTAACTTCTTGGAAGTTGGGGGCATAAAAATTAGGCATGACACCCCTTATATGACAAATGGACTTGCCCAGCATATAGCATTGGAAGAGTCCAATAGCACACAATGGGGTTAACCAGTACAGTGCACATTCATTTGCTGGAAACTAACAACTGGCCTTCTTGAAGCATTGTAGGGAGACATTGACTGTAGAAAAGATTTCATGATCCATCTCTACACAATAATGTAGCTGACGACGGTCACTCGATCTAGCTTCTGACCCCATGAACATCAGTCAGATACTAACCTTTCATGTCCTACTGTGCTACATGTACTGGGCCTTCCTCTCACAACTAGCATCAAAGCCAAAGCTGTGTTTGGTATTTCCTTCTTCATGAGGTATGGGTACACTTTCCAGGAAGCAACTCTCCCAAAATTACTTTTTGGGTCAACTGCTATCAAGCGCAGTGAGCTCTTCAGTGCTAAAGTCCATGTGACTATCAGAAAACCTAGTAACAGTAATTTATAGAAAATAGCCACACTATTCTTAGCGGCTCTTCTTATCGATGTGTTCAGAGTATTGCAAAAGAGAGTTATCAATAGAATTTGGACAGGAATAATGGCAAACAATTTGGACCCTGATCAGATCCACAGAATGCGGCGTTTGATCAGGGTCCACACTTTTTGCTTCCAAACTGGAATTTAAGGGATAAAGAAAAAAGTTTAAGTCTCAGTATTTTCCCAGCCTACACTCAGAGACAATCGACACACCAGTACTCTCAGTGCCTTGATTGTCTCTAATTATCACTATGGGTTTATTCTTAACCCTTATCTTGCTGTTCACGACAACCCCTATCTTTGCAAACAGTGTAGATCCAGATCAGATGGCTTCTGAAGAAGCCATCTGATCAGGATCTACACTGTTTGACATTAAGTTTATGGCTTTGTAAGAATAAATCACATCAAGTAATCTGATTGGTTGATAGACAGAAATGGGTGTGGCTTAAATGAATATTCAGCAAGATAAGGGTTAATGATAAGAATTTGCTCCTACGGTGCATCCATAGCAACAGATAAGGTGGGTATTTTGTGATAACTGAAGGATAGTTTTCCTTATTTCTCCATATATATAGAGGATCTTACATGAGTGCTCATGTATTATTGAATTTATTAAACGAGTTGAGGAAAAGGGATAAAATGCGAGGCTTTGCCGAGCATTTTATCCCTTTTCCTCAACGAGTTTAATAAAGTCAATAATACATGAGCACAAATGCAACATTCTATTTATCACATGACATTTAAAACGCATTTTATTCACGATTGTTTACAAAAATGTCAATATTCCGCCATTAGTAAACGCGACGTCGTTAAGGGCGCCGTACATGTAACGTTACGGGACGTATCTACCTAATTTGCATATTTAATCCACTAGTGGATTATCGAAAATAATACATGGCATTATTACACTCTCAGACGCGACGTCATATGATAAATCTTTTTACGTGTATCTGTTCCTCTTTTATATCAACAAGAAACTTGAATGACTTACCACTCTCTGCATTTAGTTTCTCTCTTGTTAGTTTTTCTGTAAAAAAAAAAAAAAAGGAGTCTGCGGATTGTCGTGTACACGGGGTAGTCAACATAATCAATGTCATGTGGAGCCAGTCACTTTTTACCTAGCCACACTTCACCTCAGCAGGCATATACATATGCATAAGCAATTACCCAGGGGCGTGCTTGATTACCTGAATCAGAATCATGATTTTAAAAGCAGTATGTTTCGATTCTATGATTTGGATGAACTTGATTTGTTTTGAAACATGAACAGAGAATGATTCGCCTGATTCAGTTTTTCTATTTTGCACAGGTAAATCAAACGCTCCCCAGTATATAAAGTACTGGTAGCCTGTTTTCCTGGACAGTCTTAATCCATCTAAGTTGTTAGACACCATAGTGCAGGTTCTTTGGCCAGTAACTGACTACTGCCAGCTGTGAATCAGTGAAAAGGAGAGAATGTCAACCGTATTTCTCCTAAATATTAGGACACATCAACTCCTTACCATACTTGTTCTAAAAGTACAATCTACTACCGGATATTGTGTCAAGAAACAGTTGGATAAATGGCAAACAGTGCAGCGTCTTGTGACGTCTCATCTGGGTCTACACTGTTTGCTCAGGCCTGTCTAGGGTAAATCTGGTACAATTGTTCACAAAAGATGGAGCCAGCAGGGCCTGTTTTGGGGGATTTGGTTTGGAATTTAACTGCCTAATCAACATTATTAAGGTCACATTGTGTCAGTCAGTTTACTTAACTACAATATCTGGCCCGCACACGAGTACTGGTAAACTTCTTAGAGGATCTAAGCCTGCCCAGGCAAAGCCGTGCGAGTCAGACCGTCAACGCTTATAAACCCTCATTGGGCGACAGGTCTTGAGATGTCTTTTCATCTCAATGTCGGGTAAAAGTCCCACAAAATTAGAAGCAACGTCTCCAAAATGACCTTTACGGTGTTGACGGGGACGTTAAACATCAAATCAAACAAATAACTACAATTTCCCTGTAACTTATACACAAGCTTTTGACCAGTACACAACTGCACATTCTTTCATGAGTAACTGATCAAAGCCGTTCATGAGAAACTGACAGGTGCCTTTCTTGAATCAGCAATGGGTGAGAATGATGTTAGAAGCGTATTTCATGACCAATCCCTAAGAAAGAATTCTGTTGGAAGAGGACTGAGCCCCTGACCTCATGATCAGCACTCAAGACATGTATCCAACTGAACCACTGTGGCCTGCAAGACCCAGCAATAAGGCTGACACGATTAATCTTATAATAGATTAATCGATCGATAAATTCCACAGAAATGATTATCATTTCTGATTTGATGATAATTGATTACTTGTAAGGTACAATTTACTACCCAAAGTTATGCCTAAAATAACTGGATGAGTGGCAAACAGTGCAGACCCTGATGAGACGCCGCATTTTGCGGCGTCTCATCTGGGTCTTCACTGTTTGCTCAGGCATGTCTGTTCAAATATACATATGATAAAGTGCAGCATATGGTACGAGTCATGCTCAGATAGAAAGTCAGACAGGTAAAATTATGAAACAAGAGGACCATGATGGCCCTGGATCGCTCACCTGATCCATAGTGTAACAAGTGGGCCCCAGTGAGAGCCATTATTGGCCCCAGGGCTTTAATGTGCATAATGTTGAGGGAGGTCTTAAAGGTGAAGCTTCATACCAAACATCAACAAAGGCTATAATTTGAACAATCTTTGCAAAGGTCCACTAGATGAAGCTACACATCAAATATCAAAGACCTGGGCCTTGTGGTTTCAGAGAAGATTTTTTTTAAAGATATTCCCTACATAAGCCTATGCAAAACCAAATGGCCCCGGGGCTATATAAATCTATGTAAAACCAAAGGGCCCCGGGGTGGGGAAATTTGTGGCCCCAGGGCTATAATCTGAACAATCTTGGTAGAGGTCCATTAGATGAAGCTTCATACCAAATTTCAAAGTCCTGGGCCTTGTGGTTTCAGAGAAGAAGATTTTTAAAGATTATCCCTATATAAGCCTATGTGAAACCAAAGGGCCCCGGGGCGGGGCCACTTTTGGCCCCAACACTATAATTTGAATCATCTTGGTAGGGGTCCTTTAGAAGAAGCTTCATACCAAATATAAAAGACCTAGGACTTGTGGTTTCAGAGAAGAAGATTTTTAAAGATTTTCCCTATACAAGTCTATGTAAAACCAAAAAGGCCCCGGAGCAGGGGCATTTTTGGCCCAAGGGATATAATTTGATAATTTGAACAATCTTGGTAGGGGTCCACTAGATGAAGCTTCATACCAAATATCAAAGTCCTGGGCTTTGCGGTTTCAGAGAAGAAGATTTTTAAAGATTTTCCCTATATAAGCCTATGTAAAACCAAAGGGCCCCGGGCGGGGGCATTTTTTGCCCCAGCACTATAATTTGAACAATCTTGGTAGGGGTCTACTAGATGAAGCTTCATACCAAATATCAAAGTCCTGGGCCTTGCGGTTTCAGATAAGAAGATTTTTAAAGATTTTCCCTATATAAGCCTATGTACAACCAAAGGGCCCCAGGGCGGGGACATTTTTGGCCTCAGCACTATAATTTAAATGATCTTGTTAGGGGTCCTTTGGATGAAGCTTCATACCAAATATAAAAGACCTAGGCCTTGTGGTTTCAGAGAAGAAGATTTTTAAAGCTTTTCCCTATATAAGTCTACGTAAAACCAAAGGGCCCCGGGGCGGGGGCATTTTTGTCCCAAGGGCTATAATTAAAACAATCTTGGTAGAGGTCCATTAGATGAAGCTTTATACCAAATATCAAAGTCCTGGGCCTTGTGGTTTCAGAGAAGAAGATTTTTAAAGATTTTCCCTATATAAACCTATGTAAAACCAAAGGGCCCCGGGGCGGGGGCATTTTTGGCCCCAGCACTATAATTTGAACAATCTTGGTGGGGGTCCACTAGATGAAGCTTCATACCAAATATCAAAGTCCTGGGCCTTGTGGTTTCAGAGAAGAAGATTTTTAAAGATTTTCCCTATATAAGCCTATGTAAAACCAAAGGGCCCCGGGGCGGGGGCATTTTTGGCCCCAGCACTATAATTTGAACAATCTTGGTAGGGGTCCACTAGATGAAGCTTCATACCAAATATCAAAGACCTGGGCCTTGTGGTTTCAGAGAAGAAGATTTTTAAAGATTTTCCCTATATAAGCCAATTTAAAACCAAAGGGCCCCGTGGCGGGGGCATTTTTTGTCCCAGCACTATAATTTGAACAATCTTGGTAGGGGTCCACTAGATGAAGCTTCATACCAAATATCAAAGTCCTGGGCCTTGTGGTTTCAGAGAAGAAGATTTTTAAAGATTTTCCCTATATAAGCCTATGTAAAACCATAGGGCCCCGGGGCGGGGGCATTTTTGGCCCCAGCACTATAATTTGAACAATCTTGGTAGGGGTCCACTAGATGAAGCTTCATACCAAATATCAAAGACCTGGGCCTTGTGGTTTCAGAGAAGAAGATTTTTAAAGATTTTCCCTATATAAGCCAATGTAAAACCAAAGGGCCCCGTGGCGGGGGCATTTTTTGTCCCAGCACTAAAATTGGAACAATCTTGGTAGGGGTCCACTAGATGAAGCTTCATACCAAATATCAAAGTCCTGGGCCTTGTGGTTTCAGAGAAGAAGATTTTTAAAGATTTTCCCTATATAAGCCTATGTAAAACCAAAGGGCCCCGGGGCGGGGGCATTTTTGGCCCCAGCACTATAATTTGAACAATCTTGGTAGGGGTCCACTAGATGAAGCTTCATACCAAATATCAAAGACCTGGGCCTTGTGGTTTCAGAGAAGAAGATTTTTAAAGATTTTCCCTATATAAGCCAATGTAAAACCAAAGGGCCCCGTGGCGGGGGCATTTTTTGTTCCAGCACTATAATTTGAACAATCTTGGTAGGGGTCCACTCGATGAAGCTTCATACTAAATATCAAAGTCCTGGGCCTTGTAGTTTCAGAGAAGAAGATTTTTAAAGATTTTCCCTATATAAGCCTATGTAAAACCAAAGGGCCCCGGGGCGGGGGCATTTTTGGCCCCAGCACTATAATTTGAACAATCTTGGTAGGGGTCCACTAGATGAAGCTTCATACCAAATATCAAAGACCTGGGCCTTGTGGTTTCAGAGAAGAAGATTTTTTAAGTTTTTGGTGAAAAAAATCTATTTTTGGCTCCTGTGACCTAGATGTGCAACGGTCCGGAACCATTTGAACAACTTTGAAAGGGGACCATCTAAGGATCATTCCTGTGAAGTTTGGTCAAAATCCGATCAGTGGTTTAGGAGGAGATGTCGTTTAAAGAAATTGTTTACGCACGGACGCACGCACGCACGGACGCACGCACGACGGACGACGGACAAAAAGTGATCCCAAAAGCTCACCTCGTCACTACGTGACGGTGAGCTAAAAAACCTTAGCGATTACTAATCGATTATCGATCGCAATGACAGGACCGATAATCGATTATCTTTTCACTACGATTAGCCAGCCCTACCCAGCAAGGATCAAACCTGTAACCTTTTTGTCATAAGTTTTCACTAGTCAGATGTAAGCTCACACATAATGTACAGTCTTGCAAGAAACAGTTTGATTCCTACAAAGAACCAGGAAAAGCTACAATATGTGAACACGCATTTTGTAAGGATGTACAAAGTTTTTATGGCCCTTTCAAGATAATTTCACTTATTTTGAGCTGATCATTAATCGGAGGTGGGTAAAAACTGGAACACCTGAAGATAAGCCACCTGATCTTCTGTTGCAGAACTTGGCATGTCATCTCACATGTGACCCAAGCAAGGCTTGAACCCACAGTGTTGAGAGGCCTGATAATTAAGAGACAGTGCTCTAACTCGCCAGGCCACAGAGGACAAAATCAGCTCAAATTCCGACAAAAAAATGAACTGGATTAACTGTTTTGATGCCAATCAAAATAATTGTTGTCTGCTTTTGTTGTCTGCTGGTTACTTTAAGTCTTTGTTGCAAACAGTATGGGCCAGATCAGACTCTGGATCCACACTGTTTGCAGGTATGCAAAAAATATGTTTGAAAAGTGAGCTCTGTGCAAGAAGATGCAGTATATGACATTAACCCATTGTATATTAGTGGACTCTTCCATGCTGTATGTTGGACAAGTCCATTTGTCATATAAGGGATGTCAGGCATATATTTTCGTCTTTATTCTATTTCTGAATGGAAAATTCTGTCAGCAAAGAGTGCAAGCCCTGATATGCCGCATACTGCGGCGTCTGATCTGGGCCTGCACTGTTTGCCAAGGTACCCCTTTAGGGGTTTCCAGCATGCAATGGTTTAACTGACAGCTTTGCAGATGACAGTTAAAATTTCATAGTGATTACAGAACCTACCATGTTGAGCATGTTGCCATGCCAATGCGGAACACAACAATGCCAGACTTTTCCCACTGCCCGTTGGGCTCTCCAACAAACCGTTCTGTCTTCTCTCCAGACCTTTTATTACCTGTAAAACACCCAGTTTAACCCATTTAGTACCGGAAACCCCTAAAGGGGTAGTTGGCAAACAGTGCAGGCCCAGATCAGGGTCTACACTGTTTGCAAAACATTCAGCCAGTTTCCAAATAAATTTTAAGACTAGAAAAAGTGTCCATAGGACACGGATGCCCCTGCCAAATGCCATTCATAAACAAGGCATCGCATGCGATACAAATCCCCTCAAAGACAACTTCTTTTGTGGAAAACACTGAAAAGGCAAAAGTCCAACTTGCTTGAGATATTATCATATGCAACATTTGTGTAAAGTTTGTTTAAAAATCCATCAATAAATGTAGATTCTAGAGTGATGACAATATTTCTCTAAAAATAGTCATAGGGACCTTGACTTGAGGCCATGGCCGCGAAAGTAGATCTTACTCAAGATGTTATCATAAGCATCTTTTGTGTGAAGTTATATTAAAATCATAAATGTAGGCGGTAGAGCGATGACAAAGTTTTTCTAAAAATAGCCACAGTGACCTTGACCTTGAGGTCATGACCTTGAAAGTCAAAGCAACTCGAGATATTATCATAAGAAACATTTGTTCTATTAACATCCATCAAAAAATATAGGCATGAGAGCGATGACAAAGCTTTTCTAAAAAAAGCCACAGTGACCATGACCTTGAAAGTCGAAATAGCTCGAGATATTAACTTAAGGAACATTTGTGTGACGTTATACTGAAATCGGTGAAGAAATGTAAGCGCTAGAGCCATGACAAAGTTTTTCTAAAAATAGCCACAGTGACCTTGACCTTGAAAGTCAAACTCGCTCAAGGTATTGTCATAAGGAACATTTGTGTGAAGTTATATTGAAATCAGTGAAGAAATGTAGTCGCTAGAGCGATGACGAAAGTTTTTCTAAAAATAGCCACAGTGACCTTGACCTTGAAAGTCGAAATCGCAAGAGATATTGTCATAAGGAACATTTGTGTGAACTTATACTGAAATCGGTGAAGAAATGTAAGCGCTAGCACCATGACAAAGTTTTTCTAAAAATAGCCACAGTGACCTTGAAAGTGAAACTCGCTACAGATATTGTCATAAGGAACATTTGTGTGAAGCAATATTGAAATTGGTGAAAAAGTGTAAGCACTAGAGCAATGACAAAGTTTTTCAAAAATAGCCCCAGTGACCTTGACCTTGAAAGTGGAACTCGTTCGAGGTATTGTCATAAGGAACATTTCTGTGAAGTTATATTGAAATCGGTGAAGAAATGTAGGCACTGGAGCGATGACAAAGTTTATCTAAAAATAGCCATTTTGACCTTGACCTTGAAAGTCAAAATCGCACGAGATATTGTCATAAGGAACATTTGTGTGAAGTTATATTGGAATCGGTGAAGAAATCTAAGCCCTAGAGCGATGACAAAGTTTTTCTAAAAATAGCCACAGTGACCTTGACCTTGAAAGTGGAACTCGCTCAAGATATTGTCATAAGAAACATTTGTGTGAAGTTATACTGAAATCAGTTAAATGTAGGCGCTAGAGCGATGACAAAGTTTTTCTAAAATAGCCACAGTGACCTTGACCTTGAGGTCATGACCTTGAAAGTCAAACTCACTCGAGATATTGTCATAAGAAACATTTGTGTGAAGTAATATTGAAATCAGTGAAGAAATGTAGGCGCTGGAGCGATGACAAAGTTTTTCTAAAAATAGCCACAGTGACCTTGACCTTGAGGTCATGACCTTGAAAGTCGAACTCGCTCGAGATATTGTCATAAGAAACATTTGTGTGAAGTTATATTTAAATCAGTGAAGAAATGTAGGCACTAGAGTTTGACCTTGAGGTCAGGACTTTGAAAGTCGAACTCGCTCGAGATTTTTTTATAAGGAACATTTGTGTGAAGTTATATTTAAATTGTTGAAGAAATGTAGGCGCTAGAGCGATGACAAAGTTTTTCTAAAAATAGCCACAGTGACCTTGACCTTGAGGTCATGACCTTGAAAGTCTAACTCGCTCGAGATTTTTTTATAAGGAACATTTGTGTGAAGTTATTATGAAATTGGTTAAGAAATGTAGGCGCTAGAGCAATGACAAAGTTTTTCTAAAAATAGCCACAGTGACCTTGACCTTGAGGTCATGACCTTGAAAGTCGAACTCACTCGAGGTTTTTTTATAAGGAACATTTGTGTGAAGTTATGCTACATGTATATCCCCCCTCACAACTATGTTGTGCGAGGGGATAAAAATATTACAAATGTACTTCAAATCAATCATAAAATATATGCATCAAGGGCAGATAATCCAAAAACCAAAAATGCAAGAGTTGTCTTCCTTGTTCATGACACATCATCTAAGTGTGATGAATGCACCTGTGAAGTTTCATGAATATATTCCATACGGTTTAGGAGTTATGGCCCGGACACGACATACCATTTAACTACATATGGATGTAAGTCAAGGGCAGATAATTCAAAAACTAAACAAGCAGGAGTTGTCTTCCTTGTTCATGACACATCGTCTCAGTGTGATAAATGCATCTGTGAAGTTTCATGAATATATTCCATAGGGTTAAGGAGTTATGGCCCGGACACGGTTTACTATATGGTACTAAGCCAAGGGCAGATAATTCAAAAACCAAACAAGAGGGCCCAATGGCCCTATATCGCTCACCTGTGTACCAGAAAATCATTAGTGTAGGAGACCACTTGACATTGCTACATACTAAATATCTAAGCTCAGGCAAAGCGGTGTCCTTGCTTATAAACCCTACTGGTTTCATTGGGTGACAGGGCTTGAGATGTAATTTCATCTCAATGTCTGGTAAAAGTCCCACAAAATTGGAAGAGACATCTCCAAAATGCCCTATACAATGTTGTTGGGGATGTAAAACCTCAAATCAACCAAAATCTGTGCCTTATGGTTTTGGAGAAAAAGATTTTTTTAAGTTTTTTCCAGTATAAGTCTATAGAAGCTAATGAGCCCTGGGGCTTGGCCAATTTTGACCCAAAGGGCACGGTTGGCAGGATTTATGTAGGTGACCATATTGTGTTGCTATATACTAAATATCTAAGGTCTGTACTTCATGGTTTCAAAGATGATGTTTGAAGCTTTTTTCCATTATAAGTTTGTTGGAGTTAAGGGGGCAATGGATTTGGACCCCAGGGGCATGATTGGCAGGATTCATGTAGGCGACCACTCGACATTGCTACATGCTAAATACCAAAGCTCTTGGACTTATGGTTTCAGAGAAGAAGATTTTTGTAGATTTTTTCCCCAATTTTAAGGGTTTTTTTTTTTTTTTCTTTTTTTTTTTTTTTTTTTTTTTTATTATAAGGGCCCTGTGGTTTCAGAGAAGAAGATTTTTGAAGTTTCTCTAATTGTAAGTCTATGGAAGCTAAAGAACCCTGGGGTGGGGCCAATTTGGATCCCAGGGGCATAACTGGCAGGATTTATGTAGGTGGTCACTAGACGTTGCTACATACTAAAAATCTAAGCTCTGGGCCTTATGGTTTCATAGAAGAAGATTTTTTAAGTTTTTTTTTTCCATTATAAGTCTATTGGAGGTGATGAGCTCAGGCGTGGCCAATTTTGACCCCAGGGGCAGGGTTAGCAGGATTTATGTAGCTGGCTATTTTATGTTGCTAGATACTAAATATCTAAGTTCTGTGCTTCACAGTTTCTGAGAAGATTTTTGAAGCTTTTTTCCTTTATGAGTCTAAGGGGCCCTGGGGTGGGGCCCATTTGGACCCCAGGGGCATGATTAGCAGGAAATATATAGGTGACCACTCTCCGTTGCTACATGCTAAATATCTAAGCTCTGGGCCCTGTGGTTTCAGAGAAGAAGATTTTTGAAGCTTTTTTTCCATTATGAGTCTATGGGAGCTAAGGGGCCCCGGGGTGTGGCCAATTTGGACCCCAATGGCATGATTGGCAGGAATTATGTAGCTGACCACTTGTCATTGCTACATGGAATATATCTCAGCTCTGGGCCCTGTGGTTTAAGAGAAGAAGATTTTTGAAGCTTTTTTTCCATTATGAGTCCTTGGGAGCTAAGGGGCCCCGGGGCGTGGCCCATTTGGACCCCACGGGCATGATTGGCAGGATTTATGTAGGTTACCACTTGCCATTGCTACATGCTAAGTATCAAAGCTCTGGGCTCTGTGGTTTCAGAGAAGAAGAATTTGAAGTTTTTTTTCCATTATGAGTCTATAGGAGCTAAGGGGCCCCAGGGCGTGGCCCTTTTGGACCCCAGGGGCATGAATGGCAGGAATTATGTAGGTGACCACTTGCCATTTCTAGCTCCTAAATATTTAAGCTCTGGGCGCTGTGGTTTCAGAGAAGAAGATTTTTTAAGCTTTTTTCCATTATGAGTCTATGGGAGCAAAGGGGCCCCGGCATGTGGCCAATTTGGACCCCAGGGGCATGATTGGCAGGAATTATGTAGGTGACAAATTGCCGTTGCTACATGCTACATATCTAAACTCTGGGCCCTGTGGTTTCAGAGAAGAAGATTTTTGAAGCTTTTTTTTCCATTATGAGTCTATAGGAGCTAAGGGGCCCCGGGGCGTGGCCCATTTGGACCCTAGGGGCATAATTGGCAGGATTTATGTAGGTGACCACTTGCCATTGCTACATGCCAAATACCTCAGCTCTGGGCCCTGTGGTTTCAGAGAAGAAGATTTTTGAAGCTTTTTTCCATTATGAGTCTATAGGAGCTAAAGGGCCCTGGGGCGTGGCCGTTTGGACCCCAGGGGCATGATTGGCAGGAATTATGTAGGTGACCACTTGCCGTTGCTACATGCTATATATCTAAGCTCTGGGACCTGTGGTTTCAGAGAAGAAGATTTTTTAATCTTTTTTCCATTATGAGTCTATGGGAGTGAAGGGGCCCCGGGGCGTGGCCCATTTGGACCCCACGGGCATGATTGGCAGGATTTATGTAGGTGACGACTTGCCATTGCTAGATGCTAAATATCTAAGCTCTGGGCCCTGTGGTTTCAGAGAAGAAGATTTTTGAAGCTTTTTTTCCATTATGAGTCTATGGGAGCTAAGGGGCCCCGGGGCGTGGCCTTTTGGACCCTAGGGGCATGATTGGCAGGATTTATGTAGGTGACCACTTGCCGTTGCTACATGCCAAATACCTCAGCACTGGGCCCTGTGGTTTCAGAGAAGAAGATTTTTGAAGCTTTTTTCCATTATGAGTCTATAGGAGCTAAAGGGCCCTGGGGCATGGCCGTTTGGACCCCAGGGGCATGATTGGCAGGAATTATGTAGGTGACTACTTGCCATTGATACATGCTAAATATCTTAGCTCTGGGTCCTGTGGTTTCCGAGAAGAAGATTTTTGAAGCTTTTTGTTCCATTATGAGTCCATGGGAGCGAAGGGGCCCCGGGGCGTCGCCAATTTGGAACCCAGGGGCATGATTGGCAGAAATAATGCAGGTGACCACTGGCCGTTGCTACATGCTAAATATATAAGCTCTGGGCCCTGTGGTTTCAGAGAAGAAGATTTTTGAAGCTTTTTTTCCATTATGAGTCTATGGGAGCTAAGGGGCCCCGGGGTGTGGCCAATTTGGACCCCAGGGGCATGATTGGCAGGAATTATGTAGCTGACCACTTGCCATTGCTACATGCCAAATATCTCAGCTCTGGGCCCTTTGGTTTCAGAGAAGAAGATTTTTGAAGCTTTTTTCCATTATGAGTCTATAGGAGCTAAAGGGCCCCGGGGCGTGGCCCATTTGAACCCCAGGGGCATGATTGGCAGGAATTATGTAGGTGACCACTTGCCGTTGCTACATACTAAATATCTAAGCTCTGGGTCCTGTGGTTTCTGAGAAGAAGATTTTTGAAGTTTTTTGTTCCATTATGAGTCTATCGGAGCGAAGGGGCCCCCGGGCGTGGACAATTTGGACCCCAGGGGCATGACTGGCAGGAATTATGTAGGTGACCACTGGCCGTTAATACATGCTTAATATCTAAGCTCTCGGCCCTGTGGTTTCAGAGAAGAAGATATTTTAATTTTTTCCCATTGAAAGTCTATGGGAGCTATATGTTGCCATGGCAACCAGAATTCCAATCTGATCAGCCCAAAAACCTTATGCAGTCTTTCCCCCTACCTAATGATGCTTCTCATGAAATTTGATCAAGATTGACCATGGGGTATTAGAGATATACTTATTTGAAATTGTTTACGGATGCACGGACGCACGGACGCACGCACGACGGACGACGGACAAAAAGTGACTACGTGACAGGTGAGCTAAAAAGCAAGAGCTGTCTTCCTTGTTCATGACACATCGTCTCAGTGTGATGAATGCACCAGTGAAGTTTCATGAATATATTCCATACGGTTTAGGAGTTATGGCCCGGACACTATGTCACCGGACGAACGAACGGACTGACAGGGGTAAAACTTAATGCCCTTCCGGTATTCTCCGAATACGCGGGGGCATAAAAACATGACCTGACACCCCTAAAATTTGAAATGAACTCCTGCTATATACAAGGAGGAAGATTCCATTTGGTGCAAAAAGGGTTAAACTTCATTAACCCTTGTCCTGCTGAATAATTGAATTTGCAACATCCATTTCTATCTAACAACCAATCAGATTGCTTGATATAAAGTATGCATTCAAATTCACAAACTGGATGACAAACACTGTTTTATACCTCATCAGATGACCAGGGATGTAAATTTGCACTCGCCCGCTCGCATTTGCGAGTAAGTTTTAAGGCAGGGTGAGTAAGGTTTTCAAAACTGACCTTACTTTTTCTTCATTTTTAGCACCTAAATGAAAAGTTTGGACTATAAGGGCGAGTTAGTTTGAGGGAAATTTCACCCCTCTGATTGGCTCAGAAGCCTGAAGAAACCCTCTGATCAGGTTCCACAGTTTGCAAAGGTAAGTATTATAGTGGTTCAGAATGACAAAGGTTACATGTAACAAGACGCTCATACAGGGTCATGTAACAAAATGATGGCAGATGCTAAACATTAACCCTTATCTTGCTGTTCACAACAACCCCTATCTTTGCAAACAGTGTAGATCCAGATCAGATGGCTTCTGAAGAAGTCTTATCTTGCTGTTCACGACAACCCCTATCTTTGCAAACAGTGTAGATCCAGATCAGATGGCTTCTGAAGAACCCTTATCTTGCTGTTCACGACAACCCCTATCTTTGCAAACAGTGTAGATCCAGATCAGATGGCTTCTGAAGAAGTCTTATCTTGCTGTTCACGACAACCCCTATCTTTGCAAACAGTGTAGATCCAGATCAGATGGCTTCTGAAGAACCCTTATCTTGCTTTTCATGACAACCCCTATCTTTGCAAACAGTGTAGATCCTGATCAGATGGCTTCTTCAGAAGCCATCTGATCTGGATCTACACTATTTGGCATTCAGTTTATGAATTCGTAGCAATAAATTACATCAAGAAATTTGATTGGCTGATAGACAGAAATGGGTGTGGCTTAAATGAATATTCAGCATGATAAGGGTTAACATAGCCCCAGATGTGAGGGAGTATCCAAATATTATTTTTCTTATTTCTGCAGGAAAACATATGTTGTGGGTACTCATTAGAAGTGCCTCTGGAAAGAGCTGCTCCTAGAGTATTCACAACATATGTTTTCATGCAGAAGTAAGACAAATATCAGTACTTTTCAGACAAAAAAAGCACCTTATGATGAGCTATGAATAAACCATAGATAAGGTTGTATGACTATGGCACCATGCTACGGCACACAACAACAATGATTTCATAATTTTGAGTCATTTCTTAAGAAAAACTGTTTTTACTATTTGCGGACAACAAAGGTGTGATCAGCCTGTGCCTACACGTGACCTGAAATGAAGTATTGGGACGGACAGGCCTATGCAAAAAAGTGCTGGAGCAGTCTGATCAGGGTCTACACATTTTGCCATTCCATTTGCACTTTTTGGACTCCTTGCTCAATCACTAAAACAAATTTGTGAAATTTTAAGAGCATTAAAGCAAGTCCTCAATAGGGCTGGCTAATCGGAGCTGAAAAGTTAATCGATTATCAGTTCTGTCATTGCGATTGATATTAAATCGATTAGTAATCGCTAAGGTTTTTGTCATAATTTTACCTGTCTGGCTTTCTGTCCGAGCATGACTATTACCATATGTTGCACTTTACCATATGTATATTTGAACAGACAGGCCTGAGCAAACAGTGTAGACCCAGATGAGACGACGCATTCGTCTCATCAGGGTCTGCACTGTTTGCCACTCATACAGCTATTTTAGGCATAACTTTGGGTAGTAAATTGTACCAATCAAGTAATCGATTAAAGGCAAATCAGAAATGATAATCATTTTTGTGGAATTTATCGATTGATTAATCGGTTATAGGATTAATCGTGTCAGCCTTAGTCCTCAATGTGTCTGCATTTTAAGGGGTTTTATGGTAGTTGCAGCTTGGGGAGAACAATATTCTGTATATAAATTTCAAGACTCTTGTAAGGCTGAGACGATCAATCATATAATCGATTAATCGATCGATAAATTCCACAAAAATGATTATCGTTTCTGATTTGCTCTTAATCGATTACTTGTTAGCTCCAATTTACAACCCAAAGTTATGCCTAAACTAGCGAGATGAGTGACAAACAGTGCAGACCCTGATGAGACGCCGCATTCTTGCTCAGGCCTGTCTCTTCAAATATACATATGGTAAAGTGCAATATATGGTAAGAGTCATGCTCAGTCAGAAAGCCAGACAGGTAAAATTACATGACAAAAACCTTGGCGATAGCTAATCAATTATCGATTGCAATGACACGACAGATAATCGATTATCTTTTCAGCTCCGATTAGCCAGCCCTAGACTCTTGCTAGTCTGAGATACTTGTTGGTTTGTGTTATCAGGTCAAAAACCCTGAAGAAAGGTACAGACCTCATACTGACAAAGCTTTTCCATGCCTGAAATACCTAATTTTGTAGCCTTTACCCTTATCCTGTTGAACGCAACAACCATTACCTTTGCAAACAGTGTAGATCCAAATCATATGGCTTCTTAAGAAGCCATCTGATCAGGATCTACACTGTTTGTAATGCAGTTTTTGATCTGAATAAATGCATTACATCAAGTAATTTGATTGGTAAATAGTCAGAAATGGGAATAGCTAAATAATATTCAGCAGGACAAGCATTTAATAGTCATTTTAAACAGAATATAGGAGGAAAAATCAAAAATCTAAAAAGCAAGAAATCAAGACAAGAGGGCTCACCTGTTTGGACCCCAGGGGCATGATTGGCAGGAATTATGTAGGTGACCACTTGCCGTCGCTACATGCTAAATATCTAAGCTCTTGGCCCTGTGGTTTCAGAGAAGAAGATTTTTGAAGCTTTTTCCATTATGAGTCTATGGGAGCGAAGGGGCCCCGGGGCGTGGCCCATTTGGAACCCAGGGGCATGATTGGCAGAAATTATGTAGGTGACCACTTGCCGTTGCTACATGCTAAATATCTAAGGTCTGGGCCCTGTGGTTTCAGAGAAGAAGATTTTTTATTTTTTTTTTTCCATTATGAGTCTATGGGAGCTAAGGGGCCCCAGGGTATGGCCCATTTGGACCTCAGGGGCATGATTGGCAGGATTTATGTAGGTGACCACTTGCCGTTGCTACATCCTAAATATCTTAGCTCTCGGCCTTGTGGTTTCAGAGAAGAAGCTTTTTGAGGCTTTTCCAATATGAGCCCATAGGAGCTAAGGGGCCCAGGGGTGTGGCCCGTTTTGACCCCAGGGGCATAATTGGCAGGAATTATGTAGTCGACAACTTGCCGTTGCTACATGCTAAATATTTAAGCTCTGGGCCCTGTGGTTTCAGAGAAGAAGATTTTTTAAGTTTTTTTCCATTATGAGTCTATGGGAGCGAAGGGGCCCTGGGGCGTGGCCCATTTGGACCCCAGGGGCATGATTGGCAGGAATTATTTAGGTGACCACTTTTCGTTGCTACATGCTAAATATCTGAGCTTTTGGCCCTGTGGTTTCAGAGAAGAAGATTTTTGAAACTTTTTTTCCATTATGAGTCTATAGGAGCTAAGGGGCCCCGGGGCGTGGCCAATTTGGACCCCAGGGGCATGATTGGCAGGAATTATGAAGGTGACCACTTGCTGTTTCTACATGCTAAATACCTAAGCTCTGGGCTCTGTGGTTTCAGAGAAGAAGATTTTCGAACCTTTTTTCCATTAGGAGTCTATGGGAGCGAAAGGGCCCCGGGTCGTGGCCCATTTGGAACCCTGGGGCATGATTGGCAGGAATTATGTAGGTGACCATTTGCTGTTGCTACATGCTAAATATCTAAGCTCTGGGCCCTGTGGTTTCAGAGAAGAAGATTTTTGAAGCTTTTTTTTCCATTATGAGTCTATAGGAGCTAAGGGGCCCCGGGGTGTGGCCAATTTGGACCCAAGGGGCATGATTGGCAGGATTTACGTAGGTGACCACTTAACATTGTTACAAGCTAAATATCTAAGCTCTGGGCCCTGTGGTTTCAGAGAAGAAGATTTTTTAAATTTTTCCCATTATAAGTCTATGGGAGCTATATGTTGCCATGGCAACCAGAATTCCAATCTGATCAGCCCAAAAACCTTATGCAGCTTTTCCCCCTACCTGATGATGCTTCACATAAAATTTGATCAAGATTGACCATTGGGTATTAGATATATACTTATTTGAAATTGTTTACGGACGCACGGACGGACGCACGACGGACAAAATGTGATCACAAAAGCTCACCTTGTCACTACGCGACAGGTGAGCTAAAAAATCAAGCCCTGAAAGCCTGAAATCCTGCATATGCCGGAAAAATATGAGGCCTAAAAGTGTTCTTGTGATTGGGCTCATACAATGAAGTTCATTTCTGATGTGCTGAGATTTTATGTCCCCTTCAACACTATTTTGGTCTTTTTGGAGACATTGCTTCCAACTTTGTGGGACTTTTACCCAACACTGAGATGAAATGACATCTCAAGTCCTACTGCCTAAAGAAACCACTATGGGATTTTTAGGACGATCGGACTAGCACCACTTTTCCTGGACAGGCTTCAACCTTCGAAGTGGTTTACCAGTACTCAAAAGTTTGGACAGTTTCAGCTCTGAGCAGACATACCATGCAGCCTAACCTGATTTTCCAAGTCCTGATGGGTGAGGGCATCATACAGTGAAGTCTAAAGCTACCTACCCGGTCCATCATACCAAACTGTGAAGGATAGGGTTTGCATGGGAAGATGACCTTCACCCCACCAATAGTCACTGACCTTTCCTGAAGGTCAGCCATTGTGGTTGTAATATTGCATCCGATGCCACTGCATGTGATAATAAAAAGTAATGTTGAACCTGAAATAAAAATAGAGGATCAGTCACAAGGAATACAGTAGAACTTTGATGGCTCGAACACCAATGGCTCATTTACCATGGATGTGTCGAACCCATTCTTGAGCCCCTAGCGAAATCCTCTACATAAGAAATGGTGGGGCATAATTAAGGAGCCTTTTGTTTTTTAACTTGCAAATGTATGCTGTGTGTACTCATTAGAATCGCCTTGATGAGGCAATTCTACTGAGTACACATAGCATACATTTTCATTATAATACACCGAAAAGATGTCTAAAAGTATCTCGTTATGCATCCTGACAGTAACCTCAGTGGCTCGAACTACCCCTGTCTTGAACAGATTGTCGAGGTCCCAAAGGTGTTCGAGCCATTGAAGTTCGACTGTATGTACATGTATCAAACCTTATCCTACTAAACATGAAAAAACCTATCTTTGCAAACGGTAAAGATCCAGATCAAATGGCTTCTACAGAAGCCATCTGATCAGGATCTATACTGTTAGTCATTTAGTTTTCGAATTTGAATGAACACATTATTTCAAGCAATTTGATTGGTTGATAGTCATAAATGGATGTAGCAAATTAATTTACTCAGCAGCATAAGGTTAAAATAATACTCTCAAAACGCTATAATACAAGTCTGTGTGATCATAAATCGGCCCTTTGTGTACTTAGAGTCATTAATCAGGGGTGACAACCTACGTCACAGCAGAGATGTTGTACCCATTTCAGAAGCGGCCATATTGGTGTAAATAGGGTAAATAAAATGCTTCAAACTAGATATGTACATTACGAGTCTTCAGAAAACATACTTCAGCTGGTAACGAACAATTTTTGCATCCCATCAGTAGGCTTATTCCACCTAGAAACATTGAAAAGGCTTTGATAGCTTTGCCACAAGATTTGATTCGGCGCTGTACACAATGGTAGTTCCGACATCATTGCCAATTCAGCTTGTGTCGAGTTATTTAAAGGAAAGGCCACATTTCTGAGACAGATTTCAATATGTTTGATTCTTTTATGACCTAATACACCAACTGCGCCTACTTGTTGTGACAAATGCCTTTTGTGTAGTAAATGCAGGCAAACCTACGAATGGTTATGACATCACTGCTCTGACGTAGGTTGTTCCCCGTTAATGAAGCTCTTGAAGTTCAAGAAATGGGCTTAAAAATTAGGGTGAGAGCTAGAGTTGTTGCAATAGTTCAGTCAGTGAACCATGGAAAGTGGGTCAAGATCAAATATGGATGCTTCAATTAAAGTTCCCATCCGTAGATGCAAGTTTGTACCACGTCTCATTAATGAAGCTCTAATAGTTCTTGAGAAATGGACTCTTACATTTAAGTGAAAGTAAAGGTGGTTGCAATAATTCATGAAGTCAGTGAACCATGAAATGTAGGTCAATATCAAATATGGATGCTTGCATTGAAGTTGCCATTCCTATGTGCAAGTTTGTACCAAGTATCATTAATTAAGCTCTTATAGTTCTTGAGAAATGGACTCTTACATTAGCGTGAAAGTTTGGGTGGTTGCAAATGTTGACAGTTGGATTAACGAACGGACGGAAGATAGGACTCCCACATTGGTCATGCTTCAAACAAATTAATAATAACACCTTTTTGTTCGTGTGATCAGCTGCTATACATGTATAAACCTATACTATTGCATTTGTCACTCTGTCTACTGTTACTGAGAAGCCCCCGTGGTGCAGTGGTTACGCTACTCGCCTTGTAAACCAGGGATCGCAGGATCGATCCCGGGCTTCTTCAGACTTTCGGATGAGTCTTTAAACCGAGGTCCCGTCTCCGTATGACCTTAGCTGTTGGTGGGACGTAAAACTAACACTCACTCACTCTACTGTTACTGTGATCAGACACATATGACTATTACTCGCAGGTGCCCTGATGATCATTCATGGTGTCAACCAACACTTGTCCCTCTGACTGCCTCAGCATCGTGCCTTGTTTGCTGAGCCTATCTGGCCAAACAATCTCTCTGAAGTTAAAGTCACCTAGGACATGTACTGCGAGAAGTTTTTTTATCCTTATTCTGAGACTTAATGCGATCAAGCTGATCTTTAAATAACTGAAAGTTTTCGACTGTGTTGTTAGTTAGTCGATACCAACTTGCAAAAAAGTGGGAAGTTTTGTTTGCAAAAACCTTAACCCAAACAGATTCTGAGTCGTTTTCCAGTTCCATGAATAGCATATATAGATGTCTCTGTGAACGAGCAACATCACCTCGCCACCATGAGTGTTTCTATCTTTTCTGTAGACACTGTATTCGCAAGTTTCAGGGCAAAGCTCCGAAATAATAATAATAATTTAACTGTCAATCTTTGTTCCCTGAATAGCCACATTATGTGGTTGCTGAGTATCAAGGAAAGTTAAAAGTTCAAGCATTTTGCCTCTTAAACCATTAATGTTTATACTGCAAAGTTTCAAACCTTTTACAAAATTCGGCTTTTTCGTGTCAATAGTCGGAGGTTTGACTCCTTTTTCCTTTGACAGAGGGTCAAATTCATTTCTTTCTTCTTCTCTTTCCCAAAAAGTGCCCCTCTGGAGCATCTTCCTGTTCTATAGGTTCGCTGAAGAACGAGTCAGAAAAATTAAGAACTTCAGACTTCGGGCATATCCATGAACAACCAGTTTACAAGTTTGCCATACTCGGCATCTGAAAGGAAAGCGCAATCCGTGTGAATCCACATTTCACACTGGTCACACTGAACGGCCTTATGTTCATTCAGAACATCACCACTGCATAGGCCACAGTCTGGCAGTCTTTGCAATACCAAGTTCCAATTCCAAGCGCTAGCAATTGGTTTTCATCCAATTCAGAACACGAGGAATGAAAACGCTTTTCACAGTCCTTACATGCACTAAACACTGAGCTTCTGTTTGATGTATGAATTCACATGAGGAATCTTTTTCTTTCTTTTTATACTGCAACACCCTCTCACGAGGATTACGTGCAGGTCAGGTGAACATTACATACACTCCAGGTTTCTGGCATTATCCTGTTATTTCGATCTAGTTCCAAACTAGTTTTTGTACTTTATAAGAAAATGCAACAGATCTGTGCAGGGAAAGGGACACACTATTTTTTATCTCGTAATTATTTTTGCAAATCTGTGATTCGGTTTATTTCGTGAGAACAATTTGTGACCAAAGAGGACTACTTCCAAATAAAATTGGTCGATTCGGTTTATTCCGTAAGAATTCTGTTTTGCACTATAAAGCCATTTCAAGAATGAAGTTACTAATGATAGACCTTATATACATATAATGACACATTTAGCCATTCACTAGCTGTCCTTTTTTGAGGATCTTTAGTTCATTAAGGACACCGCAAATATATATGGGTAGTAACCATCAATAATACTTACCGATCCAAATAACAGGAGTATAATATATAGTAAGTAAGCAACTAATCATATCTTATATCAGTAGCAATAGGTTACTTTATACTAGTAATATTGCCATGCAAGGGGAAGTTTCCCTGGGAAAAGGGTTTTCTTTGGGGGATAATCCATCAGAAAATGGGGCTTGGCATCTTTTGGGGTTAGTGTCTTAAAATAACATGTTTTCAAAGAACATATGCTTCATTGACAAGCTGCGATCCAAATAACGGGAGTATTAAGGTGACGGCAAATATAGATCTAGTACTCACCAATCTTTCACTGTCGCATACTTCTCAAGATGTACATAGTCATTCATTCATGAGACGTGTGTAGTGATATGACGTTGCAACGACGTTGGCTCGGCATTCGTTGCTGGCTGGGAGAACTGTCACGGGAAATTGTGGAAACTTGAGATGTATGTTAAAATTACGGAATAAATCTTATATGACACCCGTGAACGCGGTAAGTAGACATTTTACCTCCAGTAGATCGTAAAAATCGTCACCTTAATAATCCTGTTATTTGGATCCTACATTTCTTATAACTGAATATTTTAAGACACTAACCCCAAAACATACCAAGCCCCATTTTCTGAAGCATCATCCCCTAAAGAAAACCCTTTTCCCGGGGAAACTTCCCCTCTCATTGCAATATATTTTATTATTGATTGAAATTGATATGAGATATACTCAGTGCCTACAAAGTAAGGCTTGCTTGCCGTCTTATATACTACTCCTGTTGTTTGGATCGGTCAGTTAATCTTTCCATGTTCTACACAAGCATATACGAAATAGCTGAATCATGGGGCCGACAGCGATATGATCGTGCAACGACGTGGGATAGGCATTCTTTTTGCTGGCTGGGAGTACTATCCCTAGAAATTATGAAACAACGGAATAAATCTTATTTAACATCCAATTTGCGATAAGTAGCCATATGACGGTGCACTCGGCACTCTTTGCAGGCTAAAAATATTAAATAACTGAAGAAATCATATGTTTTAATTTGCCTCAGGTATGGTGTAGGGATACGATGACCTAATTCGTTGTCTTAATACTCCTGTTGTTTGGATCGCCTATTTGAAAAGCGAATTTCCTTATTACTTGACATTTTAAGACACTAACCCCAAAAGATGCCAAGCCCCATTTTCTGATGGATTATCCCCCAAAGAAAACCCTTTTCCCGGGGAAACTTCCCCTTGCGTGGCAATATTTTACTCCAGGATTTTACTATTAATATTGCAATACGAGCGTGTTCTATATTATACTCCTGTTATTTGGATCGGTCAGTTACTAAATCTTTACAAGTGTTATGGTGAAACAAAAAAGGTAGAGAAAACTTAGGAAAGGTCGTAGGCGTCAAGTGGGCCGCCGTAGTATCGACAACGATTTGACGTTGCAACCAGATATATCGAAACAGAAAGTAACGATGTCTAGTCGAAATTAATGCACTTGAAAGTAGTTCCGACTATTTAGTAATGACGTGCTTTCACTGCAAAATAAAATTCTGAATATTAATTTGGATCACGATCCAAATAACAGGATTATGCCAGGTTTCTTTGTGGCACTCATCCCTGTGAACAGGTGAACGATGCCTATGATGCATGTGTGAACCAAAAACCGGGGACCTCTAGTCTCTACTAGTACTATAAAAGCAAGTGAATTAACCAGAGTTACCACACTGGTTAATATACCGGAGAGCAGTTACTGTAGACTTACGAAGAGATATTACCCGAGAGTCATTGCGGCCATAGGGCCTTGATTACGCCCGTTGACAAAACACGGACCTTTTACGGACTTACGGACCAATGAAAATTCAATAAGTCCGTAAATAGTATTATTTTATCAGTTTAGTTTGTATTCGGTCCGTGAAGGGTCATTTATGAGCTGTGAAAGGTCTATGGTTCGTGAATGGTCAGGTATGGTCCGTAAACAGTCCGTAAATTAATATTAGTCCGTTGTCAGATAAGGTCCGTAAAATAGAAGTTGTTGGTCTGTGAAAAGTGGGTCCGTAAATGGTCAGATGAAGTCCGTAAAATGCAAGTTATGGTCCGTAAAACAACCGAAATAAATGACTACGATTTTTTCAAATTTTATTTATTTGTATGTTACGACCTACAATCTAAACATCTGATGGTTTTTGATAATTTCACTTGCCTTACTTACTGTGTGATATTCTGGCATTTCGGATGAAACCATTTTGGCATTTTGAGCAAGTAAACATAAAACCAGAATCTGGCATGCGGCAGGTACAAAAGAGTGGAATTCCAGTCACTTTCATAACAGCCTGTTTCACATTACTTAATTTTCTGTGTGGGAAAGCTGTTATGTTTTTAGCCTCAAGGCCTTTGATGAGGTGATCTCTCATTTTGGGGACGGTATACCTTATGCAACTTGGGTCAATTCCGTTCAAGATACTTACCATATTTGCAATGGCGTAAATGCCACAGTCATTTGAATTTGTTTGTTCGGAACATTTAAGGTGCCTTACAAAGATTTTGGCATCGGACTGAACTTTATGTTTGCAATTGCCATTTCAGTAGCTGCTGAAATGTACGAACCGCCATCGCTGTCATACAAATTGACGACACCTGTGTCACAATTGAAATTGGAGAAACAAACCCAGTGCAAATCGCCATCATTCGGATGGGTATTTACAATTTGTACAAAGGGCCCTGAAGCTGGTTGGAACTCGGGCTTTGCAGCATAAAGTACGGACTGCATTCCATGCTCATGTGGGAATTGCTGCCGCAAGACAGATTGACTGGCCTCTATGATAGTGTCATTTAGCCATCCGTTGTCTAAACTCCCTTTCAGTCTTAAACGGTCATCCTTGGTAAGATTGAGGTGAATTCCATCACTATTCACCTCAATTAGGTCTTCATTCGTGGCATCAATGCTTCTCCTCATACTTTGTTCTTCTTGCCGTTCTGTGAGGTTTGGACTTTCCATCTGTATTTGTTCAAGGTCTAGCCGAACTCGTTTTAGTGGTGTTTTTATATTACTGCTTTCTGGTTCGGGATCTGTATCTCCTGGCCTTGGTTGTTTTCGGCCAGGCTTTTCCTTTCCTCTTACCTCTTTTCTGGTTTTTGTTATGTCGTCTAAATCCTGTACTACTTCATGGCTTGTTTATTTATTCAAAATTTCATGACATGAATACATACATCTGTACAACAAATATACATACAAATGTCAAAGGATTGGATGTAGGCTCAGCCTATATTTATCCTATCCTTCACATGTCCGTGAATAATAAGTCCGTGGTTTGTCAAGTGGTCCGTGAATAACTGGTCCGTATTATGTCATGAAGTCCGTGTATTGTTATTAGATCCGTGAATAACTGGTCCGTATTATGTCATGAAGTCCGTGAATTGTTATTAGGTCCGTAAGTCCGTGAGTCCGTAATTGGTCTGTGTTTTGTCAACCACCCTTGATTACACAGATTACACACACTCCCTACTGAGCTACCACACTCCATATTGAGCTATCATGCTCCCTACTGAGCTAAAACCATCCACAGGGGTCCTCCGGTACATACCGATCCAAAATGGAGTGCTTTTGTGGCATACATCAGTTCATCTCTGCATAGAATCTGATTCTGCAAATGATATGCCAAGGAAGCATGTACGGAATTTTATCGCCTCTGCTGGGGATCGGACTGGACAAGGGCGTGGGGACTCTAGCATCAGAGGCAAATACACTAAACACTGAGCTACAGTTTTGATGTACGAATTCACAAAGTTACGAAAACAGGGAGTTTAATTTTTAGAAACCGGAAGAAGAAGAAGAAGAAAAATAAATTTCAGATTATCAGGGTAAACAATGCAGGAAACGTAATGATTCACTCTCTGTTAAATAAACATTGAACTACTCTATGTGAATTTAGTTGACAACGACAGGATCAGTATTTCTGAAAGAAATTCTGATGTTTACTTCTTTCTTTTGCTGATTAATCAATTTTCCTATTTGCCGCCATTTTTCATCGAAGTACTCCGAATGGAATCAAGACAGTTCACCGACGGTCGGGGTCGGGTATGAAACACCCTTCCCGATCCCGATCCCGATCCGAAAATTCCCGATCCAAAATTTTCTATTTGCCCTAATTCATTAATAAGAATATATTTTTAACACTTTTTGTGTTTGTTTTATTACTTTTAAGTATTTTAATCATTATTTATGTATATTTTGTTTAAATGTGTCCAATTTGTGATTTTATCCTAAATTATTCCTCTCTCAGGGGTATGAAACACCCTGCCGATTTTTCGTAAAAAATATTGTATTCTTCTGCCTCTTATTCAGAAAATAAACAATAACTAAATGATAAATCAACATAACGGAATTGTTAAATACTTTTATGGCTTTTCTGGAATAAAAGAGAACTTAAAAAAGGTTTCGGAGGTGTTTTTTGCATATTTTTATCCATAACAATTACCGATGATTATTGCTATTTATAGTTACGAAAATTGAACCGAATGTGAAAAAAATGACCGGAAATGGACCGATCCTGAGTTTCACATTGTCACAAAAATAAAAATAGATAGATTTGACATCGTGAAACTTCCATCACTCGCACAATGGACATTATATGTCACACATACGATTTTTGAGACATTTGAGAACTCAAAATCGGTCCGTTTCCAGTCATTTATTTCACATTCGGTCCAATTTTCGTAACTATAAATAGCAATAATGATCGGTAATCGTTTAGGATAAAAATATGCAAAAAACACATCCGAAACTCTTTTTAAGTTCCCTTTTATTTTTTTAAGCCATAAAAGTATAAAACAATTCCGTTTTGTTGATTTGATCATTTAGTTATTGCTTATTTTTTTTTAATTAGAGGCGGAAGAATACAATATTTTTACGAAAAATCGGCAGGGTCTTTCATACCCCTGAGATAGGAATAATTTAGGATAAAATTACAAATTGGACACATTTAAACAAAATATACATAAATAATTATTAAAATGCATAAAAATGATAAAATAAACACAGATGTGTTTAAAATATATTCTTATGAAATAGGGTATGAAACACCCTTCCCGATCCCGATCTCGATCCGAAAATCCCCGATCCAAAATTTTCTATTTGCCCTAATTCATTAATTAGAATATATTTTAAACACTTTTTATGTTTATTTTATTACTTTTAAGTATTTTAATCATTATTTATGTATACTTTGTTTAAATAAGTCCAATTTGTGATTTTATCCTAAAATATTCCTCTCTCAGGGGTATGAAAGACCCTGCCGATTTTTTTTGTAAAAATATTGTATTCTTCCGCCTCTAATAAAAAATAAACAATAACTAAATGATAAAATCAACATAAAGGAATTGTTATATACTTTTATGGCTTTTCTAGAATAAAAGAGAACTTAAAAGAGTTTCGGATGTGTTTTTTTGCAGATTTTTATCCAAAACGATTACCGATCATTTTTGCTATTTATAGTTAAGTAACTTGAACCGAATGTGAAAAGAATCACCGGAATCGGGCCGATCTTGGGTTTCGCATTGTCTCGAAAATCAAAAATAGATAGATAGGACATGGTGAATCTTCTATCACTCGCACAATGGCCATTATATGTCACACATACGATTTTTGAGACAATGTGAAACTCAAGATCGGTCCGTTTTCGGTCATTTCTTTCACATTCGGTTCAATTTTCGTAACAATAAATAACAATACTGATCGGTAATCATTTTGGATAAGAATATGCCAAAAAACACCTCCGAAACTCTTTTTAAGTTCTCTTTTATCCTAGAAAAGCAATAAAAGTAAATAACAATTCCGTTATGTTGATTTTATCATTTAGTTATTGTTTATTTTTTTAATTTGAGGCGGAAGATTACAATTTTTTTTTTCGAAAAATCGGCAGGGTCTTTCATACCCCTAAGAGAGGAATAATTTAGGATAAAATCACAAATTGGACATATTTAAACAAAATATACATAAATAATGATTAAAATACTTAAAAGTAATAAAATAAACACAAAAAGTGTATAAAATATATTCTAATTAATGAATTACGGCAAATAGAAAATTTTGGATCGGGGATTTTCGGATCGGGATCGGGATCGGGAAGGGTGTTTCATACCCGACCTTCACCGACAAGACAACTCACCGCGTTTGCTATAGGAGCTTTTTTCGTGACGTACTTCCGGTTCTAAAAATAGAACGGGAAAAGCCCTGGCCGTCATCTGTCGTATTGCTTCAAAGGCAGTGGGACAGATAAAGTGTTAATTATAGCCTAAAACAGTGGAATTCTTTAAACCTTTGGGGAATTCTAATGTAAGATAATGGGAGAAACACCGATATGCTGCCAGATGTAAAATTTCGCATTACGAAAATGATATATTGTACATACGATCTCTCTCCCTCACCTCCCTCCCTTCCTCCCTCCCTCCCTCCCTCTCCTCTCTCTCTCTCTCTCTCTCTCTCTCTCTCTCTCTCTCTCTCTCTCTCTCTCCCCCTCTCTCTCTCTCTCTCTCTCTCTCTCTCTCTCTCTCTCTCTCTCTCTCTCTCTCTCTCTCTCTCTCTCTCTCTCTCTCTCTCTCTCTCTCTCTCTCTCAAACCAACTTCAAAGCGATGCATTGAATTTGACATTGCTATGTCGATGAAACGTCACAACGTTTCGTTGGCAATAATACGGCGGTGCTTAATAAAATGTTTTTTGCCCAGTGCTCGGACCCATCAAGGCTCAGTGGGATTGGAACATTAAATTCAAAACAAACGTAGAATACCCTTTCAGAGCATAAGAATGTTAAACACTCCTTCGCAAGTGCCAGATTTTACAGTAAAATCTGGTAGATTTGTAGATTGGTTCAACCTGCCCAGCCCTTAGGTCTACATTAACCCATTTGGTACCGGAAACCCCAAAAGGGGTAAGTGACAAACAGTGCAGGCCCAGATCAGACGCCACAGAACGCGGCGTCTGATCAGGGCCTACACTGTTTGCAAAAAGTTCGGCCATTTTCCAAATAAATTTTGAAGAAAACACAACCTGACACCCCTAAAGTTTGAAAATGACTCCTGCTATATATAAGAAGGAAGATTCCATTTGGTACAAAAAGGGCTATGGGCTTCTTGGATACAGGGATCAGTCAAACCATCCCAACGGTCACGTGCAATTGCAGTGAGTTGGGGTGGTTGTCGACGGCATGACGTCGAGCCAACGTTGACTCGACGCCCGTCTGTAAGTCCACTCATTGGTTGTTGTTTTTTTTTTTTTTTTTCGTCTGTCAGTATGTTTATTTGTCTGTCTAATAGTCCGTCCGTTCGTCTGTTAGTCATTCAGTTAGTCAGTCGGTCTGTGTGTCGTCTGTCTGTCTACTGTCAGTTTGTCAGTCAAACCCCTCTCTCTCTCTCGCTCATGCCAATGGTCATGTGACAATGAAGTGAGTTGGAGTGGGTGTCGACGGCATGACGTCGAACCAACATTGACTCAACGCCCCTCCGTCAGTCCACTCATTAGTTTATTTCGACTGTCAGTATGGACATTTAAATTGCACATGTAGACAGACAGACAGACATACAGACAGACAGACAGACAGATAGATAGATAGATAGATAGATAGATAGATAGATAGATAGATAGATAGATAGACAGACAGACAGACAGACAGATAGATAGATAGATAGATAGATAGATAGATAGATAGATAGATAGATAGATAGATAGATAGATAGATAGATAGATATAGATAGATAGTAGATAGATGGATAGATAGATAGATAGATAGATAGATAGATAGATAGATAGATAGATAGATAGATAGATAGATAACAAAACGAAAGTTACGTAAAAACTTATTTCGTGAATAACTGTATCTCAAGCCATTGACATGGGTCATTCACGAAAAGATTTTCGTCAATTAAAAACGTATTTAGGATAAATGAATTTCGGTAATGAAAGTAAAATATTCTTTTCTTCTCGAGGCATTAGTTCAATGAAAACGGGTATGTTTTCTCTCAAAATGCCTGAATTTTGTTAGCATTTTAAGTTCCGCCAATACATTTGAATAGCGATGGCCGTTTCAATTGACGGCCAGTACTTTGCGCATGCGCAAGAATGACGTCATAAACGGAATTCCTAAAACCTCCTATATTTTACACCGCCGAACAGTATTTCACAACATCTCACATCCATGATACGGCTACAGAAAAGCATATAAGCTCTGGAATTAGACTAAAGGCTATTCAATTTTCAATTCTACTTGACACACTTTTAGTTCAGCTAGGTGTTATGCAAATACTATGCTTACAGGCTCCTCTGTATCCACATCCATATGCCGTGGAAAAATGTTCGGACATACTAAGTTTGCAAATAGCAATACAGCAATGAACACTCAAACACTCCGAAAAACATTAAAAGACATTACAGTTTATAAATAGTATTAAGTTGTTGACATTTTTATGTCCCATTTATTTAAATAGGTCACACCAACATACACCAACAACCCCAGAACTATCCCAATGGAAATCACAGGTGAGAGTAACCAGAAAGATGACTGATGGGGCCACCAACTGATGCCAGGACTTGGGTCTAGGGGCTAGCCAGTAAGTATACATGATACATCGGTTGCACCATTCTGAACCAAATATGAACCGTTTCATTCAAGAATGGAAACTGGAGTATAAAATGAAAGGGATTGGATAAGCCATCCTCTGAATAAATATCATGGGGCTAAGGAGAGAGCCCTGCAGTAGTCCCTGCATGCTGGTGTGCCAAAATACTCTCACTTCGGTATTTCACACAAACACACACACATTTGTAGGATCCGTGATTCTTCTGAACAGTTATGTCTCATAGTGCCACCTAATTACTTAATATGATTCTTGTTTTCCTTGGCTAATAGGATATTCCAATCTGTCTGCAACCAGTTTTAGTGAATCAGACAGACCAGAACACCTATAATTAAATGGTGAAAGTGTAAATAATGCTCAGAAGATCCAAAGATCAATCTTGTAACCGTTAATACCTGCATGCATGCACACACACACCCTTAGTTGGTAAAATTATATGACTTCATTGCATTTTTTTTTTTTTTTTTTTTTTTTTATGAATAACAACCCTGAGGCATCCTCATTCAAACACAGTGGCAGGCCACTAAAAACCAATAGTGCTCGTCAGAATAATGGGTTTACATATTTGTCTGTATATAGGTTTTATTATTATTTATTTATTTATTTATATATTTATCTTCTCAACAGGACAACATGCCCAAATGCCAATGGTAAATAGGGATCTACCAGCTTGTGTCCAAATGGCGTGGACCGGATGAGCATTGATGCCTCCAGTGGTTGTTGACAAACATTTAAATTAAAGATGTAAGTATAGGCTTGGTAAGTAAATACTAGCAAACAGACAGTACAGAAGTTCATTCTCCACAGACAGATCCTGCTCACGTGAATCTGTATTGACTCTCATTCCACAGAAAGGGAGCCAATCCTTGCAGCCCGAGATAAAATTAGAAAATATTCCAATACCTTGTAATTAAATGTTACAGTATCTAGTGCCAACGAGGCCTGACTGTAGTAAGCGAATGAACCTCTGCCACTAAAAAGTTGGAAAATGTAGCATCCAACCATGATCATACAGTTGCCACCCATTATCTAACAGTCATTAATACCAAACCACTGCAGGTCAACATGCCTCACAAGAACCCCATTATGAGATTTCTCTTAAAGAAGTCTCACAAAGAGATGCAGTTTATATGGTCATGAATTTAAGGTTGTGGTGCCATTTTTGTTTTCCAGTTAATTACTCTTAAATTAGCTATTGACATGCAGCAGTAAATCAACTCCCATTGCAATTGACAAAATACTCTATAAGACACAGTCAGTGCAAATGGTCTTCCAATCACAGACTCTAAGCATAGGACCATTGGTAAACTCAACATCAATCAACAAATGGCTTTAGTAGAAATTAAGAAATCAGCAACGTATTCAGTCCATCAATGCATTCATGAAGAAGTCAGTTCATGACAGCCTCATGAAACCATTGATATGATAAAGCCACTTGCAACAACCATGTCTCACAGGGTTTGCACAATAAGTTATACAGTGAAAGCTCAATGGCTTGATCGTCGCTCACCATGGGTAATTCAAACATGTTCCAAAGTTCCTTGGGATTCTTCAGTTAGCTTAAGATAAGAAATAGATTTTCCTTAATCTTGAAAGGATAGCTGTGTGTACTCACCAGGGTCGTCCCCTAGTGGCGACTCCAATGAACACACAAGGCATACTTGACGAAAAAACAACAACAATAAATAGGCTCTCTGTACTGGTTGCATGAGTCACCCTCAGTGGCTCAAACAACCTCTATCTGGAACAAGCTTGAGCCACCGCAGCTTCACTGTTGAAGTGTACGTATGTGGCAATATTACAAAAATAGAGACAATCATATTATCAGCGTGATTGATTCCAAGTATTCTCCTTGGAGGTGCACAAGTATAAATATCCTAGTAAGCTCATAAGCTCATGGTGTCCCAATAGCTTACCAGTCCAGGACTAGACAGTGAGACTTATTCTTGTCCACTGACACTTCCCTGTCCAGATAAACTAAATACTCTGTATTTGGGACAGACCACTCTCAAGCTCGAATTAATGTATTAAAGTCACACGTGTTCGTGTGTAAAGTTTTTTTTTTTTTTAACTGTTTCTGTGTCATTGTGTGAACAACACAGCCTCTTTGAGTAATGAGCTACTCAGTTGATGTTGCATGTGCAAGACCAGTACGGCCCATTCTACACCAATCTATCTCATGGTTGGCTAAACCAGCCTGTGATGTCTGGTAATGAATGACCCACACTAGATCACACACAAACAACAGTTTTACATGAATCAACATGTAGTGTGCACAAAATACTGAATACCACTCAGTGGAAAAGAGATTACTGAATCCAAATTCCAGGTTAAAAGAATATTTAAAGTAATAGATGTATTACCATTTTAATAGTTGAGTGATTACTATCAAGTTATCAATTTTGAATTTGGATTATCTCCCTTTGACCACAATCCTACAAGCAATGATGATATTGCCTGTGATTGAGAAACTTTGTTATGGATTGACTCACTGACTATTTTGCCTGGTCTTCATTGACTGTAGGGGCCTATCAAGGGGAGACAATCCCAATTCATTCGTTAACTTGCTCTAGAAGTAGTACAATTAAACACGGTACAACATTGTATTTTTCATGTAGTTTTCATTTACTAAAATATCATACTGACTTTTTTTTTTTTTTTTTTCCGCGTATTTCATTGGAAATATTTTAATTATTAAGCTTGAATGGTTCACTTATTAACCAATCAATGAATTCGAATTTGTTGATTGTGATAGAATCGCGTAACTTTGTTGTACCAACATAGAGATTTCAAGTGCGAGATGTTGCGACTGGACACAGTCAGTCCATGCTTCACTTACACAGGTTGGTGTATCATGGAAAATATGTTCAGTCCAACATGTACCACTTGAAATGCAATATACTTTCTATGTACTTGGCATGCACAATGATGATCATACAACCCAGAGATTTCAACAAGCGTTTAAAAGATTCTGTCCATGTTGACTATTAGTGCAACACAGCGATATTTCCTTGCGATTTTTATGGCCCTATCAAGTTTACACCTATTTCGGGTTGATCGTTAATCAAAGGTGGGTGAAAACCGAAATTCCTGGAGGATAACCACCTGGCCTTCCATTGCAGAACTTGGCATCTCACCTGAAGCCTGTGCTAGGCATGAACCATAGTGGTGAGAGACCTAATGATTAAGAGTCAGCGCTCTTATCCACTAGATCACAGAAGGCACTCAAATACTGAATGGAAACTTTACTGAAGAATCATTAAATTTCTGTGATATAACTTTGAAGCAATACACTGCCTCAGGAGAAGAAGCATATTTTTCAGGAAATCCAGACCACAAACTTATCAAAGGATCAGCTGTGATCTAGGTCTCAAGAAAAAAAAACAACAACAGGTGGAGCCGCTCATTCCGATGCCTACCAGGAGACCCTAAACCTGAGTCAAACCATGGGAGGAACAACTAATAGTCGTCACTCCCAGTGATCTTCCTCAGACGTTCAAGAATGATCTCCTGCAGCCGCCCCAACATGAAAAACCGAGCCTCGGTGAGCAACTCCAGTAAGTACTTCTTCTCAGAAGGAAGGGTACGAGCTTCAATGTGAGCTCCATTACGGAGGTAATTCAGTATAAATTTGAAATGAGATGGGTCGCGATCGAAGAAATACTCATTCAAGTTGTAGGGACGCATAGGGCTGTTCGCCTTCAGCATTGCACTGAAAAGAGAATGGGGATCAGCCCTAAGCGTCACCTTACAAGTATTGAAGTGTTTTCCTCCAATACACAGCACCACCTTACCCTCCTGAATCTCTTGGGTTTTTTTAAGTATTGCCTCAGTTAAGGCTTCATTGGGTGTAGCACCACCTATCTGTCCTTCTGCAAAAGGAGTTGCCTCCTTATGATTCAAAGCAGTTAAATGTCCAATAAGTCCATGGAAAACCTCTTCCATATTCAGGTTGTTTATTATTTCATAAGTAGAATTCTTAGATTCTTCAGTCACAGGTTCTGGGTTTGGTCCGGTCTCCTGTGGTTTCGTCACTTCAAGTGTCTGTTCAGTTTGTATTGGTTCTTCCTGACTAGAGTTAATTGTCACAGTTTTATCTTTCTCTTCTGGAGTGTTCGATATAGGGCTGTTTCCCTCCAATGGTTGGTTTGAGCTCTGTGTATTTTCAGTATCAACTTTTGATTTTGATCTGCTTTTTTTGTTCTTCTTTTCACTTTTCTTTACTTTTGTTGTTTTTGATACCTGTTGAGGGTTTGATTGTTCTGTTTTATTATTTGCTTTGTCACTCATACTGTTGAGTTTGATGCACACATTTCTAGCGTCTATATTTTCTGTTTTCTCTGTTGTTTGTGTGTTGACCATTAGGTCATTTATGTCCATGATTATGGGGGGCTCAGTGTCACCATGGTCACTGTCCGATAACCTTTCTGGAGGTTCAAAGAAAACCCCTTGGTGTTTCGGGTCGGGTGACACTTGAAACACCTCATCAGGTTGCTCCAGAGAAATTTCGACGGGGTCATGCTGAAAGTCAAGTTCATCCTCCTCTGTTCTGGGCTTCTTTTGGGGTGTTGTTGTTGGTTTTTCATTGAAAAGTCTCTTTTTCCCCTTTTCTGGGTACAAATTCTCCAAGGGACTCTTCCTAGGGGGTGTCTTAGGTAATGGACTCACAGGGGTGGGAAGCAAAGGCTTCTTGTTACATCTTTCCACCCAGTGCTTATTCATTTCTTCAGATTTCCATCGCTTCAGAAGGTCCTCAGCCGCGTCTCCTTTAGCACCAGTCTCACGGTGATATCTTAACATATCTTTGGGGCGTGCTGGGCAGTCCTGATGTGCTTGTCGCCTGGCGAGTATCTTTTTACAGTCGGGGCATTTGAACCCAAAGTTGGAGTGCTGCTCCTCCAGATGTTTCTTCACCTGCCAGCACTTCTTAAACTCGCAGTCCTCGCAGATTGTACATAAGAAGCTGGAATCCTGCAAGGCAAGTTGGACAAAATTGTCAGCTTTTTCATTTGAGTAACCCAGTAAGGCCTACCTTTGCACTGAGTGACCTAGTAGCCTTTTATAATAATGCGTGCTGTAGTATGGTAGCTTGTAATACTCGTTAGACTTTCGCCTGTCATGCATTTAAGGTAGACAAAGCTACATACTCTTGGATAGCAGTTTGACTTGTTCTGTCAGGTGGTTTGTATTCGTATGTGTAGATGTGGCTGCAGAGGAGCGTATCGGTGCACGTATATGTATCTTTGTTTTGATTGTTTGATTTGAGGTTTAACATCCCGGTCAACACTGTATAGGTCATCTTGGGAGATGTTGCTTCCCATTTGGTGGGACTAGACATTGAGATGAAATGACATCTCAAGCCCTACTGCTCGATGAAACTGGTACGGTTGATATTCATGGAAGATCCGACCTGCACCGCTTCTTCTGGGCAGGCTTAGAACCTCTAAACATGTTCATCAAGCCTTGATGTTCTATCTTGGTATACGTATGTATATGTTGATTTGTTTGTTTGTAATGGAGTCCAACGGCCCAGTCAACACTATTTAGGTCATTTTTGAGCTGGTCAGTTTACCTATCTACCCTTTCCTGGGTAGGCTTATGTGTAAGTGGTTATATATGTTGATGAAAGTAGGTAAAGTTGACTCTCGTTATCTCAAACTCTAATATCTCAAACTACCACTTAATTCAAACAAAATATAGGGCACATTTGATTTCATTTTGCCACATGTTCATTACATTTTAACTTCTTTTATCTCAAACCATTGCTATCTCAAACCAAAAGTTCCCAGTCCCTTGGACTTTGAGATATCGAGAGTTGACTGTATAACTGAACAAATACATTCTTCAGAATAAGTGAGTTTCAAAACCATGTAATTCAGCTTTCTTTCAAATGATATTTTTACGATGCAGTGTTGTCATTGTGTGCATGTTTGAGGTTTATGTCCCATCAACAGCATAGGTCATGCAGAGACAAGACTAGGTTTAAAGACTCATCAGAAAGTCTGGAATCGAGTTGATGGCATGTTGTTTTATGAAGCGAGAAGCATACCCACTATCACGGGAAGGCTTCTCAGTATTTAATATTGAAAATTCAAATCAATCCTGCAGCTGAAATAGGTAAGTCTGTTAAGTTTGCCTGTGGGAATTAAGCATATAGAAGAATGTACAAGTTTTCAAGTGTAAGTCTATGAACTGTTTGTCTAGTGTTTACTTGGAGTTTTATGACCAAATCAACACTACTTAGGTCATATTGAGCTGTTGCATTTGTCTTACCATACCCTTCCTTGATAGGTCTACACATATCGAGCAATTAACCAGCACAGTTGACTGGTTCTGTTCTTTAGCCAGAACCGGACTATGCATAAATGTTAAATTTGTTATTTTCATCTTTTCAACAGGTAATTACCAAGACCTGACAGACTGACGGAGTCCTCTGCTGTAGTCCTGTAGTTCATAAGGTTTGCATAACATTTTTTTTTTTTTTTATACAGTTAACACTCAATAACTCAAACACTGCCTAAGTCAAACCAAACTTTGGGCATTAGTAAGTTGTATATGTAATCTGCAGAGCAGTCTCCAGCTCCTTTCATCATCATCATAATCATCATTACCACCATCATCATCATTATCATCATCATCATCATTATCATCATCATCATCATACTTCGGAACGCCATGAAGTTACGAGGGCATCACTCTCATAAGAGGGCCCCCTTTCAGGTATATGAATGTATTGTTATTTCAAAACAAATTCCAGTCCCCAGGTGTTTGTGATGACAGGGTCTGATTGTATAATGACACATATACTTTCATAAACAATGTAACTATTAGTGACACAACAACAAAAAACTTGTAAACACTCAGCCATTAGCATGTTTGGCAAAAATCTATATTCAGCACAGCCATGCTTTGCCGTGATGCACCACTGCTGCATGCTGCTGGATTTTTTTTTTTTTTTTTTTTAATAGATTGACGGGAAAATGTCTAACTAGTGCTCTCTCTCTGAATGTACCCAGCAAGTTTGCTTGACTATATATTTTTATTTATGTTTCTGTTTGTGCAGCTTATCATGTTATAGTCTAACCAGCTTTATTTAAATTGAACCACGTGGGTTTGTTCTCACCTAAATATGGTTTAAGTTTGTCATAATGTACAACCTTAGGTTTGCTTTTTGAAGTTAGCTGTATCTTGTACAGTATGGCATTATATTTGTCAATGATCACATATGGTCCTTTCCAGTTTCTCTGCATTTTGAGACTTATTCCAGGTCTACGGACCTTGTGTGCATACCATACAGCATCACCTACTGCGTGTTCGGAAAAGTTTGTGTTTCTGTCATAATAACGTTTCATTCCATCACTACATATGTGAATATGTTTGCGTGCTATGTCGTGAATTCTTATGAGTTGTTTTTCAAGTTCATATGCATAATCGGTTTCGCATTTACTTTGTCTCGTTTCAGGTGTTCCTAATGCCAGATCAATGGGTAGACGTATTTCCCGACCTAGCATCATAGAACATGGTGTGCACTTGGTGGTGTCATGTACTGATGACCTGTAGGCCATCATCAACATAGGTATGTAAATATCCCAGTCTCTCTGATTTTGACTGGCATAAGCCGACAGCATGGCTTGAACACTACGGCATGCCCGTTCGACTTGACCATCAGATTGAGGTCTTCCCGGTGTTGTGCGAGTTTTCTCGATACCCAGTATGGTGCAAACTTCTTGAAAAACTTTGCTCTCAAAGTTTGAGCCTTGGTCACTGTGTAAGGTGACAGGTACACCAAAAACTGAGATAAACTTATCTATGAGCTTTGTGGCAACAGTTTTTGCATCTATGCTTGTGATGGGAATGGCATCTAACCACTTGGTGAAATAACAAGTGACTAAAAGTAGATATTTTGAATTGTTGGATGTTGGTAGTGGACCCATTATATCAATCGCTACTCTTTCTAAAGGGTAGCCAACTTGATATTGTTTCATTGGAGCTTTGGCTTTTCTGTAGGGCTGCTTTCTAGAGGCACATACATCACAAGTTCTGCACCAGTATTCTACATCTTGTCTACAATTGTACCAATAAAACCGTTGTTTTATTTTTGCCAAAGTCTTTTGTGTACCTAGGTGTCCAGCGGTGACAGATTCGTGCAGTAAAGTAAAACATGTTTTGCGTAGTGATGTTGGAAGTACTATGCGTGGCTTATAGTCTAAGGACTCCTCACCCACTTTCTTTCTGTACAGAACCTCATCTATCACAAGTAAGGAATCCCAAGCAGACCAATAAGCCTTTAATTCGGGGCCATATTGTGCAATCTCAGACCATTCTGGTCTTTGGCCCTCAGTTTTCCACTGCAATATTAATTGAATTTCAGAGTGTTTATTCTGTTCAGCCTTCACATTTTCTGGTGATAAGCAATCTATGTTGATTATCTCGACTTTTGCGGTAACTGACTTAATTTCAGTTGCATCATTCTCTTTCTCGGAACCGTTACCCTGGCTCCCTTCCTCAGTATTACTATATTCAGAACTGTCACTGTCTGTTTCGTCAGTGCAGTGCTGTTCTAAAGTGTCCCTTCTCTCACTTGTACCCAAAATTCCCCCAAGGGTTGTTTCTGGAACCCTGATATAACAGGAACAGTGAGTTTCGCTGTCCGTTCTCAACTGTAGGTGCTTCCCCCGGGTTGTTTCTGTAACCCGTGTGGGGTCGCAGCCGAGACCTTCATCATTAATTTTGTTTAACATTGAGGTCTGAATTTCTTCAGGCTCCAATAATAAACTTCCATGCCATAAACTGGGACCTGCTATGACAGGAGTAGTGCCATTCTGATTCCCCCCTGTTAAAGTGTCATCTGGTTCTTTCACCGGATGTAGTTCAAGAAAGGGGCCCACCTCTGAACTAACACCCGTACCACAAACCTGTTCTGAAGGGCTGTGCCCTTCCTTGCTATGTGTAAATTCTCTATTCAAACCATCTGTCTTCGAGCATTCCCCCTGATTTGCACTCTCCTTGCATATATACCCTATTTTCCTGGTGGCCAGTCCAGGTGTATTTCCCCATTGGTACCTTTGTTCAAATCTCTCACAGTGTGCACAATTAAATTCTATGCAAGGTCTCCGAGAAAGGCTGTCGGCATTCCTGTGGCGTGCTCCAGCCCGAAATTCAATTGTAAAGTCGTAAGTGGCTAGTGTTTCCAAGAACCTAGCAAGCTGCCCCTCACAGTTTTTAAAGTTCATTAGCCACCGTAGACTTCCATGATCACTACGTACTGTAAAATGTCTGCCATACAGATAATGATGAAAGTGTTTTATTGAGCTAACTACTGCTAATAGCTCTTTTCGTGTTGTGCAGTATCTACGTTCAGCCTTTGAAAAACATTTGCTAAAGTAGCTGATAACTTTTTCCTGGTCATCTTGTATTTGGGATAAAACAGCCCCCATGGCATCATTAGATGCGTCACAGTCTACAATAAATTCACCTTGAGATTCCTGTGGGAATCCAAGTACTGGTGCAGTGGTCAATGCAGTTTTTAAAGTGTCAAATGCTTTTTGACAATCTTCACTCCATTCAAACTTGCTATCTTTTTGAGTGAGTAGATGTAAAGGCTTGCAAATGGAGCTAAACCCAGAAATAAAACGACGCATATAGGAACAGAGTCCTATAAATGATCGAAGTTCAGTCAGATTCCTTGGTATTGGCCATTCTCGTACCGCCTTAATTTTTTCTGGATCTACACTTATTCCGGATTCGGAAACTAGGTGTCCCAGAAAGGAAACTTGTGTTTGAAAGAATACGCATTTGTCAGGATTCAGTTTCAAGTTAGCCTCGGCAAGACGGCTTAAAACTTCTGCTAGATTGTGTAAATGTGAGTCAAACGTTTTGCCATAAACTATTATGTCATCTAAGTAAAGAAGTAATATTTTGTAGGTTAGTCCTGTAAATACCATTTCCATCAGCCTCTCAAATTCCGCAGGCGAGTTCATAGCTCCAAAGGGCACGACTTTCCACTGCCATAAACCACTGCCAGGGATGCAGAATGAAGTATAAGGCCTGCTGGAGGGAGCGAGGGACAACTGGTGAAACCCCGCTCTCAAATCCATAGTCGAAAACCATTTTGAACCCCCTAAAGCATCAAGAGAATCATCACATCTTGGCAAAGGCATGCTGTCAGGAATTATTTTCTGATTTAATTTTCTATAGTCAATGCAAAATCTTATCCCGCCATCCTTTTTGGGCACTAAGATGACTGGAGAAGACCATGGACTTGTGGATGGTTCTATCAAATCTCGCTCAGCCATTGCCTGTATTTCATTCTCGGCAGCTTTACGTTTAGCCAAAGGTAGTCTGTAAGGATGTTGTTTATGGGGTTTTGTCCCAGGTTTAAGGTTAATGTGGTGTTCCATTAAGGTTGTGCGTCCTAAGTCATCAGGACTTTTAGAAAACTGATTCTGATGGGTAATGAGTAATGTTTTCAAACGAGCTTGCTGTTCAGATGTAAGGTGTTCTGAGCTCTTTATGTATAAGTCTTTCAAATGTGCAGGGATGTCCTCCCCAGTGACTGATTCTGACTTCCCAGCCTGTGCACTGTTTACAGACAACAGTTGCACTGGCTCAACAGGCTCATAAGAGGCAACAACAGTGTGCTTGTAAAGTTTGAAGCTTTTACTGTATGGGTTAGCTATGCGTACTGGTACCGCCCCTGTAGTAGGAGATACCAGAGCCTTAGCCACGAGCAATCCTTTTGTGTGCATGAATTTTGTGTCAGCTTCAACTATCCCAGTACCCCTTTTGTCTATAGTACCCCAAGTATAACCAGGCACTATCATTTCGGAGTCTGGAGGTATTTCTACAGGCTCCAAAATGGCAACTCTACAGCATTTTGGCTGTGTATTTCTGCTATTTGAAAAGCATAAAATTTCTTCTCCATTTATTTTTATGATTTGGCGTGTTAGGACAAGGTCACATTTATGGGCTGTAAGAAAGTCCATCCCCAAAATTCCCTCATTTTCTATGTCAGCAATTAAAGCTTGATGTGTTAATTTCTGTGTCCCAATACCAAGTTCAATCTCTAATTTTCCCAAGAAAGGAGTTACCTCCCCTGTTACAGTCAACATTTGTGTTTTGGTAGGTCTTACAGTAGAACTGGTGTCCAGTGGCAGTTTTGTCAACATGTCCCTACTCAGAATGGTTACATTCGATCCAGTATCAACCAAGAATGTAACAGGTACATCCTTGATTGTAATGCATACAAAATAACCCTCCTCAATGCACCAGTTTCTGCGCATAGCCACAATATTGGGTCCTTCTAGTTCAGTCGAGTTCCGGACCCTTGAACTGACTGTCTCATGTTTTCCTGTGGTCTATATTGATTTCTTTGTGCTGACACTGGTACATTGTTGTAAGGAATGTTATTGCGACGGTTTTGATCCTGATTACCTCCCCTTAGTGGAGAGTTTCTATGAGGTATAGGTCTGTATTGCTGTCTGTTTTGCCTTTTGTAGTTGTTAGCATGAGGTGATTGATAATTGTGATAATTTTGTTGGGGTCGAGTGTTTTGCCGCTGAGACAGATTTTGTACAGATCTCTGCAGTGTATCAAGCCTTTTACTGATATTTGTCATTTGTTGCTCTGTGTTTTGATCTTGCTTTTGGGGGTTGCTGCTTTCTTGCTCTACTTTCCCTACCAACCGAGTTCTTTGATGGTCAGCTATTCTGAGAGACTCCAATCTCACAGCTATTTTCTCAGCCTCAGCTAGTGTTGTTGGACCCACTTCACGTAATCTAAGCCTTATCTCTGTTTCGGGCAAGGCATCTATGAAATGGTCCACAGCCAAAGCCTCCACAACATCTAAGGAAACCTTAGGGTAGGCCTGTCGGGTAAGTTTTCTGACAGCCTGAGCAAGTTCTGCAGTTGTCTCCCCTTTTCTCCTCACTCTAGATTTTAGCTGGGACCTGAAAACCTCAGCCCTATTTTCAGACCCATATCGTTCAGTCAATTTTTGCACAAGACTCCTGTAATCTCTGCGTTGTTCTGCATTTAACTCATTTAAGAGAGCGCGTGCTGCTCCGGTTAAGCTATTTGCCAAGTACAATGACTTTGCTTTGTAATCCCAGCTATTTATTTCTGAAGTTATCTCAAATTGGGTGAGAAAATCCTCAAAATCATCGCTACCCGAGTAAGTTTGTGGCTTCAGTTTAACATAGTTATCTGCCCTTGTCTGTGAAGTAGTGCTTGTGGAAGCTTGTGTATTTGAATTCATACTAGGCACATTAGGATCAAGTGCTGGCTGTATTATTTGAGTACTACCTTGTTCGGTATTCATAGAAGTTTGTGTTATTGGTATATTTACATTCTGCATATCAGAACTTAATTGCATAGGTGTGCTATTCCTATATTGTGCAACTCCCTGATTATTATTTTGATCTCTCATCTGCAAATGTATATTTTGGATTTGCCTATCAAGTTCATTGAATTTTCGTTGCATCTGCTCATTTATGCCTAATACTGTTTCTTTTATCTGGCTGGCAATTGTGCCCATTTCATCTTTCAGTTCGCTCTCCAAGCGGGAGAACTGTTGAGTACTGTTTGGCTCATTTGAAACTACTGATTCATTATCACTGGTCTAATCTTGCTCATCCGCTTGCAAAGCAGGTAAATGTCTCGTGTCTTCTTCGGCCATGATTAAGTAATATTGATTGATTTATTTATTGATCATGTGATTGATTGATCAATTGATTGATCGATTGATTGGTCAATTAATTGATTTACTGTAAATACCACGACTACCATGCACCAAGATAATGACAAACTTTCATTCTCTACTTGCAGGTGTATTCTCAAGCCAATAATGGGTGTAGGAGGTAGATGATGTTTAAGAGACAAGACCACTATGAAAATGGAACCTAGCACAAATCAGACATAAACTTTTAATTCAGTGACCCAGTTTTGAAGTGTGATGCTGGAACTTTTCAATAAGAACAGTGTGCTCAGCTTCTAATACACACCGATGCTAGCCATTTTCAACAGTTTATGATTTTACATGCCAAAAAAAAATAATATTATATGTATGTGTGTTTGTGTTTTATTATGAATATCAGCCTATGCAATATAATACCATAATTTGATGGCCCCAGACAATACTCTATTTTCAGTATATGTTACCATATGGTAAGTCTAATAAACTGTTTTAACAGGTAACTGACTGTGCTTGACAAATTCTTCCAGTATAAAAAAAATAACTGGTGCTCTTCTGGAATGATTCATTATCATATGCTCAAATGCATGTGTTTTTATTAAAACTCATTCATATGTATTTTCTTTTTACATTTGGCTTGAGTTTTTGCTCTGCAATCTATACTAGAAGACAAGTAGAGAATGAAGTAGCTTGAAACTTAATCCCAGTTCTTCTGACACCAAATCTGTAGCCCCCTTAGCTATGCACTCGTGCTGAAGCGCTCGTGAATTATTTAGGCCACAATGGTTGCATTCCAGGCTAAGGGCTACAAAGTTGTGGGTCCGCTTGGTGCTGGATGGAAGTGATATTCAGGGAATGAAATTACAAAGAACTAGTAATGAAAGTTTTTAGATTTACCCAATTTAACTAAACACATTTAAAACATCAAGATGGACAAAAATATATACCGCATGACAAGTTAGAATGACATGGTTACATACAGGAGTATGTAATTAGATCTATCTGCTAAATATATATCTGCGAAAGTTAAGTCCAGATTACTCTTATTAAAAGGTCATACATTTTTGTACTGTTCAATATACAAGTATTCTGGTACTGTTCAATAGACAAGTATTTATGTACTGTTCAATTAACAGGTAGGTACAACAGAGAGAGAGCGTAGAGACTTCACCATCAAATCCCTAACAATATGGAAGTCTAATCATGGCTGCTAGTCTGAGTTAGTGGGTGGGGTTGAATTATGCAAAGTTTATAAAAATATTAACCTCTCCAAATGCACTGGTATATCTCTGATAGCTAGACATAATGAGATGAAGTGTGATTCAGTAGGTCTAAGTCCAGTTTAACTGAGTTCCCTTAGAATAGGAGTTCAGCTGAATTATTATTCTGGTTGCTAGTGGTGTAGATGTAGATGGTAGTTGCAGTGGAAGCAGTCTGGAATGGTTCTTTGAGGTGAAGTTTGATGTCAAGTAGTTAGCCAAAGGGAGGCAACTGTAAGTGGCTAATGTACCGGGATACAAGAGCCAAATGTGATCAACGTTCTGCGCAGCCTTATATACCCTCTGGAGCGCGTGAACCGTGACGTCATCAGAGGCAGAACCCAACGTCATAAGCAAATCATGTGATGCGATTCGGATTCCTCGGCTCGGACCGTGCAAACAAGTGCGCCATAGTGATACATGGTAAAGTCCGAGGAATCCGGATGACAACAGCAAGATCCGCCATGATGGAAATAACAATTCCCCAATTAAAAGAATAAAATGCGCTAACAGGGCTTGAAAATGGTATTTCAGAAAAAGTTAACTATGGAAGGTTCTTGGGCATAACCTGAAGTTTATGTAACGGCCGGGTAGCGGTGGAGACAAGGCGGCATTAACGAAATGTTAAGGTGAATGTGCGTTGTCGAAATTTGACCTTGTGCCGAAGTCGCTAGTATTATGATAAAATGAGGTCCCGGAATAAAAGTATATAAGCCCAACATTGTAGTTCGGGCATGCCGGGGAAGTTTAAGGGTAAAAATCATGCCGATACATTATGCCTAGAAATGACCAAAAGCCTTTATATGAAAAATAATGATGGTGAATCTCGCATCAATCCCGTTGACCTATTTTTAGAACAAACTCATTTACATACATACAACTAATTTGCATACAACAAACATAAACACGTGGGTAAATCAACATACAAAGTGTCAGGTACAGTATAGCTGGCCAGGGGTGCTACAATAGATAGATAGATAGATAGATAGATAGATAGATAGATAGATAGATAGATAGATAGATAACAAAACGAAAGTTACGTAAAAACTTATTTCGTGAATAACTGTATCTCAAGCCATTGACATGGGTCATTCACGAAAAGATTTTCGTCAATTAAAAACGTATTTAGGATAAATGAATTTCGGTAATGAAAGTAAAATATTCTTTTCTTCTCGAGGCATTAGTTCAATGAAAACGGGTATGTTTTCTCTCAAAATGCCTGAATTTTGTTAGCATTTTAAGTTCCGCCAATACATTTGAATAGCGATGGCCGTTTCAATTGACGGCCAGTACTTTGCGCATGCGCAAGAATGACGTCATAAACGGAATTCCTAAAACCTCCTATAAGTACCAACACGAGAATTTACCGTCAAGAGAATTATTTTTGTTGTTGTTGTTATTGTTTTGTTCATAAATCATATCCACGTTCGTAGCTAACATCTAATGATGGAACTGTTGTTTGCTAGTTATATTTTCTAAGTAATTAATCAAGTTTGTTCATGATGAACATACATAGCTGTCATCTAGTGACAAAATTGACGACACGAGAATTTACCGACACGAGAATTTACCGTCAAGAGAATAATGTGAACAACTTTATGCCTCTCATGCATGTATAAAAATGATATTATCGCATCGAAATATATCAGAATTGGTTTAAAATATCATTTTAAATTATATTTTATGATAAATAGGCCCAAAAAAGGTTCTTGTCGGTTCTTGACTGTTCTTGTCGGTTCTTGACGGTTCTTGTGTGCAAATAGGGGGACCCCTCACCGCCCCAATTGAAGACAACTCACCAACACATTAGTTCAAAGACAATCGACAAGCGATTGATGATTATGACTGTTAATCAAAGGCAGTTAAAGGTAATTATGGAAAAGTGGTGTGTTCAACTGACTTTACCTGTGAAAGACTAGACAAGCCTGTTGGTGAACTGTCTGAGAATCGATTATTATGCTAAGAAGGAGGAAAGGTTCAAGTCATGACTCATGTTTTGTTTTATGTTTTGCATCGTTTAGGATGCATTTCCAACAATGTTTGAGGTTTGAGCACCTAACGATGACTTGGATCAGCCAAGTAGAAAAAAGAAAACATTTTACTACGTTTACTTATATTAATTAAAAATTAAATAAAGTTATCCAACATTCCTTATTTTAATAAAAACATGACAACACATCATTTTATTTTCAAAATAAAGTTTTCTTTTCTAGGTGTTAATTATTCTACATATATTATCTATCTATCTATCTATCTATCTATCTATCTATCTATCTATCTATCTATCTATCTATCTATCTATCTATCTATCTATCTATCTATCTTCTGATACTGCGTCGGTCACATTTGACCATTACCGCAGGTGTATATTACATACACTCCAGGTTTGGATTTACATCTATCTATTGTAGATGGATTTGTTTCGTGCAAAATTTATGATAAACGCGATGACTTTGATTTTGAGATTGTAAATTTTCCTTTTTTGGATGGTGATGTTCCTCGTGCGCCATCCTATGGCGTTTATATTTCGCAATTAATTCGATTTGTCAGAGTGTGTAGTCATGTAACTGACTTCAACACTCGTAATAAATTATTAACGGCTAAACTCCTTAATCAGGGTTATCGGTACCATAAACTACGCAAAGCCTTTTCAAAATTTTATAGACGCCATTCTGATTAAATTTCAAAATTCAATATTGGACTTAAATCTCTTCTGCAACAAGGTCTATCGGAGCCCGAATTTTATGGTGACTTAGTATATAAATTCAGAAAAATATATAACCGCAATGACTTCAGCACCCAATTTCGTAAAATCATTCTTCGATATAAAAAGATTGGGTACAACATGGATATTATACGACAGACTGCATGCATGGTAGTTAACCCAATCACGGTTGGCAACTTTGCTTCCCTCTTTAATTGCACGCCGGTGGGTCAGGCCTCAGATTCTATGACGGCTCCAACGTAAAGGCTTATTGAAAATTAGAGAGATAATGTTGGTTGGTGCCTGATGCTCTGTCTCTGGTCGGGCTCATCGGAGTCTAACTGTTGGTTTTCTTTTGCTCCAGTATTTCAGTGGTTTCTTGCTGTCGAGTCCTCACCGTTGTCTCACCTCTGTGGTTCTTTGATTTTTGTGTTCACGGAGATGTTGCACTGATGAGTTAGGAGGCCTTCATGCGGACTGAACAAATTATTTGTCTAAATCGCGACGGAAGTAAGGGCGATGATTGTGGCCACATAAAATCGATTTAAGCCCCCCAGTGGAAATCTTCCACTGACCGTTCCAAGGCGGCTCTTCTGTGGCGATTTATTTATGTTGTTGTTTGTTACTTACTGTGTGTATCACTTGTGTCTTTTGGTTTTGGATGGCCATATGGCCATTTTGTGGGAAAGTAACTGTCCTTATGGCCTTCCTTTGTTTAGGTTTCCATTATGGTCTGGTCGCTTAATGTTTGTATTTCTTTCCCTTTGGTGTCTTTTATGGGTGGAGTAAGTTAATTGTATCAATTCCTGATCTTTGTTTTACTTCTACTTTGCAGGATGAAAGCCTACACAGTAATCATGTAATTACGGTAGGGATCTTTAACCTGCAACGGGGATGGTTCTCCCTGCACAGGGGGCCTCCAGTTAACGCCCCGATCCGAAGGACGGTGCACTTTATGACATTCATCCCTGCAAATGATGCCAATAGAGCGTGTTCGGACACCGAAATTTTATCGCCGCTGCCGGGGATCGAACCCGGGACTTCTAGCATCAGAGGCAAGTGCACTAACCACTGAGCTATCACGCTCCGTTGCTTATACTTATACTTATTCAATTAGTTAATTAATAGAATACTATTTAAAAGGCATATAATTATATTTGGTATTATATTGGACTCTTCCAGTAGGGGGTTTTGTCAGGATTCCATATTCATAATGAATTAGCTGTAAATAGCATATTATTTAAAGTAGATTTTGGACATTCCAATCAGAATCAGAATTGTTACTGGTGACACGTCAAATGACATTCATACACCAGGATCTGTGATGTGGGAAGTTAGTCCCTAGCTCTAACCAAAGAGGTAAATTTAGCTACACAATCATCAGCACCTTCACCTGTCGAAATAATCGAATCGGGAAGGGCATTCCAATCTCTAATTGTTCTGGGGAAGAACGACTCTTTATAAATGTCAGTTCTTGCGCTAAGGGTCTGAAACGCCAACTGTCTTTTCTCCTTTTCTTGAGAGACTCCCATTTTAATTTTCCAAGTATTCCAGTCATGCTCCCAGTTTCAAAGCAGTAATTGCCTGTTACAAATCTAGCAGCTCTATTCTGCCTTAGTACACATGTTGCTAAAATGAGTATTCCTATCTATCTATCTTCTTATTCTGAGTCGGTCATATCTGGCCATTACCTCAGTTGATTGGGTGGCTAAATTTAGAATCTAGCTTGAAAATAAAAGAGAGAGGCACTGGATGCGTCCTTAAAACTATTTACAATCTGCATAACAGAGGTATCCTAAAACGCATACCTCTGAGTCCCAATCCCACACTGTGCGGGCCCTGAACTCCTCCGCGGACCTGGCACCCGCCGCAGAGGAGGGAAGACCACTCCACTGGGGAACAGCTCCAGGAAAGAACGAGTTCTTCAGGGCATCACTATAGGACTGGCATCTACGATATTGTGAGTCGCCCACTTCCGATACCCTTGTTTGGGTCGACACTGTTACAGGGGTCAAGTACCTATCTTTATCAATAGACACCGAATCAGAGTGTATCTTGTAGAAGAAGGTTAAAGAGGACTGCTTACGACGGGCCTCCAGGGACGGCCACTCCAGCCCACCAAGCATGCCACCGACGCCACCTCCATCCCGCCATCGCCCGTAGGTCCACCGAGCAGCCGCCCCCCCCCCCCGCACCCTCCCCACCCGCCGAGTCCGAGCCCCAACACAGGGACGCCAAACGGGCGACGCACACTCAAGTTGAGGGCGAACCAATGTTTTATATGCAACATCCTTTGTCTGCCTAGGTGCAAAAGCCAAATTCCGTCTAAGGAATCCCAAAGTCCTACTTGCTTTAGATGTAGTCTCTGAGATACGTTGACCCCAATCAAGATCGTCAGTGACGGTGATACCAAGATATTTGGCGGTTTGAACATGCTCCAAAATTTGCTGGTGAAGAGTATAGTCAAACTTAATTTGCTTGTCCGGAGGGTGTCGTGACACCCTCATTGAGTGACATTTGGCCACATTGAACTTCATTTGCCAATCGGCCTCCCACTGTGCAAGTTGATCCAGGTCATCTTGTAAAATAAGACAGTCAGAAGGAGAATATATGTTCCTATACAGGACACAATCATCAGCAAACAAACGGACCGATGACCTGATATTATCGGGGAGATCATTAATGAAAACCAAGAAAAGGACCGGTCCAAGGACCGAACCTTGGGGACTCCAGATAAAACAGGGACTGGATCAGACGCTTGGCCATCAAGTACAACTTGTTGTGAGCGCCCAGAGAGCCATGAGCTAATCCACCTATGCGTGGATCCTCTTATCCCATAGTACTCCAGTTTATGTAATAGCCTTCTGTGAGGTACCTTGTCAAAGGCCTTAGCGAAGTCCATGATGATCAAGTCAGTCTGTTTGTGGCCACGGTTTATGGCCCCATCCAGATTGCTCTCAAGTTGTGTGAGATTGTCACTCCAAGGTATTTAATGGAGTCCACATTCTCGAGGACCGTTCCCTCTAAGGTGTAAGAAGCCTCAATTTTATTAGATCTCTTCCTAGTTATCTGCATAATATTGCATTTAACTGGCTGAAATCTCATGCCCCATTTACGTGCCCAACATCCTAATCTATCCATGTCAGCCTATAGTTTCAATGAGTCATCTGTATCTCTAATTTCCCGGTAACAAACACAGTCATCTGCGAACAGTCTTATTTCTGAGTCAATGTCAGTGGAAATATCATTGATGTACAGGGAGAACAAAAGTGGACCAAGAACGGTCCCTTGCGGGACTCCAGACAAAACTGGAGCCCACTCCGAAGATTCACCATTAACAACAACACGCTGTTTTCTGTAGCAAAGAAAGGAATCGATCCATTTGAGGGTCTTTCCCCCATTTCCATAACCAAATAACTTAGATTTAAGTAGTTCGTGAGGAGGGGTGTCAAAAGCCTTCTCGAAGTCCAGACTAAATGTGTCCACCTGTCCCCCTTTGTCCAAGATTTTTGCCCAGTCATTAATAACTGTGCTTAGCTGAGTTTCACAACTGTGCCTTTTCCTAAATGCATGTTGTCTGTCTGACAAAAGTTTATGTTCGTCCAAGTGGGCCATGATGTTCGAGCAGACTATATGTTCCAGCAATTTACACAGAACACAAGTCAGAGACACAGGGCGATAATTACGGGCAAGAACCCTATCTCCTTTTTTGAAGAGTGGACAGATGTTTGCTAAGAGCCATTCTTCGGGGATTTCACCCGTATCAAGAGACTGTTGAAACAAGTGTGCAAAAACTGGACCCAACTCATTTGCTAGTTCCTTCAGGACTCTAGGATGAAGCTCATCAGATCCTAAGGCCTTACTGGGGTTTAAGCCTTGAAGTAATTTGATCACTCCTGCAGCTGTCACAACAATATTATTCATGAATGGGGCCGATCTTCCAGTCAATGGAACCTCCGTGAACTCAGTTTTATTAAACGCATCATTGAATTGACCAACTAGTTCCTCTGCCCTTTCAGAGTCTGATTCAGCAACCCCGTCCCCTCCTCTTTTATTAAGGGGCGGGATACCTTGCCTGTCTTTCTTCTGGCTATTAATATATCTGTAGAAGTCTCTAGGATCTGCCTTTACATCACCTACCAAGTTATTCACATACAAATCATGCTGATTTTTATATCAGTCTTCATTTCACGTCTCAAGTTTTCAAATTTTGTCCGGAGTTTACCACTTCCCGTCTTTTTTGCCTTTGTATGAATCTTATTCCTTTTGCGAATTTTCCTTCTTATCTCTGGAGTGATCCAGGGAATAGAAGATACAGACTTACTAGTTTTTGAGGGGATATGATTTTCGGCCGAAGTATGAATGAAAGAAGTTATCAAATCAAAATTCTCCTGTACAGACCGAGCATCTGAATGACCATTAAAGTAATTCTCCTTTGCAAATCTGAGTGCATCCTTCCTCATAGTTTCATAGTCACCTTTCTGATATGAGTACACCTTCCTCCGAGGTTTCTTTATTGGTGGGATGTGAATTTTTAAATATCCGGAGACAACATCGTGGTCACTTAGTTTATCTGGGGAATGAATGTCTTCGAATTGTCCTGGCAAAGTCGTAAGGATCAGATCCAATGTGTTCTTATCACGAGTGGGGAAGTTAACAATTTGTTCAAGACCATGATCGTTCATAATGTCAATTAATATTTGTCCTTTCGACTGACTCAGCATTGTGCTTTGTTTGCTGAGCCTGTCGGACCAAGCAATGTCTCTGAAGTTGAGGTCACCTAGAACATGTACAGCCGGGAGTTTTTTACCCTTATGCTGCAATTTAATGCAATCCAATTGGTGTTTAAACAACTGGAAGTTTTCGATTGTACCACCAACTTGCTACGAAGTGGGAAGTTTTTTTGGAAAAACCTTAACCCAGACCGATTCGGTGTCATTTTCAAGTTCCATGAACGGCATGTGAGGGATGTCTCTATGAATGAGCAACATCACCCCGCCGCCCTGAGAGTTCCTATCTTTTCTGTACACACAGTACTGACAATTTTCAGGGAAAAGCTCAGATGTAGAAATTGAACTGTCAATCTTTGTTTCCTGAATAGCAACAATATGAGGTAGAGATGTATCGAGGAAAGCTAAAAGTTCAAGAATTTTACCTCTAATTCCATTTATGTTTATACTGCAAAGTTTCAAACCTTTCACAAAATTTGACTTAGTTTCTTCAGCAGTCGAATATTGCCCTCTCTTATCCTCTGACAGAGGTTCAAACCTGTTTGGCTTACTCAGTTCTACATATTCATCAAAGAAGGAGTCTGAAAAGTTACAGACATTTCATTAATGCATAATTGTTCGTAAAAGAAGTTTGTTTAGAATATTGGTGTAAAATGGTGTTCAGCAAAAGAGATTACTTGTGTTTACGTTTCCTGATTACCCATCACGAAAATACGCCTTTATAATTTTGACCCCCTTGAACCCCACTTTTATAAAGTAAAACTGGGGTTTCCGGGGATACACCTTATTTTTCTTATTTCTGCTCTAAAATATAGATTTCTAACGATTGCCCACAATCTATATTTTAAGCAGAAATAAGAAAAATATCACAATTTTTCATCATAAAACCTTCATATTTTTGGCGATAAAGGTGGCAATGTATTTGAATAGGCATGTTTGCGTAATGCCTTCAGAAATATTGGTTATGTCTGTTCTCAAAGTAAGTCCAATATGGCGGTCCGGTGAAGAGCTCGGCTGAGGGTACCTCATGGCCGAAATTACAGCTAGTCATGTTCTGGCACCAGAGGTTCGCTTTCCATGTAATGTGTTAATGTAAAACGAATCATTTGGTGCTCTTAACATAATGATTTCATTTGATGTAAGGCAGGGAACGACTGCAACGTAGTTGACCTATATTTTATAGTATCTATAATGCAATAAATATGCTAAACATTACAATGATGCATTGCTAAGAACGGTGGTCCAGTGGTAAAGTCTTCAAAATTAGAATCCTCCCTGACTTTTGGACCGGAGGGTCGTGAGTTCGAATCCCATGGCTGACACCTTTTTGTTTGCATGAAAACATATAAATGGTTATTAGGTTATTGTTACTTGCAAGTTTGTAGATTTTGTTTTTGGTGTAAAGTACTGAAAAAATATACATATATTTTTTAAATCAAAAAAGCATGAAATGGACTTTTTGTTCATTTGTTCTTAGGGATTCTATTGGTTCGCGAATAGTAATAATAATAATAATAATAATAATAATAATAATAATAATAATAAAGGACCTTATATACAGAGGGTAACACATTTAGTACTAGTACTAATCTTCCATGTGGCCCTCTTTTCCTGGGTAGGAACCAGTGCTAAGCAATGTAGATAAAGTTTCTTGTTCAAGGAAACAACACGTGGCGCTTGCGGGGATCGAACATGCTATCTCTCGATCTAAAATCCGATGCTTTACCACAGCACCTAAGCGCTCCGCTTTCGAATGCTGCAGTTTGTTAACCATTTTTAGGGGCGAAAACTGCAAAACTGAAAACCGCAGTACCCGGAGAACAACCTCCTGGATTTCAGTTGCAGAACGGCGTCTCACATGTGACCCTAGCGAAGCGCGTGACAGCTGTTAGAGACCTAATGATTACCATCCAGCGCTCTTATCCACCCCTCAAGCCATTCATTTGTAATCAGATGTGGTTGAAAACTAGAGTACCCGGAGCAATCCCGAGTTGTGGTTCAGCTCACTATTAAGAACAACAAACAAGGAAAATGAAAGACTCAAGCGTCGTATTTGTTCATATAACTTGTATGGTTACTTGCAAAAATAACATCGACGAGCACATGTATCTAATACATAGATTTCTGAAGAGTTAAACATATAAATGGCAGGCTTATTAAAATATTTATAGTGAAAACAGATTTTACTGGTTTTGGTAATACGGCCCTTTCAAGATTGCACGACCCGCAGAAAAAGCGACCGACTGAAGTCGGTTGATTTTCTAGAGTGCCCTAAAATCACCGTGTCATTCTGTCAGTCTGTCAGTCTGTCATTCTTTCAGTCTGTCTGTCCGTCCGTAACCCGTTTGTGAAAATTGGTGATAGTGATTTAACCGCTTGGAATATTTAAACAATTTTTGGCATACTGATAGATATCAATGAGATCTAACCAATGAACTTGCAAAATATTACATTCCATTTAGTATAGCCTCGCCGAGGCGAAAAATGTGAAAATTTTCGAACTGCTTCTCCTCGGAATCCGTTCGGCCGATTGAAGTCAAATTTCATATGGAGCCTCTAGGGGATGGGGGAAACCAAAATTTGCTCATGGGGTCTAGGTCACATAACCAAAATGGCCGCCAAGCCATATATGGTCTGCCCGTCTGTCCGTCCGTAACCCGTTTGTGAAAATTGGTGATAGTGACTTAACCGCTTGGAATATTTAAACAATTTTTGGCATACTGATAGAAATCAATGAGATCTAATCAATGAACTTGCGAACTATTACATTCCATTTAGTATAGCCTCGCCGAGGCGAAAAATGTGAAAATTTTCGAACTGCTTTTCCTCGGAAACCGTTGGGCCGATTGAAGCAAAATTTTATATGGAACCTCTATGGGATGGGGGAAACCAAAATTTGCTCATGCGGTCCAGGTCACATGACCAAAATGGCCGCCAAGCCATATATGGTAAACACCCTTCAAAAAATAGTCTTCTCCAGAACCACTGGACAGATTTCCACGAAACTTGATAAATAGCATCTGGGACGTAAGCCCATCATAAATTGCTAAAATGGTGACCCTGGGTTGACCTTGACCTTCTTTGTGCCTAGGTCAAATTTAGACACATATGCTATGGAATTGGAAAAGTGAGAATGCATTTTATCCTGCAAACGATTCAGAATACAGTACTAAAGTAATGAGATCTAACTAATGAACTTGTGAAATATTACATTCAATTTAGTATAGCCTCGCCGAGGCGAAAAATGTGAAAATTTTCAAACTGCTTATCCACGGAAACCGTTTGGCCGATGGAAGTCAAATTTCATATTGAGCCTCTATGGGATGGAGGAAACCAAAATTTGCTCATGGGGTCCAGGTCACATGACCAAAATGGCCGCCAAGCCATATATGGTCTGTCTGTCTGTCCGTCCGTAACCCGTTTGTGAAAATTGGTGACAGTGACTTAACCGCTTGGAATATTTAAACTATTTTTGGCATACGGATAGATATCAATGAGATCTAACCAATGAACTTGTGTAATATTACATTCCATTTAGTATAGCCTCGCCGAGGCGAAAAATGTGAAAATTTTCAAACTGCTTCTCCTCGGAAACCGTTGGGCCGATTGAAGTCAAATTTCATATGGAGCCTCTATGGGATGGGAGAAACCAAAATTTGCTCATGCGGTCCAGGTCACATGACCAAAATGGCCGCCAAGTCATATATGGTAAAAACACTTCAAAAATAGTCTTCTCCAGAACAACTGGGTAGATTTCGACGAAACTTGATAAATAGCATCTGGGACGTAGGCCCATCATAAATTGCTAAAATGGTGACCCTGGGTTGACCTTGACCTTCTTTGTGCCTAGGTCAAACTTTGACACATATGCTTTTGTATTGGAAAAGTGAGAATGCATTTTATCCTGCAAACGATTCAGAATACAGTACTAAAGTATAAGATATATTTTTGCTCCTTACGATAAGGCTCATTTATTGGGGGAACCGTTTTAGGTTCAGGTCACATGACCAAAATGGCCGCCATACCCATATATGGTAACACTCATAAAGCTAAAAGCATCCGGCGGGTCGTGCACTTCAGCTGAAGCACTGGTTATTTCACTTATTTCGAGCCGATCGTTATTCAGAGGCAGTAGAAAACCGGAGTATTCGAAGAAAAACTATATGACCTTCCATTGCAGAATTTAGCATCCAACGTTTTACCCGAGCGAGGATCAAACCACAGCGGTGAAAGACATAATGATTAAGAGTCAGTGCTCTTATCTAGCAGGTCACGGAGCCGCCAAAAAGGTTTTAAGTAGAAGTGAAGGCAATCACCAGGAATCGATACAATTAACCCACAGCTCCCATCAGAGACACCAAAGAGAAAGAAACACAAACATGAGACCACCAGACCTTAATGGAAACAGCAATGGCGGAAAGCCAAAAGGACAGTTACTTTCCCACAAAATGACCAATTGGCTATACAAAACAAAATAGTATAAGGGATACAAACACTCAAAGACAAACCATAACAAAAATAAACCACGACAGAAGAACCGTATTGCAACGGTCAGTGAAACGAATCATCACGTGAACAAGTCTGTGAAATGAAGACCCCACTAAACCCCACTTCATATAGAGAAAACTGGGGTTTATGGGGTATACATATTTTTCTTATTTCTACTCCAAGACATTGGTAGTGGTTACTCGTTAGAACCACCTCAATGAGGCAGTTCTAATAAGCACCCACAACCTATGTTTTGAGAACAGATAAGAAAAATATCACGGGTTTTCATCAGAAAAGTTGTTATTTCGGAGATCTGAAACATGCACTATGTCACACGGGTGTGCTATCGTAATGTTCCACTGGGGGGGCTTAAATCGATTTTACGAGGCCACAATCCTCGTCCTTACTTCCGTCGCGATTTAGACAAATAATTTGTTCAGTCCGCATGAAGGCATCATTGCAACATCTCCGTGAACACAAAGAAATCAAACAACCACAGGGATGAAACAACGGCGAGGACTCGACAGCCAGAAACCACTGAAATGCTGAAGTAAAAGAAAACCAACAGTTAGACTCCGATGTGCCCGACCAGAGACAGAGCATCAGGTACCAACCGACCTTACACAGAATTAGATTGTCTCTAATTCCCAGTAAGCATTTAAGCTGGAACCGTCATAGAATCTGAGGCCTGACCAACCGGCGTGCAATCAAAGAGGGAAGCAAAGTTGTCAACCGTGATGTGGTCTATCGAATTCTATGGTGACTTAGTATATAAATTCAGAAAAATATATAACCGCAATGACTTCAGAACACAGTTTCGTAAAATCATTCTCCGATATAAACAGATTGGGTACAAAATAAATGTTATACGACAAGCTGCATGCATGGTAGTTGACCCAATCAAGGTTGACACCTTTGCTTCCCTCTTTAATTGCACGCCGGTGGGTCAGGCCTCAGATTCTATGAAGGTTCCAGCGTAAAGGCTTATTGAGAATTAGAGAGATCTAAATCAAGATAATGACGGTTGGTGCCTGATGCTCTATCTCTGGTCGTGCCCATCGGGGTCTAATTGTTGATTTTCTTTTGCTCCAGCATTTCAGTGGTTTCTTGCTGTCGAGTCCTCACCGTTGTTTCATCTCTGTGGTTGCTTGATTATTTGTGTTCACGGAGATGTTGCACTGATGAGTTAGGAGGCGTTCATGCGGACTGAACAAATTATTTGTCTTAATAGCGAAGGACGTAAGGGCGAGGATTGTGGCTACGTAAGATCAATTTAAGCCCCCAGTGGAATTCGTTTCCGCTGACCGTTCCAAGGCGGTTCTTCTGTCGCTGTTTATTTTTGTTGTTGTTTGTCTTTGGGTGTTTGTGTCGCTTATATTATTTTATTTTGGATAGCCTATTTGCCATTTTGTGGGAAAGTAACCGTCCTTTTGGCTTTCCGCTATTGATGTTTCCATTAGGTCTGTTGTTTCATGTTTGTGTTTCTTTCCCTTTGGTGTCTCTGATGGGAGCTGTGGGTTGATTGTATCAAAGTCCTGATCGTTGCCACCACTTCTATATTAAATACCATACATGCAGTCTGTCGCATAATATTTATGTTGTACCCAATCTTTTTATATCTGTAGCAGGTCGACCGTGTGGCTCGGTAGCTCAGTCGGTAGAGTGTTCGCACGGTATGCGAAAGGCCCTGGGTTCGAGTCCCGGTCGAGCCATGTTCTTTTTCCACCCCTGTGACATTTGGTAGCCAGTGTGGGTCCAGCACCGCGTCTGAGGGCCTAAAAATATGAAAATACGTCTCGCAGCCGGACTGGATAGGACTTAGAGATTCGGGACGAATCTCATTAGACAGGGGGAAAATGTAGCAGGTCGACCGTGTGGCTCGGTAGCTCAGTCGGTAGAGTGTTCGTACGGTATGCGAAAGGCCCTGGGTTCGAGTCCCGGTCGAGCCATGTTCTTTTTCCATCCCTGTGACATATCGAAGAAAAATATCACGAAATTGGGTGCTGAAGTCATTAAGTTTATATTTGCTTTAGAAAAATACATAAAGACGTTGACTGTTTTCCATAGAACCCCCATCCCCACAAAAAAGCGCACTAGCTCCTGTTACTTAAGTCCATGTTGTTCTAAATCCAGTAAAATTATCCGGGCTTTTCTTATCGCTGGGGCCAAAGTCTATCCGTAGAATCTGGGAAAGAATAATGTGCTGGGTTTAACAAACAGTGTAGTTGGCAAACAGTGTAGCCCCCAGATCAGAATGTGGCATATAATCAGGGTTTGCACTGCATGTGATTGGGTATTGTGATAAAGTCTTTGAAAGATCAGGAAGAAATCTGTTTTGGTCTATGAGGAATTCGAATGGGTCTTGGATGAGTTGGAATCCAGACGTTTTCGTGCTTCTAGTCTGTCTACTTACGATTTTCCACTCTTTACACTACACTTCCTCTTGGTCTTATAAAAGAAAAACTTAATGATTTAATTGAATGGACTTTTCACAGAGAAGATTCTCTCTATCTTGCATGTAATGTCAGAAATGCATTTTTCACTTCTAAAGAGCATAAGAATAATATACTTTGGTCATGTCAGAAAGTGTGTGATGCCCTCACCTTTCTACCTGACAATATTTATATTAGATTCGGCACTAAGTTGTTTAGACAAATTTTGGGTATTCCGATGGGTACGAATTGCGCACCTCTTGTGGCTGATCTGTTCTTGTATTGTTATGGAAGAGACTTCACGTTGTCGCTTTCCATTGATAACCAATCTGAAATTGTTGAAGCTTTTAGATCCACTTCTAGATATTTAGATGATTTATTAAATATTGATAATACTTATTTCGATGGTTTGATCAGTCAGATTTACCCCCCATAACTTCAGTTAAATAAAGCAAATTCTTCTGATACCGAGGCCCCGTTTTTGGATTTACATCTATCTATTGTAGATGGGTTTGTTTCGTGCAAAATTTATGATAAACGAGATGACTTTGATTTTGAGATTGTAAATTTTCCTTTTTTGGATGGTGATGTTCCTCGTGCGCCATCCTATGGCGTTTATATTTCGCAATTAATTCGATTTGCGAGAGTGTGTAGTCATGTATCTGACTTTAACACTCGTAATAAATTATTAACGGCTAAACTTCTTAATCAGGGTTATCGGTACCACAAACTACGCAAAGCATTTTCAAAATTTTATAGACGCCATTCTGATTTAATTTCAAAATTCAATATTGGACTTTAATCTCTTCTGCAACAAGGTCTATCGGAACCCGAATTTTATGGTGACTAAGTATATAAATTCAGAAAAATATATAACCGCAATGACTTCAGCACCCAATTTCGAAAAATCATTCTCCGATATAAAAGATTGGGTACAACATGGGTGTTATACGTCAGACTGCATGCATGATAGTTAACCCAATCACGGTTGGCAACTTTGCTTCCCTCTTTAATTGCACGCCGGTGGGGCAGGCCTTAGATTCTGTGACGGTTCCAACGTAAAGGCTTATTGAGAATTAGAGAGATCTAATTCAAGGTAATGTTTGTTGGTGCCTGATGCTCTGTCTCTGGTCGGGCCCATCGGAGTCTAACTGTTGGTTTTCTTTTGCTCCAGCATTTCAGTGGTTTTTTGCTGTCGAGTCCTCACCGTTTGTCTCACCTCTGTGGTTCTTTGATTATTTGTGTTCACGGAGATGTTGCACTGATGAGTTAGGAGGCCTTCATGCGGACTGAACAAATTGTTTGTCTAAATCGTTACGGAAGTAAGGGCGAGGATTGTGGCCACGTAAAATCGATTTAAGACCCCCCCCCCCAGTTGAATTCTTTCCACTGACCGTTCCAAGGCGGTTCTTCTGTGGCGGTTTATTTATGTTGTTGTTTGTTACTACTCACTGTGTGTATCACTTGTGTCTTTTTATTTTGGATGGCCATTTTGCCATTTTGTGGGAAAGTAACTGCCCTTATGGCCATCCTTTGTTTAGGTTTCCATTATGGTCTGGTCGCTTGCTTCTTGTTTGTGTTTCTTTCCCTTTGGTATCTTTGATGGGTGGAGTAAGTTAATTGTATCGATTCCTGATTGTTGTTTTACTTCTATTTTGTTTATAGCTAAAGAAATTAAGGATTGAAGGGAACAGTTTAGATCCTCGTTCAAGATAGTTTTAGCTCCTTTAACGGGCTTTAGTTGATGATCACATTTGTCGTTCAGCCACCAAGTTTGCTGTCTGTGTTACAGAGGGCCAAGACAAGCTTCCTATGTCATATGGTTACCTAAACTTCATAAAAGACCATACAAAGCACGGTTTATTGCAAACTCAAGCTCTTGTACCACCACTGAACTCTCCAAATTATTAACTTCATGTTTTACTGCCATCAAAAACATGTGATAAAACATTGCGACAAAATAGAAGTGGAGACAATGATCAGGAATCGATACAATTAACATACAGTTCCCATCAGGGACATCAACGGGAAAGAAACACAAACATGAAACAACAGTCTTCGAAAGATCAGGCAGAAATCGGTTTTGGTCTATAAAAATTCTAATGCATTTTTAAATAAATTTACGTCCAGGCGTTTTCGTGCTTCTTTTTACTACTTTTCAAAGTAGAAGTAAAACAAAGATCAGGAATTGATACAATTAACTTACTCCACCCATAAAAGACACCATAGGGAAAGAAATACAAACATTAAGCGACCAGACCATAATGGAAACCCAAACAAAGGAAGGCCATAAGGACAGTTACTTTCCCACAAAATGGCCATATGGCCATCCAAAATTAAAAGACACAAGTGATACACACAGTAAGCAACAAACAACAACATAAATAAATCGCCACAGAAGAGCCGCCTTGGAACGGTCAGTGGAAGATTTCCACTGGGGGGCTTAAATCGATTTTACGTGGCCACAATCCTCGCCCTTACTTCCGCCGCGATTTAGACAAATAATTTGTTCAGTCCGCATGAAGGCCTCCGAACTCATCAGTGCAACATCTCAGTGAACACAAAAATCAAAGAACCACAGAGGTGAGACAACGTTGAGGACTCGACAGCAAGAAACCACTGAATTGCTGGAGCAAAAGAAAACCAACAGTTAGACTCCGATGAGCCCGACCAGAGACAGAGCATCAGGCACCAACCAACATTATCTCACTAATTCTCAATAAGCCTTTACGTTGGAGTCGTCATAGAATCTGAGGCCTGACCCACCGGCGTGCAATTAAAGAGGGAAGCAAAGTTGCCAACCGTGATTGGGTTAACTACCATGCATGCAGTCTGTCGTATAATATCCATGTTGTACCCAATCTTTTTATATCGAAGAATGATTTTACGAAATTGGGTGCTGAAGTCATTGCGGTTATATATTTTTCTGAATTTATATACTAAGTCACCATAAAATTCGGGTTCCGATAGACCTTGTTTCAGAAGAGATTTAAGTCCAATATTGAATTTTGAAATTAAATCAGAATGGCGTCTATAAAATTTTGAAAAGGCGTTGCGTAGTTTATGGTACCGATAACCCTGATTAAGGAGTTTAGCCGTTAATAATTTATTACGAGTGTTGAAGTCAGTTACATGACTACACACTCTAGCAAATCGAATTAATTGCGAAATATAAACGCCATAGGATGGCGCACGAGGAACATCACCATCCAAAAAAAGGAAAATTTACAATCTCAAAATCAAAGTCATCGCGTTTATCATAAATTTTGCACGAAACAAATCCATCTACAATAGATAGATGTAAATCCAAAAACGGGGCCTCGGTATCAGAAGAATTTGCTTTATTTAACTGAAGTTCTAGGGGGTAAATCTGACTGATCAAACCATCAAAATAGGTATTATCAATATTTAATAAATCATCTAAATATCTAGAAGTAGAGCTAAAAGCTTCAATAATTTCAGATTGGTAATCAATGGAAAGCGACAAAATGAAGTCTCTTTCATAACAATACAAGAACAGATCAGCCACAAGAGGTGCGCAATTAGTACCCATCGGAATACCCACATTTGTCTAAATAACTTAGTACCGAATCTAATATAAATATTGTCAAGTAGAAAGGTGAGGGCATCACACACTTTCTGACATGACCAAAGTGTATAATTCTTATGGTCTTTAGAAGTGAAAAATGCATTTCTGACATTACATGCAAGATAGAGAGAATCTTCTCTGTGAAAAGCCCATTCAATTAAATCATTAAGCTTTTCTTTTATAAGATTATGAGGAAGTGTAGTGTAAAGAGTGGAAAAATCGTAGGTAGACAGACTAGAAGCACGAAAATGTCTAGATTTCAATTTATTTAAAACCTCATTCGAATTTTTTATAGACCAAAACAGATTTCTTCCTGATCTTTCAAAGACTTTATCACAATATTTAATTACATGCGTTTTAATAGCAGTAAGACAGGAAGTTAATAATTTAGAAAGTTCAGTGGTAGTGCAAGAGCTAGAATTTGCAATAAACATTGCTTTGTAAGGTTTTTATGAAGTTTTGGTAACCAGTACAGCGTAGGAAGCTTGTCTTGGCCTTCGTTAACACACACAGCAAACTTGGTGGCTGAAAGACAAACATGCTTATCTACTATAGCTCTCTCTTCAGCTAAAGGCTGAAGTTCATAGGCCTTAGTACCACCAAGCTCCTGCTTAAGCGTGTTAACATAATGGAGCCGTCACACAACGACGACGTTGTTAGCGGCCTTGTCTGCAGGGGCCAAAACAAACTTCTTCTGAAATTCTTGAATACCTACTTTAAGATGACGTAAAGACGTCTTGGGCTTAGGAGGTAATAAGTTAGTATTTTGAGAATAGAAAGAAATGCGTTTATTCACTAGTTTTAAAATGCTAAGTTTCCAGTCCTTAAGGGCTTTAAGTCTTCAAGTCTGTCTACTTATGATTTTTCCGCCCTTTACGCTACACTTCCTCATAATCTTATAAAAGAAAAACTTAATGATTTAATTGAATGGACATTTCATAGGGAAGACTCCCTCTATCTTGCATGTAATGTAAGAAATGCTTTTATCACTTCTGAAGAGCATAAAAATTATACTTTATGGTCATGTCAGAAAGTGTGTGAAGCTCCCACCTTTCTACATGACAATATTTACATAAGATTTGGTACTAAGTTTTTTAGACAAGTTGTGGGTATTCCGATGGGTACTAATTGCGCACCCCTTGTGGCTGATTTGTTTTTGTTTTGGTATGAGAGATACTTCATGGTGTCCCTTTCTGCTGAAAACCAGACTGAAATCATTGAAGCTTTTAGCTCGACTTCTAAATATTTGGACGATTTATTAAATATTGACAATACCTATTTCGATGGTTTGATCAGTCAAATTTACCCCCCCCCCCCCCCACTCCCACCTCCACGAACTTCAGTTAAATAAAGCAAATTCTTCTGATACCGAGGCCCCGTTTTTGGATTTATATCTATCTATTGTAGATGGGTTTGTTTCTTGCAAAATTTATAATAAACGCGATGATGTTGATTTTGAGAATGTATTTTTTTCTTTTTTGGATGGTGATTTTCCTCGTGCGCCATCCTATGGCGTTTATATTTCCCAATTATTTCGATTTGCCAGAGTGTGTAGTCATGTAACTCACTTAAACACTCGTAATAAATTTTTAACTGCTAAACTTCTTAATGAGGGTTACCGGTACCATAAACTACGCAAAGCCTTTTCAAAATTTTATAGACGCCATTCTAATTTAATTTCAAAATTCGATATTGGACTTAAATCTCTTCTGCAACAAGGTCTATCGGAACCCGAATTTCATGGTGACTTAGTATATACATTCAGAAATATATATAACCGCAATGACTTCAGCACTCAATTTCGTAAAATCATTCTCCGATATAAATAGATTGGGTACAACATAAATGTTATACGACAGACTGCATGCATGATAGTTAACCCAATCACGGTTGACAACTTTGCTCCCCTCTTTAATTGCACGCCGGTGGGTCAGGCCTCAGATTCTATGACGGTTCCAGCGTAAAAGCTTACTGAGAATTAGAGAGATCTAATTCAATGTAATGTTGGCGGGTGTCTGATGCTCTGTCTCTGGTCGCGCCCATCGGAGTCTAACTGTTGGTTTTCTTTTGCTCCAGCATTTCAGTGGTTTCTTGCCGTCGAGTCCTCACCTTTGTTTCATCTCTGTGGTTGCTTTGATTTGATTAAATATGTCCGAAGTTGCATGTTAGAAACAAAACCTTTGATGTTCTACTGAACATATGTGCAGTGAGTGATTATAATTTTCGATTGCTTGCGATTTATTAGCTCAAAAGCTCCAGGTCATGATATAGGCCCAAGTTTTGGCATGACCTGCCTGTCATCCGTGTGTCAGTAGCTTGTCAAGTGTTCACCTGACTTTGAGCTGATACTTGATGGGTGGAAATGGCATTAAATTAAAAAGTCTGTGAAATGAGAATCCTGGAAAAGCCAGCTTTAGATTGGGAATAATAGGTTTTACACTTTTATACGGTAGCGTCTTTATTGCTTATGAACATAGATTGTGGGTACTGCTTAGAACCCAAAATCAATGTTTGAACCTAAAATACGAATAGATAACTGATTTTCATCTTAAAATGCTTGTTCTGGTTTGTTTGTTTGTTTGTTTGTTTGTTTGTCTGATTTGATTTGAGGTTTAACGTCCCCGTCCACACCGTATAGGACATTTTGGAGACGTTGTTTTCGATTTTATGGGACGTTTACCTGACATTGAGATGAAATGACATCTCAACCCCTGCCGACCGATGAAACCAACATGGTTTATATGCATGGACGGTCCAACTCGCACCACTTTTCCTGGGCATGCTTAGAACTTCTGAGCTGTTTACCAGTACTCACGTACGGTTGGTTTCAGCTCTGCATGGAAGCATCATGCAGCCCATCTATTTCTTCAAGCCGCGATGCGCGGGGGCGGCTGGGGATATGAAATCAATCCTTATGTTTAGCAATGCCTGCGTATAACATGTAACTACTACATGTTATACTTTTTCTTGTTATCACCGGGACTGTGAATGCAATATATAAATGTGCCGGTGAATTGTCTTCAAAAAGTGTCGATGAATAGTCTTCTTCTGTCGCAGTTTATTTTTGTTATGGTTTTTGTCGCTTATATTATTTTGGATAGCCTATTGACCATTTTGTGGGAAAGAAGCTGTCCTTTTGGCTTTCCACTGTTGATGTTTCCACTGCGGTCTGTTGTTTAATGTTTGTGTTTTATTCCCTTTGGTGTCTCTGATGGGAGCTGTGGGTTATTTGTATCGAGTCCTGATCATTGCCTCCACTTCTATTTTTCAATTGTGTCGTTGAATTGGCTCTCAAAACCGTGTCAATGAGTTGTCTTGTCGGTGAACTGTCTTATTCCCTCCGACTATGGTAGCGACTGGAGTTTCCTCCCTTAGACTACCTATCTGGGAGGTGTCGTGGACCAGACTAGTAGATCCTACCCTGTTAGGGAAGTGACAGAATATAATAGGCTCTATCCTACTAGCTAGGGTAGTTGCAGAATTAATAGAATATGATATATCCTACCAGGACTGTGACAGACCCTTCTACACCTTAGGTGATAGAATATAATACACCCACCATTAGGGTAATGATAGAATAGGGTAGGACATTTTTAAAGCTATATTCTAAATTTATCTACCCACCTAACTGAGGTAATGGCCAAAGGTGACCGACACAGAAAGACATAGATAGATAGATAGATAGATAGATAGATAGATAGATAGATAGATAGATAGATAGATAGATAGATAGATAGATAGATAGATAGATAGATAGATAGATTACCATGGGTATAGAAAATTATGAGCAAATTATTCAATTAAATAAATAGATTGTTTCCGAGGAGCAAAAGAATTCAAAATAAATTCAATGCCTATCAGTGAGCACAAGGACTCAGACTATACCAAATATACCAACAAGCAATAGGACTCAAATATTTGAGTGAGCAGAAGGCAAAACGTTGTACCTGGGCAAATGGACTCAAATTAGTAAATAGATTTTTGTGAGAAAAAAGACTCAAAGAAGTAAAATGGGTATCTGCGAGAGACTCTATTTGTCCGTAAAAATGTGGAAGGGCCTATCTGTGAGCAATAGGACTTAAATTAGTAAAAAGTAGTACATTTCAGCAAAAGGACTCACCCTAGTACATGATTATAAATCTAAATGGCTGGTGTGTAAGTATTGTTTTGCCATAGTCATCCTGAATGTGAAATTGGATAAAGTTGACAGACTTTCTAAAACTAAGGCATGGCTACCTAAAGAAGTGCGATATCTAAACGATTGAGACAGGATTCAGATGATCACGCAGGAGATACATTGCCAAAGATGTGATCTTGCAAACGACAAAGTGATCTGTTCGGGCTGTAAACAAAATTTTTGTTTGCGATATCAAACATTAGTGCAACACTTTAGTCATGTATAAGCAAGGGTGAACTGGCCAATTTTATCTGGTCATGCAGGAGTTGTCGAGCAACTTTCCCATCATTGGGAGCTTGGTGATACCCAGACTACAACCAACACAGCATTACGAAAACACGCCTTTTACAAATGCATTGTTACGTTACCGCCGAAAAATCGAACATTTTGAGTTGAAAAACTGAAATATTTCTTATTTCTGCTTAAAACATAGATTGTTGGCACTCGTTAGAACCGCCTCGACGAGGTGGTTCTAACGAGTACACTCAATCTACATTTTAGAGCAGGAATAAGAAAAATAAGGTTTACCCCTGTAAACCCCCAGTTGCACTATATACAATTGTGGTTCAAGGGGGTCGAAATTATACAGGCATGCTTTCGTGATGGAATGGACAAATCTGGGGCAAGACTGGGAAATATTGAAGAGATCAAAAACAGTGTTTCAAACATGAAAACCGAAATTTTGCAACGTTGATAGCTGAACGAAAGAACTGGAAGATAGGAGAAGACGTGAAACAAATCTGGTGATTTTCAATGTACCTAAACACCACCGCCCTCGTGGTTGCAGGATATTGAAGACATATACGACAGACTGCATGCATGGTAGTTAACCCAATCACGGTTGACATCTTTGCTTCCCTCTTTAATTGCACGCCAGTGGGTCAGGCCTCAGATTCTACGAGGGTTCCAGCGTAAAGGCTTACTGAGAATTAGAGTTTCTAATTTTATGTAATGGTAGTTTGTGCCTGATACTCTGTCTCTGGTCGGACCCATCGGAGTCTAACTGTTGGTCTTCTTTTGCTCCAGCATTTCAGTGGTTTCTTGCTGTCGAGTCCTCACCGTTGTTTCATCTCTGGGGTTGTTTGATTTTTGTGTTCACGGAGATTTTGCACTGATGAGTTAGGAGGCCTTCCTGCGGAATGAACAAAATACTTGTCTAAATCGCGACGGAAGTAAGGGCGAGGATTGTGGCCACGTAAAATCGATTTAAGACCCCCCCCACACACACACACACACACACGCACACCCAGTAGAATTCGTTCCACAGACCGTTCCAAGGCGGTTCTTCCGTCGCGGTTTATTTTTGTTAGTGTGTGTATCGCCAGGAGCATATAAAAGTGAATGAAATTATATGCTCCTGGTATCGCTTATATATATTTTTTGGATAGCCAACTGACCATTTTGTGGGAAAGCAAATGTTTCCGGATGACCAAGCATTGGATGACCAAGCATTGGAACAGTTGGCATTTATGGGTTAATATTTGTAGGAACCCTCGTATTCAATACCATACAGGTTGGAATACACGTATTTTTATTCGCCTTTGGTAATAAGACGAATCAGTCAGTCGAAGTTCGTTAAACGCGACCTCTGCTCAGGGTTTTAATTTCTAAATCAATTGGTTTGAAAATGATCTTTTTTCGTCAAGTTATTCTCCTTTTTATGTCCCCACGCCCGGAGAAACATAGCTCCCAGCGGCCGCACAACGTACGTATGTACATTGTCGTATCAACGCGACGTTGATGCGACGTTGCTAAAACGTCGTGTGTCCGCTGAGAAAACTTCTTTGTATGTAAGAATATAAGCAGATGGGACAAGCGCACATTACGTGAACTAGTTCGTGAAATGAAGACCCCATATACCCCACTTTATACAGAGAAAAATGGGGTTTACGGGGGTATACATTAATTTTCTTATTATTTCTTATTTTAGGTTGTGGGTACTCGTTAGAACCGCCTCAATTAGGCGGTTCTAACGAGCACCCACGACCTATGTTTGCAGTATTTATAAGAAAAATATCACGGATTTTCATCAGAAAAGTAGCCATTTTAGAGATGAGCAAAATGCACTATCTCGCACGGGTGTGTTATCGTAATGAGAATGTACTGAGCTAATTTAGAAGTTTTATGGTTTTACCATGAAAAAAAAATAGCAGATACGTTTATCTTTCTTTCTTTCTGCCTTTTTTTTTTCTTCGTGGGGGTGGTTGGGTGAGGCAAAGGTGATGTGTATCTTGTGCTACTGGGGCGTCCAGCTGATATTGACTTACAGTTGGGCAAGGCCTGTTGGCCTTGCAGCAGGTATGGTTAGAGGGGGGGGGGGGGTTCTTTTCTTCTGTTTCTACACTTCCAATCATTTTTCTCTTTCTCCACTGTCCTTCACTTTCATCTCCTCTACTATCTCTTCTATCTCTTTTCTCCCTTTCTTTGGGAGGCTACACAAACGACTCACAAGGGTTGACCTGTCGATAAACTCAAAACAAACAATGAATTTTTTTTTTCTTCGTCGAAATTTTTAACCCTCTGAGACCTTGTCAACAAAATATTTAGAGAACTGCTTGATCTGCTACTGACATTGTTATCATGATAATAATTTCTCATAGATCAACTTTCCTCAGTACTTTCGGTACTTTGATTTGATTCAAGAATGTTAGAGATGGTTGAGGGATCGAACCAATTTTGGATCGCTCAATGGTCACCCAACAATCATCATGAGTGTAAAATGGGCTTCTGTATGTGACCTACAACTACAATATTTTCCGACCTGCTCAGTTACAGACTAGCAACAGTCTTGATAATATTTAGATATACACCCTGTTAACACGGCCGTGAAATGAAGACCCCGTAAACCCCACTTTATACGGAGAAAACTGGGGTTTACTGGGGTAAACATTAGTTTTTTAATTTCTGCTGCAAGGCATTGGTTGTGGATACTCGTTAGAACCGCGAGCACTCACAGCCAGATTAATAAAAATATCACAAATTTTCATCGAAAAAATGCTTGTTCTGTCTGGCGGTAGGATACACGCCATTTTAGCACAAGGGTGTGTAACCATAATGAGCGGCTAGATGTGCAGCGAATATTAAGGTGCTGATCAGACTGTGCGCATGCGCAAGCTGATCAGCACCTTGCAAATGGCGAAAGTTTGGTTTCTTATGTCGCGGCTTATATATATATGACATCATATTTTTGGTGTCGTTTCGCAGTGGAAGGAAAACCTCGACATAGTAATTGGTTTAATATGTTTACTAGTGGAACCTTTATATATTTAATACTTCCGATATCCAAATCCAAAGCTGTAAATTTGTGTGACATTCTACGTCTCGCCTAGTCGACCACTTCTATAAAGAAAATAAACAAATGTTTCACTTAAAACTTCTGAAGGGCTTTTTAAAGGCGTTTTTATCTTTTGCACACGAGCTTAGACATAAATACAGGCGAGAATTTAACTTTCCTGTTTGTATACTTCATAAAGTGTTATCTTAACATTTGACACATCCGCCATGTCTAAATTTTATTCCAAATTAAGAGCTCTATAGAAACCTTTAAACACAACGATGGCAAAGTTGTGGATATAATTTTCAAGTGTTAAAAATCGGGAACTGAAGATATTATGACGAAGGTACCAAGCGCCTATCAAAGTTATCTCCCAATCTGAGATGGCAGGCTTGCCCCCCAGGGGAGTAGATACGTAAATCTCATTTTTTTTTGTGAGTATGGAGAGAAGCTATTTGTTATTGGGCACCATTTTTCTATTTATTCCCTATTTATAGATATCCATAATTATTTATTGATATCCATTATTCGAACTAATGATATTCATAAATCGAATTATGAATATCCATAAATCGATCTGAATTATGGAAATCCATAAATCGATCTGAATTATGGATATCCATAAATCAGTCGAATAATACATAAACACTATTTAGGTCATATCGAGCCGGTCAGTTTACTGGGCAGGCTTATGCATAAGCGATTGACTAGTACAGTGCACATTCTTTCGCCAGAAACTCTCTTGAAACAGCGGAAGGGCAAGGAGAAGCGACCGTATAGATTTCACGTTCAATCTCCAGGAAGAAATGTTGTCGACACCGGCTAGCATCGAACCCGCGATCTCCTGATCACCAGTCAGACGCGCATCCACGTCCGAAGAGTCGTTTTTGTCCTAGCATGCGTGTTGCTACACTGGCTTGAACTGTATCCATGGCAACGAAATAGGACATTGGCAAACAGTGGAGCCCCTGATCAGACACTGCTCAGGTCTTCAGAGTTTGCTTAAAGTACGGAAATTATTATAAACTTGCAACAAATGAAATAAATCTGACACCCCTTCAGCTGTAACTTGACCTTTCCAAAGGTTTTAAGCGGACGGTTCTATTGGTCATTCAAGGGTTGATATTTAGAAGTGTGCCCGAGCGCGTGGGTAAGATAACTGAAGAGGACATTAAATAAAAATGTTCTGTGTACAATAGCCCTTAAATAGATAAAACTGGACAAAAGCTTTTGACCATTCACAAATCACTGTCAAAATTTAGGAATAAAATCTCTTTATTACCTTTAGGTTTCAACTCAGACACCGCTCCGAATAACATAGTTTTGAAATTTATTATTATCAATGTGTTTTCTATAAAAAGAAAATCTTTTGGAAACAAGGAATACACCATAGAACTGAAAATTTGTAAGTGTACAAGTTTTTCTGGGCCAAACAACATGTAGCTAGTTTACGCCGATTAGGCCTCATCATTGACCCTCAAATATTTTCAAATTCCACAATGGAATCAATGAAAACCTGCAAAATTCTTTTAGTGATCGGTAATGTGATTGTAGACAAGTGCAGTTATCTAAAAAATCTGTTAACAGAAGAATCTAATATGGGGTTCTGTTGTTGATGGGCGTTTCCAACCCGAGGGATGACCGTGCTGAGCGGAATCGAAGCCACGCCGCGGTTCCGCTCAGCACGGTCATCCCCAGGGTTTGGAACGCCCATTTACAACAGAACCCCATATTAGATTCTTTTGCTTGCCCAACACCTTCTGAACATTTCCATTTTACTTTATTTAACGTTTCTTTTTCGCGCACTATACTTAACAACAGAATTCCTATCCCAGGTCAAAACCACGGATTTCCTTCTCTGGTGTGCAAGAATGAACAGTCTTGAAAACAGTTTATGTAGGAAATAAAAGCGCTGCAAGCACTGCACTCTTATCAAGCAAGTGCCATAACACTGTCAATCAAAGCACTGAAAGTGTTGGTGGGGCGATTGTCTGGTTGGCAGTTTAAATCAGGCTTAAAACGTGCGCACTCCATATTTTTCTGTCCTGTGGTGTACTCCTTGCTTCCAAAGGATAACCCTTTTATGGAACATATTTAACGCCACTACAGCTGGTGTCTGGAAATGTGTGGCGGCCGTAAAAAGTCTCCCTGCCCTACATCATAGTGTAGTTTCACTGATGAGGCCTAATTGGTCGAACCTAGCTAGTCAGGCCCAGAAAACGTGCGCACTCAATATTTTTCTGTTCTGTGGTGTACTCCGTGCTTCCAAAGGATAACCCAGTTATGGAACATATTTAAGAATATAGATTATGTCGGGTTTGCATATTTTACACCTTTTATACACCTTTTATCGGTAAACACACAGTAAACACCCATTGTCTTATAACTATCAAAATAATTACTCATTTAAACGTAAGGTTACAGTTTTCGACTAGACATGTGTATGAAATTCATATATATAAAGCAGTTTTTCTATCATAAATGAAATGTACTAAAAGTATGTCGGCGAACTGTCTTCAAATGTGTCGGTGAACAGTCTCTAAAATCGTGTCGGTGAACTGTCTTATCGATGAAGTGTCCCATTACACACCGCAGTCACGGATTTTTCACTCTGATCCGATGCATTCATCTGCAACTTCATTAAAAAAAATTTCCAAAGGAAGAATGCCTATGTAAAATTTATATTACATGAAAAGTTAACAGAAGGACATGTGCATTCATGAAATAAATTGTTAGAACGGACAAGATATAATATTTTGTTTAATCGACCGTTTTGTTTTAACTTTGGAAACTGTTTTGAATATGCAGCACTATTATCTCGCGGATTTTCTTGGCAATGATTAGGCTGGTTGCATAAGGTCAGATTTCAATATACTGTTCACTTGGGGGCAATTGTTGACACCAATCGCCCCAAAATGAAATGAAAGTGAAGGCGCATTAGTCTTTCCCTAAATACTAGATGTCTACTTTCAATGTTCAAAGAGCTATAGCTCCAAAAGTAAGTAAACCAGAATTACAGTTTTTATTCTCTGCAGATCCCGTCATAGTGACAAGTTTACTGAAAATATGTCAAAAAGTTTTCTATTTACAAGTATAGTCGAACTTCGATGGCTCGAACACCTTTGGGACCTCGAAAATCTGTTCGAGACAGCGGTAGTTCGATCCACAGAGGGATACTATTAGTGCCATACCAGGAGGCATAATGGAGATAATTGTGGATATATGTTTCAGTGTTCTGTATTATAAATGTACGTTGTGTGTACCCATTAGAATCGCCTCATCGAGGCGATTCTAATGAGTACACACAGCATACATTTGCAAGATAAATGAAGAAAATCTTCCTAAATTACCCCTATATCGTATTTTGGAGGAACTCCCTGCGGACTCAAGAACGGATTCGACTCATCCATGGTAAACGAGCCATCGGAGTTCGAGCCATCGAAGTTTTACTGTATAACACAAAAATAATTAGTGTCAATGATAGAAGAGCCATAACCAAAATATTAGTTAAGCCAGACTTATAGTTTTTGTGATCTACATGCCATCATATGTTGCTTTACATTTATGCAAGACTTCAAGAAAATTTCTGAAACCGTTTTCAGTTATGACTGGTAATATTCAAAGGGCGTTAACTCAAAGAGCAGTTAAATCAGAGTTATGTTTCCGTGTTATATCATGGTGATGAACATTTGTATAAATTTTCAAGAAAATATCTCATAAGTTTTGAAATCTTGACTTCTTTAACTTGTCGTCTTATGCTGCTTTAAATTGTGAGAAGTTTCATCAAAATATCTGACAGGGTTTCCATCTTTCAGAGCTTACACGAGTACAAAAAATCCTGCCCCCGCCCATCTGGGCTTAAAGAAATAGATGGGCTGCGTGATGCTTCCACGCAGAGCTGAAACCGATCGCACACGAGTATTGGTAAAAGTGAAGTGAAGGCAATGATCAGGAATCGATACGATTAACTTAGAGGATCTAAGCCTGCCCAGGCAAAGCGGTGTGAGTCGGACCGTCCATGCTTATAAACCCTATTGGTTTCATTGGGCGATAAGGCATGGGATGTCATTTCATCTCAATGTCGGGTAGAAGTCCCACAAAATTGGAAGCAACGTCTCCAAAATGACCAATACAGTGTTGACGGGGACGTTAAACCCAAATCAAACAAACAAGCACTCAAACAATACACAACACAAGTACAATTGGTAGAAATGATTATTTTCAATATTCGATATGTTCAAAGTGCCATAACTCCAAAAGCAGGTTTACCAGAGTAATTTGCTCTCGCACGTCTTCTCATCAATGCTTGTTTTATATTTGTGGGAAATTTCATGAAAATATCTCAAATGGTTTTCAACTTACAGAGCGGACAGGTTTAAATGGCTATGTTCAGTGTTCAAAGGGCATTAACTCCAAATGAAGCAAAATCAGTGTTGCAGTTCATATGTTCTGCACGTCGTCTCATTGTGCTTTACATTTTTTTGAAGTTTCGTGAAAATATTTCAATTGGTACCAGAGTAATGGAGCGGACACGAAATTAAGGTGCGCTGACGAACGGACGTACACTCAAAATTTCGCAGGGTATAACGTAAAATACCACGCCACATTTTGTGGCAGGGCATGAAAGTTGAGGTCTACCTTATTTTCTGTTGTTTTTTTTTTCTGCTCCAAGACATAAGTTGTTTATGCATCTAAGAATCACATCGAACTATGTCGGGAGCCGAAATAGGAAATTTTCACAAGTCTTCCGCTAAAGGTCATGTGATAGCCCGATTTAGCAAAAACACAACCATGTGCTATATAATGAAATCCCTGTGGACACACGGCGTGTAAGCAACGTCGCACAAACGTCGATGCAACGTAATGGCGTTGCATCGAAGTTGATGCGACGTTGCTGAATCGTCATTCTCCCAGTCGGGTCATGCATAGCAGCGTCGCGTTGTCGAACGCTGCAGTTTTGAGTCTGTCTCCGGCAAATGACCAAAATTCACTTCTTGTTTGTTCCGAAATAGTGGAAAAGAGGAGACTCTCTATTTCTTCAAGTCCCGATGGGCTGGGCCGACGGGAGGAGTGGTTTGGGATTTAAAAACTCTCAAGAGGGTAACCGCCCTTGATTGACATGACTATTAATGAGCCGGCACACGACAAAATCTACAATAAGGCCCATGCGGCCAGCTAAGACTCCGATCAGCCTGCGCATCCGCGCAGTCTGATCAGAGTCTTCGCTGTACGCCTGACCCTTCTATAGCCTCTGGGCTATTCATAGGGGAACAAGAGAATGTTCCGACCAGGCTGACCTGACAGGCCAGCTGAACTGAGTCTTCGACCATAGCATGGACCTTATTGTAGGTTTTGTCATGCGCCGGTTCAAAATTTTGCAGAAATTTTCAAGTAGAAGCAAAGATTCAAGTGACAACAGCTTTTACCCAGCAAGAGTTACGTTTCCCTGTCTTGGCTAAAACATGCTATTCATTCTGTCTAGTGAAACTGCGCTATAGTGGAAGCTACAAAACACCACCATGATACACTTTTTACGTTTTCTGTGAATGTCTTGATGTTCCTTAAGAATTTAAGGAATTCAAAGTGGTTGATGTATTTACTAAAACGAGTTATAAAGTGGTAAATAAAAATTTTAAAATGTTAACACTTTAACCCAATAAAGGGCAACAATTGGTGCTAATAAATCAAGCGGATTAAAATTAAAACAATCATATAAGGTGTTTCATTGCCAATTGCAAAATATAATTGAACCCTTAAGATAAATCAATTGATCACTTGTAAAATGTTTAAACATTTCTTATGAGAAAAATAATATATAGAAAGATAACAGATATAAATAGGGCAGATAACTCGTCTTATATGTTTTCGATATTGCCAACGCATTATATATCTAATTGAATGTATTTGATATTTTGACGAAGACCCGAAAGCTCCTCGTATGTGTGTGTGTGTCGGGGATGGGGTAGATATGGGCGCTCGCTAATGTCCAGGGCCCAGTCGTTAGTTAACGTATCGTTAAAATTCTAATCATTTATTATGGCAAATATGCTAATATTTTTGCTGAAAAAGTGTGTGCAGCTTTTGCATCCGCAAAAGCTGCTCACATTTTTTCAGCAAAACTAGCAAAATTTTACATATTAAACTTGCTAGAACAGTTAACAATATGACCACTAACGAGCTCGTTAAGCTAACGATGCTTTGAACAACTGGCCCCAGATCGTGTCCCTGGCCATCAATCATCGTTGATCCCTCTGAACATTCATTAAAGGAAAAATGCATATCAAAGGAAAGCAATTCTGTCATAATAATCTCTGCCCCACCCTATATTATTTGGGGCTTCAAATGAAGAAAAATGTCGTCTTGTATTCGAAGTGATTTAAACAGGGGAATGGATACTTCTGGCAGATTTTTCCGCCATTTTTTCTGTTCGTTTTTAGCTCACCTGAGCACGAAGTGCTCAAGGTGAGCTATTGGGATCGCTTTTTGTCCGTCGTCCGTCGTCCGTCCGTCCGTCCGTCCGTCTGTCCGTCAACAATTTCTTTAAATGACATCTCCTCCTAGGCAAATGGCCGGATTTCAAAATCATTTCACAGAAATGTTCCTCGGGTGACCCTCTACCAAAATTGCTAAAATGGTTCTGCTCCGCTGAACAAAATGGCTACCAGAGCTAAAAAAAGAAAAACCTATAAACGACATCTCCTCCTAGGCTAATGTCCCGATTTCAAAATAATTTCACAGAAATGTTCCTTGGGTGACCCTCTACCAAAATTGCTAAAATGGTTCCGCTCTGCTGAACAAAATGGCCGCCACATGTAAAAATAGAAAAACGTTAAAACGACATCTCCTCCCAGGCAAATGGCCGGATTTCAATATCATTTCACAGAATTGTTCCTCTGGTGACACTCTCCCAAAATTGCGAAAATGGTTCTGCTCCGCTGAACAAAATGGCTGCCAGAGCTAAAAATAGAAAAACCTTTAAACGACATCTCCTCCTAGGCCAATGTCCCGATTTCAAAATAATTTCACAGAAATGTTCCTTGGGTGACCCTCTACCAAAATTGCTAAAATGGTTCCGCTCTGCTGAACAAAATGGCCGCCACATCTAAAAATAGAAAAACCTTAAAACGACATCTCCTCCTAGGCAAATGGCCGGATTTCAATATCATTTCACAGAAATGTTCCTCGGGTGACCCTCTACCAAAATTGCTAAAATGGTTCTGCTCCGCTGAACAAAATGGCTACCAGAGCTAAAAATAGAAAAACCTTTAAACGACATCTCCTAGGCCAATGTCCTGATTTCAAAATAATTTCACAGAATTGTTCCTTGGGTGACCCTCTACCAAATTTGCTAAAATGGTTCCCCTCTGCTGAACAAAATGGCCACCACATCTAAAAATAGAAAAACCTTAAAACGATATCTCCTCCTAAGCTAATGGCCGGATTTCAAAATCATTTTACAGAAATGTTCCTCGAGTGACCCTCTACCAAAATTGCTTAAATGGTTCTGCATGGCCGAACAAAATGGCCGACAGAGCCAAAAATAGAAAAACCTTTAAATCACATCTCCTAGGCCATGGCCCGATTTCAAAATAATTTAAAAGAGAGGGTCCTTGTCTGACCCTCTACCAACATTGCTAAAACGGTTTCGTTCGGCTGAACAAAATGGCCACCAGAGCTAAAAATAGAAAAAAAACTTTTAAACGACATCTCCTCCTAGGCCAATGCCCGATTTCAAAGTAATTTCACGGAAATATTCCTTGGGTAACCCTCTACCAAAATTGCTAAAATGTTTTTGCTCTGCTGAACAAAATGGCCACCAGATATAAAAATAGAAGAACCTTTAAACGATATCTGCTCCTGCGCCAATGGCCCGATTTCAAAATCATTTTACAGAAATGTTCCTCGGGTGACCCTCTACCAAAATTACTAAAATGGTTCTACTCCGCTGAACAAAATGGCAACCAGAGCTAAAAAAAGAAAACCTTTAAACAACATCTCCTCCTAGGCCAATGGCCTGATTTCGAAATAATTTCACAGAGACAGTCCTTGGCTGACCCTCTACCAAAATTGCTAAAACGGTTCTGCTTTGCTGAACAAAATGGCTGCCATACTTTTTCAGAAATGTTCCTATGGTGACCCTCTTCCAAACTTGCGAAAATGGTTTTATTCCAATGAACAAAATGGCCACCAGAGTTAAAAATAGAAAAGACCTTCAGATGACAGCTTCTCCTAGGCCAGTGGCTAGATTTCGAAAAATTTTACTGAAATGTTCCTTGGGTGACCTTTTACCAAAGCTGCTAAAATGGTTTCCCTTGCTGAACACAATGGCTGTTGGATATTATTATTTTAGGTCTAGCCTGCCCAGGCAAGTTGGTGCAATTTGGACCATCTATGCACATGAACTATATTGGTTTCTTTTGGTGGCAGGGCTTGAGAAGTCTTCTCAGTGTTGGGTAAAATTCCAACAAAATTGGATACAACATCTTCAAAATGACCTAAATAGTGTTGACTGGGACATTAAATCTCAATTTAAACAAAAAGGGCATAATAGGACCAGTCTGATCTGGATCCACACTGTTTGCAATAATGACTTTAAAGTAACCAGCCAACACAAAGCAGAAGATAATTCTGAAGGGTTAAACAGAAACATCTTAATCACTCTTTGAAATAGTACATTTATATAAAAACAACAAGGTTTTAGACCTGTCAAAATATCAACAGGCAGTTGAAGATAAGACTATTATACATAGCTCTGTCACTGCTTGCATAATATGGTATGAATCAGTAGGACTCAAAACAAACTGTGAATTGACTAATATTGTTATGCCAGAAGGTATACATATTAAATTGTGCAGTGTCTCTGGCTCTCATTGTATAATAGAAGTCTCTTAGAGGTTAGGACCCAGGTGTTTGACCTAGTTATAAACAGGGCTGCAAACATGGGCTAGATAACTACTAGGCTCTTGAAAATAATATAGGTGGCTTAAGGATCTGTGCTGCAGTATACAGAATCAGCACCAAAAACTATTTATTTTTTGATGGTTTTGTTTGTTTGATTTGAGGTTTAACGTCCCCATCAACACTGTAAGGGTCATTTAGGAGACATTGCTTCCAATTTTGTGGGACTTTTACCCGACATTGAGATGAAATGACATCTCAAGCCCTGTCGCCCAATGAAACCAATATGGTTTATTAGCATGGATGGTCCGCCTCGCACCGCGGTTCCTGGACAGGCTTAGATGGAGTGATGTAGATAAGGTGGTTATATGTTGATAGTTAAAGGATAATTTTCCTTATCAATAAAACATATGTTGTAGGTATTTATTAGAACCACCTTGCTCTTAATGAATATATACACAACATACATTTTTATCAAAAATAAGGGAGACTTTAGCTAATGTACCACTAAATACCCACCATATCTACAGCTCTATGAACTAAAGATTTGACTGATTGACTGTTTTGGGTTTAATGACACGTCAATCCTTGTGGGTCATTTTGTGTCCTCTCAGAGAAATGGAGAAAAGAAGTAGGAGAGATAGTAGAGGATATGAAAGTGAGGGACAGAGGAGAAGAGGCAAATGAATGGAAGGAAGTGTATATAGAAACAGAAGAAATAACATTCCCCCCTCTACCCATACTTGCAGCAAGGACAGTAGGCCTTGTCAAACTGTGAGCAAATATCAGTTGGACACAACAGTGATGCAAGATACACTTATAGAGATTTAATTACAGTATTAATAAATGAATTCTGAGCCAAGGCACAGAAAAGAATCAAGCTGGCATAAACTATTGGCATGCCTAAATAGTGTTGACAGAGATGTAAAGCTCAACACAAACAAACAAATTAACCCTTGCCCTGCTGAGCCTGGATATGCCTTATCTTTCAAACAATGTAGATTCTGATCAGATGGCTTCTTGGCTTCTAAAGAAGCCATCTGATCAAGTTTTACACTTACATTCAGTTTGTGAATTTATAGGAATAAATTACATCATTTTTACCCAGTTTGTGCCGAAAACTTAGAATGGGATACTGGCAACCCGGGATTGGCAAACAGTGAAGGCCCAGATCAGATGCTGCAGAACTTAACGTCTGATCTGGGCCTACATTGTTTGTAAAAGGTTCTGCCATTTCCATATTAGGGTTTGAGGTTGACAAAACAGTGTAGACCTAGAACAGATGCCACAGAATATGGCCTCTGTCTGATCAAAGTCTACTTTGTTACTTACAGTGCAGGAAATTTTGAGTCAGATGCTGCAGAATGTGGCGTCCAATCGGAATTTACACATTTTGCTTACAGTACAGAAATGTACAAGTAATAAACGAAATGTAAACAGTCTATACCGCAATTCAGGATCATTTTCCTAGTCTACATTCCAACACAATTGGCCAACCAGTGCTGTCAGTGCTTTGAAATATGCTATTGTTTCCCAAAATAAAACTGACTTCATAACAAACTTAAGTGTTTATGCTCGAAATTTCTAAAAACAAAACTTAACGTCATTTATATTTAAGTCATTTATATTTAAATACAAAAACTCCAGTGCAAACTAACACAATTTCATGTTATCAGAAAATTAGTTTAGAAGCTTCTATGGTGAAATGGTTAAACTACTTGCCTAATAAACCAAGTTTCATTGGTTCAGTCCCAAGCTTCTCCACACTTGAGGCAATTTTGATGCTGAGAATCCACATCCTCTGAACACAGTGACTGAATTTAAGAAAAATTTTACAAAATCTCCACCTAAGTTCTTAAATGGTTCTGCGACATTGAACAAACAGCGCATAGACAAAAATAAAAACATCATCAAAAGATAATACAACTTGACTCAGGTGAGCGAATTAGGTCCATCATGGACCTCTTGTTTATAAAAAACTCTGGCCCACGGAAAAGGGGGTGTATTCTTAAGGGAAAGAATTTGCTACTGAGAAGTAAATTCTTTCCTTTGAGTTGACCCTTATTGACATGGGAGACTAAAGTACTTTTGCAAGAGTTGCATCCCCTGAAGTGAATCCATTCCCCATAAAGCGCATCTTTTATTTTGGGGAATTGGTGATATTCCTGGCCTACCCCCCATCATATTAACAAGGAAGTCATTACTACTTTTACTTGTTCCAGTTTAATTTCGTCTAAAATATATGTACGAAAATATATGTACTCCAACCCCTTTTATAAGAGTCAACGTATATTCAAAACATTCTTTGACAGAGTTACCTTTCCTGAATGCAGGTGGGTTTCACATTAAATGAATGTATGCATTTACATCTTTAGGGGTGGGAACTCTTTAAAAACTATCAACTTAAAGGAAAGAATTTGCTCATCTTTCCTGACATTAAATGAATGGATGCTTCAGGGGCAACAACTCTTTAAAACTATTTTGTATCCAGCTTCAACAGGGGTCAATTCTTAACGGAAAGAATTTGCTCAAATTCTTTCCTTTTACCCATTGTATACTAGTGAACTCTTCAATTGCTACATGCTGGTCAAGTCCATTTGTCATTTCAGGGATGTTAGGTCATTTTTTGTTTTTATTTTATGTTTGACGGAAAATCCAGTTGCAAACCGTGTAGGCCCTGATCAGACTCCACAGAACTGATCTAGACCTGCACTGTTTGCCAAGGTACCCATTTAGGGGTTTCCCGCCTGGAATGGGTCAAGAATTGGCCCCTTTTACAGAGGGACTGGGTTTATATATAAAAAAGTAACAGGAAGTCCCGAAAGTTATCTCCCTTAAACAAATGTGGAACCTATCTCAGTTGAATTATTTCCCATAAGTCTGATATATGACAAACGTCAGTAACAGGTGTTTCTATAAGCAATTTAGACAATACTAAACACGCCATTGGTGTGATGAATCTGTCGCAATTCAGGGCGTTTCAAACAGAAACTTAATTGAAGAGACACATCTTTGTCAGGAAGAAAATGAGAACTGCCAAAGTTACAGAATAGGGGAGAAATACGAGCCGTGTCGAGCACAACACGTGCGATCAACGAAGATTGAAATACAGTAAAATTCCGCTATTATGACCACCAAAAATTTAGACTAATTCTGCTTTAAAAAGCTTATTAAGAAAGTTTCAGTTGTTTTTCCTTTGTGTTTTCTACATGCAGTGTCCTCTGGTCAGAGACCACCTTTGGGACTGTTCAAAAGTGGTCTTTAAGACCACTTTTGAACAGTCCCAAAGGTGGTCTTAATAAAGTGGTCTTTAAGACCACTTTTGAACAGTCCCAAAGGTGGTCTTAATATAGAAATTTTACTGTATATCTGCGGCCTGTAGTCTTTTTCCGTCTTTATGTAGAAGTTGTGGTTCTTCGGGCTACCGTATAGCGCACAGAGAAGACTTTGATCAGCCTACTCAGATGAACAGGCCGATCTGAATATTTGCTGTGCACACGCTCAGAGTGACATTTTCGCTTTGCAGCGGCTCATATATCAAAGCAGTCAATGACACATTGTATGTTCCTGTTCTCTAAAATAGATAAAACGAATAACAGGATCTATGAAAAATAAAATAAAAATAAAAATAATAATAATAAAAAAAAAAACAGGTCAAAAGAAGGACTGAAGTAAATATACAAGTCTTGCCAAAATATGTGTGGAGGAAGCGTCAGAGGGGTTGTGCACCATTCACTAAACACTATGCAACGGGTCTTCGTAGAACACTATTGCGGGTTCGAGCCCAGCTTGAGTCATGTGAGACGCCAAGTTCTGCAACGGAAGGTCAGGTGGTCTTCGGCTACTCCGGATTTCGCACACTTCTTATTAACGAACGGCTCGAAATAAGTGAAATAATCTTGAAAGGGCTGTAAAACCAAAAAAACAAGAAGACGATCATGATCCTAAGAGATTTACATACATAATAGGTAGATTGCTTTAAGATTGTATGAATTCTGTGTCAGGAATTAAGCACAGGGGCTATAATTTGAACATTCGTGGTAGAGGTCCACTAGATGTAGCTATGTGCAAAATATGAAAGACCAGGGCTCTCTGGTTTCAGACAAGAAGATTTTTAAACTTTTCTCTATATACGTCTATGTAAAATAAGCGACTCCTTGGGTGGCGCCATTTTTTAATCCACGGGTATTATTTGAACAATCTTGGTAGAGGTCTACTAAGCTCAGCTACAGGCCAAATATCAAATACAAGGGTCTTCTGGTTTTAGAACAAAAGGTTGAATCGATTTAAGCCCCCCACCCCCACCCCCACCTCCATGAAATACTGTTCACTGACCGTTCCAAGGCGGTTCTTCTGTCGCGGTTTATTTTTGTTATTGTTCGTCTTTGAATGTTTGTGTCGCTTATATCTTTTGTTTTTGTATAGCCAATTGGTCATTTTGTGGGAAAGTAACTGTCCTATTGATGTTTCCACATGGGTCTAGTTATTTCATGATTGTGTTTCTGTCCCTTCGGTGTCTCCGATGGGAGGTGTGGGTTAATTGTATCGATTGTTGATCATTGCCTCCACTTCTTTTTTAAGGTTAATCCCCCCGCCCCCCCCCCCACCCCCCCCCATTTTTTGGCCCCACAGCTGTAATTTGACTAAGCTTAATAGAACTCTTCTAGATAAAGCTATGTATCGAATATCAAAAGGCCAGGGCTTTCTGGTTTCAGACAAAAAAAAAGGTACATGTATATGCAAAGCAAATGGATTCCACGATGGGACGATTTTTGGCCCCAGGGCTATAAGTTGAACAACCTTGGCAGAGGTCCGCTAGGCCAAGTTACATGTCATTTATCAAATGCCTGGCTTCCTGGTTTCAGACGAGAAGATTACTAAAGGTTTTCCCCATACTGGTCCCTGTCAAACATGTGGGCCCCTTGGCGGGGCCACTTTTGGCCACAGGGCTATAATTTAAACAAACTTGGCAGAAGTCCACGAGATGAAGCTAGACACCAAATATCAAAGACATGGGCCTAAAGGTTTTCCTAGTCTGGCTCCAGACCCTTTCTTTACTTGTTCTCTCTTTCTTTTTCTTTTTTCTGGAAGGGACATAAAGCTAGAAAGAAAGTTGTTCAGGGAAAGGTAACTTGCAATTGGATTAAAGAGAGGAACAGGATAAAATAATGTTAAGAATGAGAGAGATTGATATAAAACAAAAACGACTGGAGCCAGTCTAAGGTTTTCCCTATGTAGGTCTATGTTAAACAAGTTGGCCACGGGGCGGGGCCATTTTTGGCTAAAATTTTAACAGTCTTGGTAGAGGTCCACTAGATGAAGCTTCATACCAAATATCAAAGACCTTGGCCTTCTGGTTTTAGATAAGAAGATTTTTACAGGTTTTCTCTTATTTTCCCCTTTGTTTGTCATGGCAACCAAGGTTCTGCATGAATGGAATTCTTTGAACAATTTTGAAAGAGGACCGCCCAAAGATCATTTCTGCCAAGTTTGGTTAGAATCTGTTCAATTGTTTAAGAGATGTCGTTTAAAGAAATTGTGAACGGACGGACAGACGACGACGATGGACGGTGACCGATTACAATAGCTCTCCCGGAGTCTTCGGCTCAAGTGAGCTAAAAAACGAAACGAAAAGAAAACAGTACACAACTTATGTGCTTGATGCGTGCGTGAGCTACGGTTGACACTACATGCGCGTTTCTATCCAAAATAAACCCAATTCACATCGTATCACACGCAATCTACGCGAAAAGCTCTGCACATGTACATTCTTTCGCTAGAAACTGACAACTGTCCTTCTTCAATCAGCGGAAGGGAGGGAATGACCGTAGAAAAGATTTCATGATCAATCTCTACGAAAGAATGTTGCTAACCCCGGCAGTAATCGAACCCGCGTCCTCCTGATCAGACGCGCATCCGACTAAGCTACCGTGGTTGGCGCTCAGTCAATTTGTATATAAAAAGCAGGTATCAAAGTGGTTAAATTGACCGTAGTCTTTCATACTAATAAATGTGGGAGATATCGGTTTTAGGTCAAAATTTGTCCCTAGGGCCAGTTTTTATTGAATATAAGTAGTCGCAATTCTTATTACCTGCCCAAACAAAAACGTGTTCCCAAGCTTAAATATTACGGTAGTATACATTTTCCTGTCATATCTTATCCATATTTGTAAATATTCACAATGACGTCTGCTATTTTATCAAGTTTCCCGCGTCTAGGCGCCTGGTCAGGCAAGAGGCGGTGGGTTTTACACCTACCGGCGATCGAGTCATGTCAATCGGACAAATCAATCTTAACCGCAAATAACTTCGACGACAAGATCGGAAAATTAAAAGTTTTGTACCATATAACCTGCACTAAGTATGTTTTACTTTCTCATACTCTCAATCATAATAAATTTTATTAAATTAGAACAAATTTATGAATAGTTAAATCATTGCATATTCACAGAGACGATCAAAATGTCATGTTTGATTGACGCTAATTCTGACATGACTATAGAATTTATAGGAACAATCCAAAATTGCACGATAAAAACTCGCGATTGTTGACGTTGGATGTAGCATCTAGGCCTACGCGTCCAAAGAGTCATGTAAAAAGCTGCTGTCATTCGCAACTAGTGATTGATAGTTCCCGCTTTATCCTATTTATCGAAAATGCCTGCAGGAGGCTATTCGTAAGGCATCGCCATTAATCGTACGTTTCAGGAATATGATTGAACTGAAACTAGATATAATGTTTGTAAAACACTATACCCCCAACCATATGCTTGTTCCCAAATTCCAAAATTTTCTAACGGTCATAAATGAAGAACAAGATTTCATCTATTTTTTTTTTCAAAGGGCAATAACTCAGTAAAGGGGCATAATCCTGCCGTGAAAGGTACGTGTCGGCCATTTTTTCCCATGAGGAATCCATACATGAAATTTCAAAACCCTAGCATGCAAGACTCTAAAGTTATGCTATGCATCACAAAGCATGCAATGTACAAATGCCCAAATATACTTAGGTCCATAAATCATAAAGTATTTTTCGGAATGTCTTCAAAAGTAAATCAGGACATTTATTCATCATCAGCAATCCACTCATCTTCTTTCAAGGCTCTACCTTTAACAGTTTTTGAAATATTTTGCTGACAATATTTCATCCATTTTTTTTTTCAAAGAGCCATAACTCAGGAAAGTGTCACAGTCGTGATGAGAAAAAAATATGTGTCAAAAGTTCAGAACCCTAGCATGCACGGTTCGTTAGTTATGCTTCGCATCAAAAAGCGTAACGGACGCCGACGGACGGACGGACGGACGGACGGACGCAGAAACCTGCCAGAAGCAATATGCTCCTCCAACTTTGGGGGCAAAAATATGATTGTCAATAATAATTAAAACTAAAAGAAAGACCAAAACGCTTTATGTTAAACTAAGTAAAATTTACACTATTTCCAGAGGCCTAATATTAAGGAAAACGATATTTACTGCACAGAGACTAATGTAAAAAAAAAAAAAAAAAAAAAAAAAAAAAGTCGACTAGGCGGGGCTATTTAGAAGTTGTCAATATATGTCAAATTCGCTGAGTCCACCAGAAGATTTGGTAGAGTGCCTTTCGCATGCTTTCTGCAAGCGGACAAAATGGCCATATACGTCACAGCTTTGTTTTGCATTACAGTTGAATTCACACAAATGGGTGACTTGTTTTACCTTTTTGTTAATAGATCATTCCAAAGGCAGGTGCAAACGATAGCTCCGCCTAGTCAGTTTTATCTGCGACAACTATAGCACTATGTCAAATTTATCTTCATTTTAACCCTTATCTTGCTGTTCACGACAACCCCTCTCTTTGCAAACAGTGTAGATCCAGATCAGATGACTTCTGAAGAACCCATCTGATCAGGATCTACACTGTTTGGCATTCAGTTTATCAATTTGTGGGAATAAATTACATCAAGTAATTTGATTGGTTGATAGACAGAAATGGGTGTGGCTTAAATGAATATTCAGCAAGATAAGGGTTAATACATGTTTTAAATATGTCTATAGTAGCGACAAATAACCTATAAAAGGACAAAAAAGTACTGGCGATAATTCTTTGAATAAAACGTGTCAGAGTATTCTGGAAATAATGTAACGTTAATTCACTGCCAGCTGCACAAAGCTTCTATATTTTGATTTTTATCTGGAATGGGTTAAAAATAGAAGTGAGGGCAATGATCAGGATTCGATACAATTAACCGTTGCCACAGCTCCCATCAGAGACACGAAAGGGAAAGAAACACAAACATGAGACAACAGACCCTAATGGAAACATCAATAGCGGAAAGCCAAAAGGACAGTTACTTTCCAATTGGCAATCCAAAACAAAATAATATAAGCGATACAAACACTCAAAGACAAACCATAACAAAAAAAAAAAAAAAAATAAAATAAAATAAACCGCGACCGAAGAACCGTCTTGGAACGGACAGTGAAACGGCTTAAATCGATTTTACGTGGCCACAATCCTCACCCTTACTTCCGTCGCGATTTAAATAAATTATTTGTTCAGTCCGCTTCGTGGCCTCCAAACTAATCAGTGCAACATCTCCGTGAACACAAAGAATCAAACAACCACAGACACGAAACAACGGTAAGGACTCGACAGCAAGAGAACAATGGAATGCTGGAGCAAAAGAAAACCAACAATTAGACTCTGATGGGCCTAACAAGTCTTAAAATGTCATCAACCACTCCTCTTCATAGGTCACTTCACTTGTTTATGAGCAAAAGCCGTTCAACACATTAGGAAAAACATGTCCATGTGAAATATTGGTACCCTACATGGTGTCAGAAACGACAAATATTTAAGTAAACATTGTAGTATCTTTCTATTTTTTTCTTTTAACATAGATTGTGGGTTCTTGTTAGAACCATGAGGCGGTTCTAACGGAGTCGGTTCTAACGAGTACCAACAATCCATGTTTTTGAGCAGAAATAATGCCATTAGGCAAACACGCCTATACAAATACATTGCGAACTTTATCGCCGAAAAAAACTGAAAATTTTATGATGAAAAATTGTGATATTTTTCTTATTTCTGCTCAAAATTTAGATTGTGGGCACTCGTTAGAACCGCCTCACCGAGGCGGTTCAAACGAGTACCCACAATCTATATTTTAGAGCAGAAATAAGAAATATAAGGTAACCGGAAACCCCAGTTTTACTTTATAAAAGTGGGGCTCAAGGGGGTCAAAATTATATAGGCGTGTTTTCGTGATGAGATAATGTATACCCCGTAAACCTCATTTTTCTCTATATAAATTGGAGTTTAGGGGGTGTTCGTACACGGACTTGTTAATGTTATGAGTTTTTACCCAGAATTCTAAACATTTGCTGCTGTGCTAATTTGTTCTTACTGGAAGAGTTTTGTTTCAAGAAAGTGAGTATTAATAATTGTTCTGAAAATCTGAAACAGATGACCATTTAGTGAATTTCGAATTTTTCTAGTTGCAGCAGGTATTTCATAACATGCTACATTTTGCAATAGGGCATAACTTATAACATTTGCATGTCACCCTTATCTGCAAATTTAAAAGAAACCCAATCAAAACATGTGGAGCTATGCTTCTAAAAAGGTTAATAATAGGCATCTTTCGCAATCAAGGGACATAACTCCATGTATCACACTGCTGTATCAGTTTTCAAACATTTTGTATTAAGTTTATCCATGCCCTCTGTCCAATCGAAACTGATGGAGGGTTACCTCTAAAGGCTTTTAAGCAGTCAATGACCATGTAAAAAAAACTGAGAAAAGATGGACAAGGCCATATACGAGCATAGTGTCAGTTTTCGAACTCATCCCAGCTTTTATACTAAGCCTACTTATATGTGATTTCAAGATCTGATCAAAACTGACAGACGTTTTCTGCAATGAAGGGGACATAATCCTATGATTGATAGCCAAGTTATTAAACTCATCCGAGCTTTTATCCCCAACCTACTAATATGTAAGCTCATATGTAAGTTTAATGAACATGCAATTAAAACTTAAGTTAACATACCGATGGTAAGGCAAAATAATCAATTTCAGCAACGAAGGGGAAATAACTCAATGACTTACAGGCCATGTTTGCCAGCTTTCAAACTCATCCGAGCTTTTGTGTCCAGCCTCCTTACATATATGTTTCAGGGCGATTTGATCAAAACTTAAGGACTGATGAAAATGTCGAGAATATGCGTTTTCCCAATGAAGTGTATACATCTCAATGATTAGTATGTCAACCAAGTCAGTTTTTAACCTCCTCTGAGCTTTTATCCCCAACCTACTTATTTGTAAGTTTCGTGAAGATCCCATCAAAATTGACAGAGTTATGCTGATGACTAGGTCATAAAAAGGCGTTTTTCAGCAATAACAGGGACGCAACCCCATGATCAATGGCCCTATCTACTTATAAGTAAGTTTCAGGAAGATCCAATCCAAACTTAAGTTCCAGTTCTGATGACAAGGTCGAAAATAGTCATTTTCAGCAACCAAGATGATTAAAAGACCGACCTCTCATATTTTCGAATTTATCCTAGCGTTCATCCCCAGTCTACTAATGTTTAAGTTTCAGGAAGACGACCAAAACTAAAGGACTTAGGCTGATGACGAGGTAGGTCAAAATAGGGATCTTTAGCGATCAAGGGAAATAACTCTATGCTTGATAATCCGACTTGGCCAGTTTTCGAACTCATTCGAGCTTTTATCCCTAGCCTTCGTTCCTGTAAGTTTCAAAAAGATCCGATCTAAACTGAAGGGCTACCGTGATGACAAGGTAAAAAAAGATATTTGCAGCAACCAAGGGGACATAACTCTATGATTAATAGGCCAACTTTGCCAGTTTTCTAACTTATCCGAGATTCTATTTCCAGCCGACGGTGATGACAAGCATTTTTTCCATTGCAAGTCTATGGGACATTGTGGCTGCCAATGCAACCAAAGTTTTCTTTCAATTTCGATGAAAAGCTAAATATGCCATTAATCCCTTCCCAGAGGCATGCTGCAGATGAGAAATGATTGAGATCAGGCGGCGTGCTTAAGAGATCTAACTGGTCAAAGGTGTGGTTGGACGCCGGGTGGACTATCATCCTATAAGCTCCACTGGAGCGTTCGACCCAGGTGAGCTTCCTAGGCTAATTCAGCAGACGACAAATTGTTGATATTTTTCTCATTTTTCTCAGAAAATAGAACTTGACATCTCATGCAAATTGTCTCCATAGGAGACAATTTGCATGAGATGTCAAATCCTGTTTTCTGGGAAATTAAGGAAAATATTTCAAAATGTCGTCTGCCGCGAAAAATACCCAGCATGCATAGCGTTAAATACGGAAGTTAAGGCAATGATCAGCAATCGATACAATTACCATACACCTTCCAGCCAAGATGCAAAAAGGAAAGAGCAACGCGGAACGTGAATACCTGGCAGATTTTTCAGCCATTTTTCAAAGGGAGACACCTTTCGGATTTCCAGTTCGCTTTTCTATAAGCCCTGTCCCACTGGAAAAGGGTTGGTTGGTTGGTTGATTTGAAGGTTAACGTCCCGTCAACACTGTAAAGGTCATTTTGGAGACGTTGCTTCCAATTTTGTGCGACTTTTACCCGACATTGAGATGAAATAACATCTCAAGCCCTGTCGCCCAATGAAACAAGGGTTTATAAGCATGGACGGTCCGCCTCGCACCGCGGTTCCTGGACAGGCTTAGATCCTCTAAGCGGTTTGCCAGTACTAGTGTGCGAGCCGGATTCAGCTCTGCGTGAGTGCATCGTGCAGCCCATATATTTCTTCAAGTCCCTATGGGCGGGGGCCTCCTGGAAAAGGGGTCTACTCTTAAAGCAAAGAATTTGCTCATCAGGAGCAAATTCTTTCCTTTAAGAGTTGACCCCTATTGACATGGGAGACAAAATACTTTTGCAAGAGTTGCCTCCCCTGAAAGTGTATCCATTCCCCTTAAAACATTGAAAGTAGAATTTGCCAGAATGAAATTCCTCACAAAATGGCCAAACGGCAGCTAGAATAAAAAAGAATTACCAGCACATATATGCAGAGACAAATATTGACAATAATAAGCCCAACAGGCCCACGGCTATGGAACGGTTAGTGAAAAAAAAAAAGAAACCGCTGGAGGCTTAAATCGATTTTAAGTGGCCACAATGCTCGCCCTCGGTTCTTGATTTACACAAATAATTTGGGTTTTCGCAGGGCTACTTTGCATATGTAAAATGCGTGATCCGGCCTGGAAATTCACTCGTTGACCAGCGCATGATACAAGATATATACAGATTTCTACGCTTTATCACACGTACTGAATGCGACTAATGATCCACAAATTGCGTATGCCCGAGGACTGATATGGGTCGAGGGCTGATATGGGGTATGATATGCAAAATTCCATATCATAATCCATTTATAATACATTTCCCAACCTTTGGCTTTTAAAATATATAGAGTTATAGTTTTATGTTTAAAGCTCTTCTGAAAACAATCCAAAGTTTAGATGAAAGTTGACTTTGTTTATGCAAAATTCTTAACGACAAGAAACTGGAAGTATACATATTTGATAAGAACCAACTGTGAACAAGGTTATTTATAAATTACAAAAAGAGAGAAATGCATTAAAATGAGAAGATAATTTATGCTACCTTTAAATTTTCTTTACCCATTTGAAATCCCAAAATGTGCCGCGGCACAGGTCAGAGGCTACAAAATGTGACATCTGATCAGGGAAATCCGAAAGTTTGGAGAAGCCTGGTATCGAACTCACGACCCCTGGTTTATGAGGCGAGTAGGGAGGTTTCTGTGTTACGTCAGAGGTAATAGATGTGTGATATGGATTTTGGGATGTGGTATGGGGTATGTTATATGGCGTCACGCTCACGCCTCAGCAAATGCGATACGCACGAGTACCAAGTTTAAAGGTGCATTATTGAGCTACCGGGTCTCAATTTTTTTCTGGTTCTTATCTTCAATGCATACTCCTTTGTCATGTGTACACTTTTGGAGCCAAATACAGCTTCAGAACTTTGTGAAAATGGTCGTGTTCATTCGTGTTTACCCTTTGCTCTGAACATGTGTTCGGAATTTCTGTTCTAAAAATAAATCTGTCACTTTACACATACATGGCGACAGTATCGTCTCTGAGTGTCGTTGCTTATGGCATAGTATTCAGCGTCATATTTTTTCCGATTCAGGCATGGTCTAAGCAAACAAGGCCAAAAATGAACGTCGCATAACGTCATATATGGGGATTCTATTTTTGTCACGAGCTAAAAATAGATCTAACTAGTGTTCGAAACCTAGTTAGGGAATCCCTCTCAAACTCGTTTACCTGCCATCATAATTGTTCGCATTTTTGCATAAAATGCATTCATTTGTATTGTTTTATGGAAAAATACCGGCTATATGCATTTTATTTTTGAAAGCATTTTTTTCCAGATAGCTCAATAATGCACCTTTAAAGCAATGTATATGATAAATGGTTTTAGCATATGCATTTAGCTTGCACAGCATGCGACTTTTTGAAGGTGTGTGTATGTAAATGACTACAAAAGCATGACATGCAACAGAAATGCATACACTTAACATTTTCAAACTTTTCTTTAATTAGAGCTACAGTAATGGGGAAATTTGTCACAATTTTGATTGTTTCATTGTACGTAAAATGACAGAAAGCATGACAAATCTTTTAAGGTGTAAAAAGACATACGAGTAGGTGTTCATCTGAGAAAATTGGGGAATAAAATGTAATTTTATTTATCTGAATTTGGCGTCATCACGAAAACACGCCCATATAATTTTGACCCCCCTTGAACCCGACTGTAATATAGTAAAACTGGGGTTTCCGGGGATATACCTTATTTTTCTTATATTTGCTCTAAAATAAAGATTGTGGGTACTCGTTAGAACCGCCTGAGGCGGTTCTAACGCGTGCCCACTATCTATATTTTGAGCAGAAATAAGAAAAATATCACAATTTTTCATCCTAAAATTTTAGTTTTTTCGTCGAAAAATTTACAATGTATAGACGTGTTTTCGTAATGTTTTTATTGTATGCTTTTGTCATGAGGTCCGTTCCAACTAAAAGCTAGACTTTTAAACTAGTCGGGCCCACCGGAGTCCAACTGTTGGTTTTCGTTTGCTCCAGCAATTCAGTTTTTCAAGTTGTCGGAGATGTTGCACTGATGGGGACTGAATAAATTATTTGTCTAAACCACAACGGAATTAAAAGCGAGGGCGAGGATTGTGGCCACGTAAACTCTATTTAAGCACCCCCACCTACCACCACCACCCAGTAATTTTTTTACATATCTTCTGTTGTGGATTAGTATTGCTGTAGTCGTCTTTGCATGTATGTCCTCCATGGCATAGTGGATTAGAGCGCTGAATCTTAATCATCAGGTCTCTCACGGCTGTGGTTAGAGCCTGGCTTGGGTCACATGTGAGACTCCAAGTTCTACAACGGAAGGTCAGGTGGTTTTTGTCCGGACTTTGACAATCGGCTCGATATAAAATGAAGATGTAAAATGTGCACAATAAGAGAGACAGAATCGGCGCTGCTATTTCTTCAGTGTTCTCGTCCTAAGAATACCAATCGTGTCATTTTTGTTTACCAAAGACCTACAACAGGTTGTTCGATCACACTTGTGAAGGGAACATGTGCAGTTTGACTTCCGCTACCATAGTCAGGTCGATGATTGAACTCGTTCTGCTTATAATCATATTTAGCTTAACTAATAATAGCAGCTTTTACAGGAAATGTCTAATGACCACGGTTAGAGCAGTCTTCTGTCTTTAAATAACTACAATACTCTATTTCAAGCTGCATGATTGTTGCACGTGGTGAAAACTGAAAAGGTCTGTCCGACATAAATTTGGACACGCTTGCTCTTCGGGAAATTCTCTGGAGACTTTGAACACATTCTTCAAGTGATTCTTCGCTGAGGAACCGCAATTAGCAGTGTATTTGTTGCTTTCGTTGTTTTTCATGCCTTTTTTTCATATCATTTTGTATTCTTTTAACAAAGTCTAAAGTCTTCAAAACAAAGTCAATAACGCTGGGCCCTTACGTCGAAGAAATGCTTATTCCAATCATTAGTGGGGTCCCATTACGTGAACAAGTTTGTGAAATAAACCCCACTTTATATAGAGAAAACTGGGTTTTATGTGGGTATAAATTATATGTCTTTTTAGCTCCAAGACATAGGTTGTGGGGGTACTCGTTGGAACCGCCTCATTGAGGCGGTTCTTACGAGCACCTACAACGTATGTTTGCAGTACAAAAAAGAAAAAAAAATCACAGATTTTCATCAGAATAGCCATTTTGGAGGCGTGAAAAAAATCACTATGTCGCACGGGTAATTGGGCCAGCGATCCAGTTTATTCAAGATCTTTGTCTTTGTTGTTATTATTAATAGTTTGCATGTGTAGTTCGCCAACAAATAGCTGGCAGTGACGTAGCTGACTATTTGAGCAATTTTACCGTTAGCCCCATAAGCTTTGCATTGTTCAAAACAAAAACAAGTCGTGACGTCACTGTCAACTATTCCTCGACGGACAGTATAGATCGATGACTGTTTACTGAACACTACGTCATTCGGACCATTCCATCGGAAACCGTTATGTGGGGGTTACCAACTTTTTCCTCGCTTAATTCACAAAATCTTTGCTGTATATTATTCTGATATGACAGCGTTGCAATAATACGATGTGGCGGTATTGGTTAGATGCATAAACTTTAACGACCTATTTACCCAAAGGTCGTAGGTTCGAATTTGAATAACATTTTTATTTTTCGTTTTTTTTTTGTTTCCTTTAATATACAATTTTATGCAGCCTGTGGCAAGAAATGTTCAAGCCTGAGCTTCTGGAACTTTGCAAACGAAATAAACCAGCTCCTCCTTATCGAGTTGACCAGCTTTAGAGAGACACGGACACACAGTTCAGCGGCTTTCACCATACCATCCTGATCTGAATGCCAAATTAATGATATGGGGAATTTTTTATATAGGCCAAAGAAATTTTCAGCTTCGCATGACAGATATATAGATGTATAAATAAAGGCTCTGATCGAAGAAGACATTGGAAGCATTGTTGAAAAGAATGGCCTGCGTGCTTAACACATGTCGAAATAGCTGAACAGGACTATTGTTTTGTTTGATTTGAGGTTGAACGTCCCCGTCAACACTGTATTGGTCATTTTGGAGACGTTTCTTCCAATTTTATGGGACTTTGACCCGACATTGAGATGAAATGACATCTCAAGCCCTGTCGCCCAATGAAACAAATAGGGTTTATAAGCATTGACGGGCCGACTCGCACTGCTTTGCCTGGGCAGGCTTAGATCCTCTAAGCGGTTTACCAGTACACGTGTGCGGTCGGTTTCAGCTCGACGTGGAAACATCGTGCAGCCCATCTGTTTCTTCAAGCCCAAATGGGCGGGGGCCTGAACAGGACTATTGTAAAACTGACATCGCTGTTGAGGCTTACATTAAACACATGGACTCTGACAGTGACGTTAGAGAGAAGGTAAAGAGACTGCTTCTGAGAGTGATGAATCTACCGTGACACTGCCGAAGAATCAAAACTGTTTTTGTAATGCAATTTCGAAATATGAAATTCTGAAATTATGAAATTCAAGTTAATGTGAATCGCTGAAATTTGAAAATAATGAATTACATACTAATATTAAAAAAAAAAAAAAAAAAAAAAAAAAAACAACAACAAAGGAAATATATAATACAGAAGAAAAAAAAAGAAAAAAAGTTTAAAAATATTACTCTGTGCGAGTGTCTCTTCCATCCCTCGCACTCATCACACCGAGGACTTCATTGATTCTGACCTGTAACTGTAACCAATCGGCTATTTGTTATTCAAGGGCATTTTTTGCGTACATTAAACCTACATTCAAAACCATGCCTACCATCAAATTATTACGTAAGGTATTTGTTTTAAGTTTTTAGTTCTTCTCGTCAAGTTTTGTCATATTTTTATTTTCTATCTTTTATAATTCAAACAAATGATGTCTATTGTTGCGCATGGGAATGAGTTTCAGCTTTTATTTAAGAAGTTTGCATTCACTGATAACATTGTCATCCCTAGATAACGGCTGACATTTAACTGTAATAGGTTAATGGCGGTAAGGACTGGAGGGTGGCAACATAGTACCGTCCCTTTGTATTGATTGGCATTTACCCCTACCTGATACGATTTATTCCGTAAATTAATAAACATTATAGCAGACCATTCACGAAATAAATCGTATAGGCTATATAAACGGGCGGTACTTTGTTGCCACCCACCAGTCCTTACCGCCATTAACCTATTACAGTTAAATGCCAGCCCCTAGATAACGGTATCAAAAGGACCGGCCCGTGTGACGCAATGTTCAGTTAAACATTTATCGACCTGTAGACTGAAACACCTCGATGACATCACAAACAATCGACCAATCAGTGCTGTCAATGCTTTGATTTTATATAGAACAACAAGGGGTAAATGACTTTATGTAGACTTTTTGCGACTCTGCATAGTCCTTGATTACTAATCAACACTTTTTACAGAACATCATTGAGTACTCTTGTATTTGCTGTAAGATGTCAACAGAATCCATTAAATTGCGAAAAGCGAAAGCGGTCTTCGAGACTGCGAGGTCAGAGAAATCTCAACCCAGGCTGCAGAAGCCTCCGAGTTTTTGTTTGTTTGAACTGAAGTTTAACGCCACCCTCCCCACCCTACCCCCAACCCCTTCAACACTATATATGTCCTTTTGGAGACGTTGCTTCCTATTTTATGGGACTTTTACCTGACATTGAGATAAAATGAGCTACTAGCTACTCTGGTCGTGAGCGCGATTCCGGGCATCTCCAGACCTTCGAATGCGTCTTTAAACCGGGCTCCTGTCTCCATATGACCTTAGTTGTTGTTGGAACGTCAACCTCAAATGCACCCACAAACCAGGATGTACACAAACTTACAATACAACCATCTCTAAATGCATATAGGAGCTTTGTGTCAAATGATCACCCTTAGCAGATAGCGGAGACTCTGATCTGCCTCAGTCGACCCAACGTTTCTAAGCACAGAAGCTCTTCAGCGCTGATGTCCACCTGACTACAACTGATTTGTAGGAAATCCAGGTTACTGGTAATGGTTATTTATAGAAAAAATATGCGCTATTATTATCGCTGTAAGGTCAGTGTTGCATAAGAGGGTTATCTGTAGTCTGGGCTGGCATCGTGTGCTGGGTTTGGCAAAGAGTGTAGACCCAGATCAGACGCCGCATAACGCGGCGTCTGATCAGGGTCTATACTGTTTGCTTACACTGTTCAAACGGAATATTAACAGTCTAAGTCACCTTTCAGGATCATATCAGAGTCTTCGCTTTGCGCACATGCTGTAACTCGGACCCCTTTTCGCTTGACGCGCCCCAGTTGCAATGAAACAACAAAGACATATGTTTTATATTCTGAGAAAAAAAATCTCTTTGTTTTACCAGGACATGAAAATGATCGGAATCCGGATTTAAATACAACGGTTTCCTTCTCTCAACAGATTATTCTAAAAATGACTTTAATCCCACTTGTATTGAAAATGTTTTATATTTTATCCGCAAGTACAGGGATGTGAATACTTATAGTCAGGGATTTGAAATTCGTAGCACCCGTTTTTAAGGAGTTTAATGCACCTTATTTTCTCACACTTAACTATGATATGAATTTATTGAGAGGTCTCTAAGCATCTTGAAAATGGTGTTAGAAAATCAAAAAAGTGGGGAAAAAGACATAAAAAGGGGAGATAAATGCACCTACCCTCTTTTCTCATTTGAACATCCAAACAAATCCAAACGACTTCTACTCTGAAACTACTAGGCCAATTGGAACCAAATTACATGTGAAGCCGCCATGGGGTGGAATAACAAACATATATTCTAAATGTCTGGGTCACATGACCAAAATGTCCACCATGTCCATATATGGTAAAAGCCTTTGAAATGGCCCGTTCTCAGGAACCAATAGACCGATGACCTTGAAACTTGATATACAATATTGGGAACCCGGTCCCTTTCACATTTGTTCAAATGATGACATTTAGTTGGCCTTGACCTTTCTTACGTCAAGGTCGCATACGGTCACTTAGGGCTTTGTATGGCAAAGACAGGATTTTCTGGTTCTGTTGCAGGTAATGACATTAGAGTTGATATTTGCAACCAGCTAAATGATCCAGGGGCCATAAGATAACATATTACTATTTTTTTCCAAAACTACTGTGCTAACGGATACCAAATTACATATACTGCAGCAGTGTAGTCGAGAAATCAAAGTTTGTTTGAGGGATCTGTGTGATTGTCACAGCAATATATGGCCAAAAGTGATTTTGAATTCTGCATCTTAGGAAATACAAGAACTTGGTATGCAACATTTTGGACTTTAGACCTGCTGAGATTGTTCAAAGCTGACCATAATGTATGCGACGGCAACAAAAACAATGGTTGATTTCAAAATAATTTGGCAGCAATGGTCCTTCGATTGGCCTCTACTAAACCATTATGGTCGACTAAAATAAATGGCCACCAAAGGTGGGATAATTTATGCCCACTTGTGCTCTGGTGAGCGTAGTTTCCCATGGGCTGCTTATTTATAACTTTATGTTCAGGGTAGTTATTAAAAGTCGCGTAAGCTTGATGGCAACCGTAAACCATATTTAATTGGCGTTGTCATGATACAGCAGTCCCAGTTTTCTGCTTCACTGATTGCGCTTGTTTGGTTATCTTTATTGCTTAGCTGCATTTTCCAGCCTTCAGAAACCATTCATTCGATAAACAGTGGTAGTTTGGTATGAAGTTATCATGACGGCAATACCTCTGAAAGACGACAATGTTCAGTGAATTTAGCAATGCGACCCTATTTCAGTCTTTTTTTCAAACGGTTCAGTATTTCATAATTGAAGGAAAGACGTATTTTTAATCAGTTTACGCCTCTGAACAATCCAGCCTCCTTTTATCTGAATGTCTGCGAAATTTGTCTGCAAACAAAAAGGAAACATTATAGTATTTGCATGATAGGACGACGATTTTACATAAATGTTTTATAGTAAAGTAGATGTAAAACAAAGATCAGGAATCGATTAACTTACTCCACCTATCAAAGACACCAAAGGGAAAGAAACACAAACATGAAGCGACCAGACCATAATGGAAACCTAAACGTTTGTTTTGGTTTTTACCATTAGTTTGCTGCAGAAAAAGATACTCTACTAAATCTAAATATCAGCATCTAATTCTCCAACTGCGGATTTGATATACTTCAGCTTATTTGCTGATTGAATGACTCTGGTTTTGGTTGATCTTTTGGCAAACATGCGCAAATTGTGGTGACCACGTTACATGAAGATGCAGAAAAGGTCAGTCGAGAGTCTGTGTTGAACCCGATGTTCCCACCCTTCTTGACAAAATTGTAGAAGAAGAAGCTTGATTTACATAGGAATCGTTACATTCATTAAGCCAAACATCGTCCCTGTTCAAAATATCTGACCTATAAGGTGTCAGCCTCAAGTAAGTTAACCTTTCATTCAGTTCCTTTCATAAGTACGAATTCATTTCCACCAGAACGCCTGAAGGTAGGTGCCTGATGCTCTGTCTATGGTAGGGCTAACCAGAGCCTAACTATGCCTTTCCTTTGCTGCAGCATTCTAGCTATTCCATGCTGTTGAGTCCTCGTCGTTGTCTCGTCTCCTTATTCGTTTGATTTTATGTTCGCGGAGATGTTGCATTGATGAGGTAGAAATCCATCATGCAGACTGAACAACTAACGGGTTTTAACCAAGACAACCAAGAGTGAGGATTGAGGCTACCTTAAAACTTCTTACTGACCCCATTCCAAGGCGGTCCTTCTGTTGTGGTTTCTAATTTTATAGTTGGTCTTTAAGATGTTTGTATTGCTAATGCTTTTTTGTATTTTGGATAGCTGTTTGGCCATGTGGGGAGATAACTGTCCTTCTGACTTTCCATTCTGGACGTTTTCATTTTGGTGTTTTGAATGGGAGGTGCGAGGTATTTTGTATTGGTTCCTGATCATTGCCTACACTCTGTTTGTCAAATCATGATAACCCCTGATGGCTTGACATAGAAGGCCCTTTTGGCAAATCTGTATGGGACAATTGGGGTGGTTGGGTGAGGCAAAGGTGACGTTTACATTGCGTCAATAGGGCGCCCAACTGATATTGGCTTACAGCTGGACAAGACCTGCCGTTCTTGCAGCAGGTAATGGTAGAGGGGAAATACTGTTATTTCTTCTGTTTCTGCACTTATATTTATTTTCTTCTTTCTCTTCTGTACCTCACTTTCATCTGCTCTACTATCACTTCTATCGCTTTTCTTTGGGAGAGGACACAAAATGACCAACATGGGTGGACGTGCCTTTAAACCCAAAACAATTAATATATGGGACAAATATCAGTGAAAGGAAGTAGTAAAAAGTAGATGAAGAACAGCTTAATCAGTGCATCACGTGAACAAGTCCGTGAAATGAAGACCCCTAAACCCAACTTTATATAGAGAAAACTGGGGTTTACGGGGTAAACATTATTTTTTTTTATTTCTGTTCCAAGACAAAGGGTTTTGGGTACTCGTTAAAACCGCCTGAGGCGGTAATGACGAGCGCCCTCAACATAATTATGTTATGAACATTTATAAGAAACATATCAAGGATTTTCATCAGAAATGTAGCCATGTTGGAGATGTGAAAAATGCACTAGTCGCACGGGTGAGTTATCGTAATGTGTGACAAGAGACACAGGATAATTAAGAGCTAATGGCGAATAGAGGGACAAGGTTATCGAAGGCAATGGAAAGGTAGAAAGTAAGATGCACGTTTACAGGTTATACCACTACTCTGGGAAAAGGGAAGACGGAAGAATGTTTAAGGGGTGGCTTTACATTACATTAAAGCTCGGTTACTATTTATTTTTAATCGTGCGACTTACCAGAAAATAAGGTACCCAGTAAGCTTTCAATAGAGACCTTGTAGTGGCCAGTAACATTTACGTGTTTAAAATATAATAATATCGATGTTGGTTTGGGAGCCTTCAGCACAAACTGGAAACGTTGGATAATGCAGCTTGAAATATACAATGTATTTATTAAATGTTGATAGATTCAAGTCACCAGTTTAGAGAATCACTTGATAGTTCATCGCTGACAAATATGCTTAGTGATGTATATTCACCTCACTAAATAAGAACCAGAAGGAAATGGTCATCGGTAATTTTTCAAAACTATATATGTTGGCCCCTGTTATGATACACCTGTGACTAGCCAATAAAATAATATATTTTATGTATGTTTTAATATGGATTTTTATCACGATCTCTGACTCAGCAGGAAAACCCAGCAAAAGGGTCCCTAGGTATCTGAGTCAATTGTTCATGCCGAGATTGACACAGAGTCATCAAGTTTCACATGCATGTGCAAAAATAACTGTCCTGCATACTGACGAAAAAGAAATTCTTTCAAAACATACTAAAAATCCTTTAGCGCAAAAATAGTGTGAAATTTACCAAATTTCTTGGGGTCAAATTTCAGTGGTCAAAATTTATGGTAACACCGGATGTAGTTACGTCATATCATGAATTTTGGTATCTTCGAGTATTGGCAAATACTTGGGCTGATACAATAAATCAACATTCAGTTGTAAGCGCAAGCTACACATAACTAAACTTAATCCAACTATACCATTCGCATGGGGGTGGGTGTAAACACAAAGAATTTTCAACCCCTTTTCCCCATCAGATTTGCTAAATAATCACATGTCACATATATAGATTAGGCTTCTATCTCAATAAATCATCACAAACAAAGCGTGAGACTTTTGGGTGCATTAATTGTTTCGAAATCTGGTCTCAAATCCCGGACTATTACTGAAAAGGAACATATAATGACTTCTTAAGGGGACGGATCATGTGTGACATTTTCAGGGGAGGCAACTTCTGCAAAAGTATTTTTGTCTCCCAAGTCTTAAAGGAAACAATTTGCTCCCCTCAGGAGCAAATTCTTCCGTTTCAGAGTAGACCACTTTTTTCAGCAGGACAGGGCTTATAGAAAAGCTAACAGGAAGTCCCGAAAGTTATTTCCCTTTAAAAAATGGCAGAAAAATATTCCAGGTGATGCATTCCCCTTTAGCGAATGGATATACTTTCAGGGAAGGCGAATTTCTTCTCTGTCCGCATAAAGACATTTTAGAACAGCGGAAATCCATACAGCACACGACAACGACTCTGATCAGACTGCGTGGATGCGCAGGCGGATCTGAGATTTGTTGGGTGCACAGGTTCTAAGATGCCTGTAGCGAACAATATGGAACTTATAAAAGTCACAGCAATTACAATAAAATTCCAAGAAGCCTCCCTGGTGTAGTGGTCATAAACCAGGTGTCGTGGGTTCGATCCCGGCCTTCTCCAGACTTTCGGATAAGTCTTTAAACTGATGTCATGTCTCCGTTTGACCGTAGCTGTTGGTGGGACGTAAAACTCTCTTTCTCACACCCACACTAAAATTCCTTGAAAGTATTTCTAGAAGAGAATTATAACATTTATACTGGATGATCATTATTTCTCTCCACACCCAAAATAACAGACCTGGTCTTAGAGGTTAGGGGGAAATAAGAACATACCCATCTTCGCAAGCCAAGGGTAGTATGTTAATTTCTTAGAATCCATAGCTTGCGAAGATGGTGCACATTATAGTGCAAGACAGCTCTTTCAGTTATATTGTCATTGTGGGAAAACATATCTTGTCTTTAAACGTATGAGAAGGTTCCTTTATATTTCGGAATACAATTTTTTTTATGGAGAGAAAGACGAAAATTCATGCACTTATTTCAGCGATTATCTATTTTGTGCCATCATAGAAACGAACATGTTTCGACCTTGATAAAAACCGGTATCGTAATCACCGCACTGTGCCAGTGACTAATGTGCTTGGCTCACCATCTTTTTGGTGGTTAGCAGAAGAGTATTTAACCCATATATACCTACCGGCCACTTTTGGACCTTGGCAAACAGTGCTAACACAGATCAGATGCCACAAAACGCGGCGTCTGATCTGGCTATACACGGTTTGCTCACGCAGCTGTGTACAAAACAAACCTGACACTCCTATATAACTGAAAATGGACCACGCCAAAATTATTAGATGGGAGATTCCATTGTCACGCAAACAATACTGGAACCGAGCGATGGTCTCCCTATTCACCGGGAACGGGGAATGGGAGTACCACCGAACGACTACGGTGCAGTGCCAGCATGGTTTCGTTCCCTGGGACCCCACCAGCTGACTATCCGCGATACGGGGAAACTGGAAAACAACAATATACAGAAAATTGGTATAACAAAGGTGAGTGTGTGTTCGTGCGCGCGTGCGTGCGTGCGTGCGTGCGTGTGTTTTACTCCCCACTTACGGAGACGGGACCTTGGTTTATAGACTCATCCGAAAGTCTAGAGAAGCTCGGGATCGAACACACGACTTCCGGTTTATGAGGCGAGTAATAGTATGCCTGTCATTTCTGACAATGACCAGTCTTAATCACATGCGAGAAATGCTACTGTTTGTATGTTCTAAGATGACCGATTAGAACAATTCTAGCCTTATCCTGTCTGTTCAGTTAGAACAACCGAAGTTAGAGCATCACGTGAACAAGTCCGTGAAATGAAGACCCACCTAAACCCTACTTTATATAGAGAAAACTGGGGTTTACGGGGCTATACATTTTTTTCTTATTTCTGCTCCAAGACATATGTTGTGGGTACTCGTTAGAACCGCCTCACTGAGGCGGTTCTAACGAGCATCCACAACCTATGTTTTGAACATTTATAATAAAAATATCAAGGATTTTCATCAGAAAAGTAGCCATTTTGGAGATGTGAAAAATGCACAATGTCGCACGGGTGTGTTACCGTAATGGAAAGACACCTCTGTTGGTGAAGCCTCAGCCCTTGCTTTGCGTTGTGCACGTTTCTGCTCGGCTTGGCTGATTCTTTTTGCCTCATATTCACAGGCACCTCTCATGATGGTATGTTGAACATCTTGAGGGAGGTTTTGTCTCTTCTTCTGACAACCCCGGGGAAGTTTGCAATTTCTAGTTCTCCATATAGAATTTTCTTTGGCAAGCGTTCCTCAGGCATCCTGGTAATATGGCCTGTCCATCTTAACTGTGCCAGTTTCAGAAGAGTTTGTACATTCTGCATCCCTGCCCTTTTCTGGAATTCTGTCTTGTCACTTGATCTTTAAATGTTTTCTAAGACAGCTTGTATTGAGATGGTCATGTCTTTTGGCGTGCCGTTGGTAAACTGCCCGCGTTTCGCATGCATACAATAGTGTTGGCAGCACCACAGCTCTGTTGACTTTCAGCTTTGTGTCAATAGAAGTAAAACAAAGATCAGGAATTGATACAATTAACTTACTCCACCCATAAAAGACACCAAAGGGAAAGAAATACAAACATTAAGCGACCAGACCATAATGGAAACCTAAACAAAGGAAGGCCATAAGGACAGTTACTTTCCCACAAAATGGCCATATGGCCATCCAAAACCAAAAGACACAAGTGATACACACAGTAAGTAACATACAACAACATAAATAAATCGCCACAGAAGAGCCGCCTTGGAACGGCCAGTGGAAGATTTCCGCTGGGGGGCTTAAATCGATTTTACGTGGCCACAATCCTCGCCCTTACTTCCGTCGCGATTTAGACAAATAATTTGTTCAGTCCGCATGAAGAAGCCGTATTTCACTTCGATCCCAGCCATTAGCACGTAGTCGACTAAATGCTGCACTAGCTTTGGCAATCCTGGCATTGACTTCGTCATCAATGTGCAAGACTCTTGGCAATGTGCCTCCAAGGCAGGTGAACGCATCTATCGCTTGCAATCTTTGACCTTTCACAGTAATTTTGGGCTCCTTGTAAGGTTTGCCAGGGGCTGGTAGATAAACCACTCCAGTCTTTTTGATGCTGATTCTGTCACAGGAGTCAGATACTTTATCTGCAAATTTTTGCAATTCTCTTCTGTTGGAGCACCCTTTGCCATGTCGTCATCTAGCACCTCGTAATAACATCATGTAATAAATTCGATAATCCACTAGTGGATTAAATATGCAAATTAGCTAGATACGCCCCGTAACGTTACATGTGCGACGTCCTTAACGACGTCGCGTTTACTAATGGTGGAATATTGACATATTTAATAAACAGTTGTGAATAAAATTCGTTTTAAGTGTCATATGATAAATAGAATCTTGCATTCGTTCTCATGTATTATTTAATTTATTAAACTCGTTGTAGAAAAGGGATAAAATGCTCGTAAACGCCTCGCATTTTATCCCTTTTCCTCAACTCGTTTAATAAATTCAATAATACATGTACACTCATGTAAGATCTTCTATGTCAACAATTTATTAAACTCGATGAGGAAAAGGGATAAAATGCTCGTCAAAGCCTCGCTTTTTATCCCTTTTACCTCAACTCGTTTAATAAATTCAATAATACATGAACCCTCATGTAAGATCCTCTATGTCAATAATTGATAAAACAAAACACCAAGACAGGATAGGGGGAAACTGGGAGCTTTATTACTAACTAATTAAACAACTCCAATACTAGAAAGACTAGCGCGCTCACAAACAAAGAAATACATGTATACATATAATTGAAGAAAGCATATATCAAAGTCAGTGATTTATAGTCATATTGCGCGTCATTCACCCGCTCATGAACCTGTCACAAAAGCACAAACATATACTGCGCAATATGTAATAATTGCATAAACCTAAACACAGATAAATTGACCGATAAGTATAAGAATATGATTGCATAAACATAGACAAATATAAAGTGATATTTAATCCACTAAAGTCATACTCCTTGCATAAGTTTGTAAGAGCAGTGTAAATAATTGTAAGTGGAAAATTAACCGTCCTCACACTCTGACCATGTGCACATATTATGATAAAAAAAAAATAAAATAGGGAGGGTAACAAATTTTGGGTGGGAATTTAAATCCGTAAGGAAAAAGCTGCTGCTTTGGCGCGCACCAAACCGACAAAAACAAATGAGATAGGCTCTCAGAAACCCCCCGCGAAAGGTCAACTATACCTGATTATAAGCGCTGCATGGTGGTTTGTCTAAACTCAATTAAGGAACTTAATTCCACTTAAACAAAACACCAAGACAGGATAGGGGGAAACTGGGAGCATTATTACTAACTAATTAAACAACTCCAATACTAGAAAGACTAGCGCGCTCACAAACAAAGAAATACATGTATACATATAATTGAAGAAAGCATATATCAAAGTCAGTGATTTATAGTCATATTGCGCGTCATTCACCCGCTCATGAACCTGCCACAAAAGCACAAACATATACTGCGCAATATGTAATAATTGCATAAACCTAAACACAGATAAATTGACCGATAAGTATAAGAATATGATTGCATAAACATAGACAAATATAAAGTGATATTTAAACCACTAAATTGATTAAACTCCTTGAGGAAAAGGGATAAAATACTCGGCTTTAAAAATCCTCGGCAAAGCCTCGCATTTTATCCCTTTCCATCAACGATTAATAAATTCAATAATACATGAACACTAATGTAAGATCCTCTATGTCAATAATTGATTATACTCCTTGAGGAAAAGGGATGAAATACTCGGCTTTATAATGCTCGGCAAAGCTTCGCATTTTATCCCTTTTCCTCAACTCGTTTAATAAATTCAATAATACATGAACACTCATGTAAGATCCTCTATAAATGTGGATTGACAAGATATAATGAAGAATGGACATGATATAAAGAAAAGTGCACATCATATAAAGAAAGTGCATATCATATAAAGAGAAGTGCACACCACATAATGAAAATATATCACCATATAAAGAAGTTGTGACATCAGATAAAGAATAATGGTCATCAGATAAAGAACAGCGGACATCACGTAATGAAATAATGACACCAAGGCTTACATTTGGTCAACAAAAGACAGCTGTGGCGTTCCATACTCTATGTCAATAATTGATTAAACTCCTTGAGGAAAAGGGATAAAATACTCGGCATTAAAATGCTCGGCAAAGCCTCGCATTTTATCCCTTTTCATCAACTCGTTTAATAAATTCAATAATACATGTAAACTTATGTAAGATCCTCTATGTCAACAATTTATTGAAGTCGTTGAGGAAAAGGGATAAAATGCTCGGCACAGCCTCGCATTTTATCCCTTTTCCTCAACTCGTTTAATGAATTCAATAATACATGGATACGCATGTAAGATCCTCTATATCATCCTCCTGGAGAGCGTCTGTAAGCATGGCAGAGAACATCATGTTGAAAAGCATTGGGGCTAGTACTCAGCCTTGCTTGACTCCATTTGTCACAGGAAATGGGTCAGAAAACTCACCATCATTTTGGACCCGTGCAAGCATACCATCGTGGAATTGCCTCACCATTGCTAAGAACTTGGTTGGACAGCCAAACTTCGCCATGATTTTCCAAAGACCATCACGATTAACTGTGTAAAAAGGCTTTGTTTTTGAGATCAACAATGACCATGTTCTGTTCCTTGCATTTCTCTTGAACTACCTTGCTGTAAAGATCATGTCAACTGTTCCTCTGTCCTTTCTGAGCCCACACTGGCTTTCTGGTAGAAGCCCTGACTGTTCAAGGTATTCGTTTAGACGGTAAAGTAGTACTGTTGCGAGGACCTTCCCAGCTATTGACAATAAAGTGAGTGCCACGATGACAGTCACACAACTGATGATTCCCTTTCCGTTTGAATAGGTGGATAATTGATGAATCCTTGAATTCTTGAGGGATGACTTCTTTTCTCCACATTAAATGAAATAACTCTGTCATTCTCTTTGCAACTGGAGTACCACCTGCTTTGTATATCTCAGCAGGTATTGCATCTGATCCTGGAGCCTTGCCAGATGACAGAAACTGTATTGCTTTCATTGTTTCTGATAAGGTTGAGAATTCACCAAGCAGCAGATTACATTCTACCTGTGGCAGTCTGTTGATAGTGTCATCATTGATAGATGGTGGCCGATTAAGGACACTATCAAAGTGCTCAGCCCATCTCTTTGTCAGTCAGAAGACTAGTTCCATCTGCACTGAGAAGAGGGTTGGTTCCTAAGCTTTAGAGACTATAAACTGTCTTCAGTGCATCAAAGAACTTTTTCATATCCAGGACTGGATTTCATCAACCTTCCTGCTCAGCCAGGAGTCTTGCATATCTCTGAGCCTAGTCTGGACTGTTAATAGGCAGTCTTATTAGACGCGGAGCTGGTATCACTGAGGTATGCCTTGTGTTTTGGTGCTTCTCTTCAAGAAGTCCCTGAATTTCTTCGCAAACCAATCTTGGTGTTTACGAGATACTGGTCCTAGGGAATCTATGGTTGAAGAGTGAACAGTGTCTCTGAAGACTACCCAGTTCTCTTCTGGATCGTCTGGACTACGTTCCTCTAATCGGCTGCAGATATCATTGATGAGCTGTCATGTTTCCGCTAAGAGATATCCTGTCTCTTGGACACGTTCTTGCCTTGTCGCCGCCGATAACAAGCTTATGATCTGCCCAGCAGTCTGCACCATACACAGTTTTTGTCACGCGGACAGCCTGTCTTTCCGTCCTTCGTACTATTATACAATCAATGAGATACCAGTGTTTGGAGCGTGGATGCATCCTTGAGGTCTTGTTGGGAGTTTGCAGACGAAAAACTGTGTTAGTGATCAGCAGTTCATGCTCAGCACACTTCTTCAAAAAGGGAGGACATTGCTGTTGCACGTTCCTATTCCTTCAGATCCAATCACGCTTTCCCAGGTTTGGTAACCTGTGCCAAATCAAACATTGAAGTCTTCCAGGAGGATGAGTTTGGCTGTCCGAGGTGTAACGAGTAGCATAACCACTACACCAAGGAGGCTTCTAATGTATTACAAAAGTATATCATTACTTAGATTATGGGGACTCGTTAGAACCGCCTCAATGAGGCGGTTCTTTCGAGCTTCCACAATCTATTTTAGCAAAAGAAAATATCACATTTTTCTCTTATTCATACTGACATGAAAGACAGCATTATTCCGTATGGGTGTTTTTCCAGTGATTTTACATAGTGTAAACACATTGGAGTGCTAACGCATGTCCTGTAACCGGATTAAGTACAGCGCCTGTAAAACAACATTTCCCCTAAAACAATGACGCCTTACAGTTTATAATCCAACACTTGTCTTCGCAGTAAATTATTTCTCAAGTGTTGAAAAGACCCTTGAAAATTGTCAGTTCTCGCGCCACGTGATGAATTGTCCATTTTTAATGCTCGCCACTTAATGTTAAACAACGCACAAATATTTATCTTACGTCTAGAGGTGTCGCTCAAGGTTTACTTTTCTAATCAAGTTGGCACCAATGTCGTTGCACGTAGAAGATTTTTTATTGGTCAATAAATGGGTGCTCACAATTTTCAATATAAAATAAATCATATAGCATATTATAAAACGAGCTAAATAAAGGCAATTCTTAGGCGCAGTCTGTCCACTGGTTATACATGCTATATAGGCAATGTCGTACGACGTTGATACGTTGTGTGTCTAAGACTTAAAAAAACCTGTGCGTGATTCAAACTAGACGAACATTGCTCCATGTTTTTTTCTGTATCCGGAAATTTCAAGTTGTGAAAGGAAAATCTCGAGTGTCATGGATCTGTCAGTCTGTACCCAGGGAAGGAACCTTTAGCTGTAAGGGGTCCCAATAGAAACATATAGTACTTGTTTGTTTGATTTGAGGTTTAACGTCCCCGTCAACACTGTAAATGTCATTTTGGAGACGTTTTGTGGGACTTTTACCCGACATTGAGATGAAATGACATATCAAGCCCTGCCAACCAATGAAACCAATAGGGTTTATAAGCATGGACGGGCCGACTCGCACCACTTTGCCTGGGAAGGCTTAAATCCTCTCAGCGGTTTACCAGTACTCGTGTACGGGTCGGTTTCAGCTCTGCGTGGAAGCATCATGCAGCCCATATATTTCTTCAAGCCCCGATGGGCGGGGGCCTAAAACAAATAGTACACCCTCAAACTCTCTTTAATAAAAACTATTGCCAGGGCCAAAAGCAGAAACAACCGTTATATTAAAAAATAAATAAATGAAAACATAAATAATTTATGGTCATTTTTCTACATAATTTATATATATTTCTGCATTATTCACATAATCTATTTATAATGTCGCTCCCGCCCATCAGGGCTTGGAGAAATAGATTGGGCTGCATGGTGCTCTACGCAGAGCTGAAACTGACCACACACGAGGGCTGGTAAACCGCTTAGAAGGACTAAGCCTGCCCAACAAAGCGTTGTGACTCAGACCGTCCAATCCATATAAGCCTTTTGGTTTCATTGGGTGGCGGGGCTTGCGATGCTATTTCACCTTAATGTCGGGTATAGTAGTCGCAGATAAGATTGTCTAGGCGGAGCTGTTCAGGTGTTGTCAATATATGTCAAATTCGCTGAGTCCACCAGAAGATTCGGTAGAGTGCCTTTCGCATGCTTTTTACAAGCGGACCAAATAACCATATACGCCACAGCTTTGTTTGTGATAAGTTGAATTCACACAATATCGGGTGACTTGGTTTACCTTTTTGTTAATGGAACATCCCGAAGGCAGGTGCAAACGATAGCTCCGCCTAGTCAATCTTATCTGCGACTACTATAAATGTCCTACACAATTGGAAGCAACGTCCCCAAATGTGTTAAATCCCAATTCAAACAAACAAACAAATCTATGTTTATAAGAATAAGCTAAACATTTTTGTACACAATCTACATGTATATTTTATAGCATATTTTTAACATTTGTTGCTGTGTTATTTCCGAAACCGTGTTATAATGAACAGTTGTAGTTTAAGAGGTTGTAGTGTAAAATGCAACGGTTCCGGTCTATTGAAACTCGTTTTGAGAACAATAATATAAGCTAACGTGGTGATAAAGTTGGGTGTCTAGTTAACACCATTTGCAATATTAAGATCTTGTTGAAGCCAGAATGCTACATAAATCTAAAAAAAACAGGTACACGCGTAAGCGAGCGCGCGCGTGCGCTCACACACACACCACGCACGCACACACACACACGCACGCACGCACACACACACACACACAAACACACACACACACACACACACACACACACACACACACACACACACACACACACACACACACACACACACACACAACAGCAACAAATGTTTTGGAGAAGAATCGGCGATAATTTGAAGACTGAGTATAGTAGTCGCAGATAATATTGACTAGGCGGAGCTATCGTTTGTAACTGCCTTAGGAATATTCCATTAACAAAAAGGTAAACCAAGTCACCCGATAGTGTGAATTCAACTGCAACACAAGAAAGCGTGCGAAAAGCACTCTACCGAATCTTCTGGTGGACTCAGCGAATTTGACGTATATTGACAACACCTGAATAGCCCCGCCTAGTCAATCTTATCTGCGACTACTATACCAAGGTTTACAGAAAAACTAGAACCTGTCTAACTGACATTTGTCAGTAAAAAATAAGTTTTACCTTATTATTAAACTATACTATGTAAAATAAGTTAAGCGACACCTAATATATTTAAGAACAAATTCTAACTTAGGAGACAGATATTAAAATTTTTTTCTAAACGGCAATTGAACATGCCACATACATTTAAAGTAACCATTGGAAGGGAGTATTTGCATTAACGACGAAGGGGTCTCCATTAAAAAAAAAAAACATCCTATTCAACAATGTTTTACTTTCGAGTCTCAGTCAGATGTTTTTGTTGATCCTTTTTAACGTTTCAATATTGCATAATGTTACTGTGTAGTTACGAAAGCTTTTCAAGGCAAGCAGAAATTTCACATATGAATGACGTCCAAAGCGTCCATATCACATTAATCATTTGTGTATGCGATTCTCGACCCCATGCTGCTCTTGGCCTATATAAATGATCTCCCGGATCAGGTAAGATCCCATGGAGACGTTAAACACCAGAACGCTACTACTACTACTACTACTACTAGGTAAGATCCGGAGTAAGGTTATTCGCAGATGACACAGCCATGTACCTTGCTTTTGATTCTCAGAAAGACACAGAGATCCCCCAGGAAGACCTTGAGAAACTTGAAATATGGGAAAAACTCTGGGGTATGAGTTTTAATCCCCTCAAAGTGTCAGGTCATTCATGTAACCCGACGTCAAACTCCCCTTCAGACCAACTATTGTCTTCAATAAGTGTGGCTATGTACTAGAACGTGTAACCTCCGCCAAATACCTTGGGATCACCATTTCAGAAGACCTCAGATGGACAGACCATGGAAATTACATAAGTAAAAAAGCCAGCCAGACCCAGACCCTAAGCGAAATATTCGGGTCCAAAATAGGGACCTGAAGGCAACAGCAAATAAAACTCTACTCCGACCACAGTTAGAGTATGTTTCTACTGTGTGGTTCCCCTACACAGCATAAGACTCCGACAAGCCTGAATCAGTCCAAAGACGGGCTGCTAGATGCATAATCAGAGACTATGGATATAGTGTCTCAGCAATGCTTCAGGATTTCAACTGGCGTACCCTTGACCAACGGCAAATAGACAGTCGTCTGGTCCTCCTATATAAGGTCACATATGACCTTGTTGCGATACCTGCTGCTGAATACCTGATCCGGAACACCCGGAACACCCGTGCTTCTACCAAACATCATCCCCTTGCATACAGACAGATCATGACTCTAAGAGACTACTACAAGTAAACATTCTTTCCCCGCACCATCATCCGCTGGAATGCCCCGCCAGCCCACATACCACTTCTTCATACCGCGGTACAGTTTAGCACAACTGTCTTCCAGGTAGTCCATGCAAGTATCTATTTTTATCTTTTACACGCGTGGTAATCAGGGGAACTAGCTCGAAAATGAATCAATGGAAATTTGTTCCCTCCACACATCCGGGAACTCTCGAGTTAGCGCCATCACCAGGAAACTTGTAAATAAAGGTAGGTCTCGAAGTTTTATCACCATTTTGTCTTTGTAATCTATTTATAAAAAATCTGGCAGTGCAGTGCTATATAGAAATGATTTAACTTTGTACCCCGCTGGAATTTGCCATACAGCGCTGGAGTATGAATGAAAGGAAACTTTTACCACGGACCTGAAAAATTGTCACTTTATGTCAACACGGAGACTTTGGCCGATGATTTTTCATTTTTGCGTCAAAAGTACGCCCTTCACACCCCCAGAAGTGAAATGAAAAATGGAAACTTTGAAATAAGCAAAACATTTTGGCCGTGATTACGTATCTTGCGACTTATGACGAAATTACTGCCCGAGCTAGTCTTCTCGACAAGGAGCTAGTTCACTCGACATGGAGATAGTGCCCTAGAAACGAAGAAACATTCAGCAGATGACTGGGGCCTGATTCGATGTATTTCTATGGTCCCACCAAGTTTATCCAACTGGTTTCTTTCCCTCTGGCTAGTGTGGTAACAAGATACTATGCCCCCAAGACGTCCACCGCGTCGTTTCTCCCTTGTATTTTCGCCCCGATTTTGCACCCCTTGTTGTTTCGCCCCCAAAGCCAGGTCTTTTCGCACCCCCTTAGTCGTTTCGCCCTCCTAGTTGCTTCCGCCTCTCACCATTTAGAACAGATCAATGGATGGATGGATGTTGGATGGATGGATGGATGGATGGATGGTTGGATGGATGGATGGATGGGTACACTACATAGAGGGATAAGTGGGTGGGTATTTGGATGGACGGGCCCATTGGAGGATGGATGAACGAACAAACGTACGGACGGACAAACAAATAGACAGACAGAGACAGACAGACGGACGGACGGACGGACGAATGGACGGACCGGCGGATGGATGGATGGGTGGGTGGGGTTTTTGGTTGGATGGATGGAAGGATGGATGGAAAATGAAAGAAAAATATATATGCACACAAATGCCAGTGTCGTGTGAAGGCTTGATTAAATAAATGAAGTATTTGATTCCTGCCGGTCATCTTTTTGATGATTTTTGTTTTACTCAATAATCACATATTGTTCCCGCAGGTGATCTGATTATTTGTGATAAACCTAGAGTCATCGTTTAAACAAATTATGTTGTGCTGCAGTCCTAGGTAATCCATACCCAAGTTTCTTAAAAATCAACCCACTGGTTCTAGAGAAGATTTTTAATGGTTTTCCCATGCGTGGTAGCCATCTTAGTCATGTGACCCAGATGCCGCGAACAAAATATCGTTTCCCCTACCCATAAAGGCTCAACACAAATTTCGACTAAATTGTTGAAAAGAAATAGATTCGTGCTGGTAAAAGTGATTAGTTGCTTAATATATTGCGGGCTGGAAGTCAGTCGTTAAAGTGAATAGATCACCGCGCGTAGCGCGAGTGATCACGGGCGCGTAGCGCGAGTGATCTATGCACTTATGACTGACCGACAGCCAGTGATCTATTAAGCAACTAATCACGTAACAACACGAATCTATTTCGATTAAGTATCCCGGCGCTGTGGTTCGAGCCTCTCTTGGCTCATATCTAAATGTCCAAGTTCTGCTAGTTGAAAGTCACGTTCATAAACAGAGTCTAACAAATTTCGAAGTTTACGTCTGCATTTCTCTTGGAGCCCATAACTTCTATTTATGTTGTGCTACAAAGTTGAAATTTTTGCATGACACTTACTCAACCCAATACCTTTCGGTTCATGATACAATTGTCCCAGGGTCATACCCCTGGGTGGGCCCGGGGGTAAAATTACATACAATCATTATGTCTTGACCGATTTTCAAAATTATTGCAGTACATTTTAGGACTAAATACTAGAATTCTAATAGCTTAAAAGAAAATTGTTGTTGAATCGGAAGTTAGAGGGAAGAAATATGCAAAACTATCTTTTCTGAAAGTAGGTTTACTTACTGATATCACTTAATCAAGGCTCCCGCGCATCGGGGCTTGAAGAAATATATGGGCTTCATGATGCTTCCACGCAGAGCTGAAATCGACCCGCACACGAGTACTGGTAAACCGCTTAGAGGATCTAACAAAAATAAAAAATAAGTCTGCCCAGGCAAAAAAATCTAAGTCTGCCCAGGCAAAGCGGTGCGAGTCGGCCCGTCAATGCTAATAAACCATATGGGTTCCTTTGGGTGGCAGGGCTTTAGATGTCATATATCTCAATGTCGGGTAAAAGTCCCACAAAATTGGAAGCAACGTCTCCAAAATGACCTTTACAGTGTTGACGGGGACGCTAAACCTCAAAGCAAACAAACAAATCACTTAATCACACTATGGATATCAGTGGCTCGAACTAGTGATACCCATTTATCATATTGCCGATGCCAATAATTAGAGTTTGTTATATTCATAAAAGCATTTTAAGCAGATCCTCTATCGGATATAAGACTCAAAATTTAGGGATGATACTTAGTCGAATGATTCATGAATAACTATAATAATCTAGGGAATAAAAAGTAGAGAGGCGCCCGATTATAATATACTTTTCTTTTCTAGCGCAGGAATATAATTTTTTGTTGCATGTCAGTTTTCTCTTTTTTTTTCTGCTTGGAAAGAAAATCTAATATTCAATATAACAATGTATTATGTCAAATCTCAATTTGAGTTTGCAGCTAAATGGTTAAACCAGACAGACAGCGCACTTAACTACCAGGCCCAGTAGCCAGAGGTAAAGAAACCAGTTGGATAAACCGGGTAGGACCATAGAGAGACGTCGAATCAGGCCCCAGTCATCTGATGAATGATTCATCTTCGTTTCTGAGGGAACTATCTCCATGTCGAGTGAACTAGCTCCTTGTCGAGAATACTAGTTCGGACAGTAATTTCATCATAAGTCGCAAGTTACGTAATCACGGCCAAAATTGTTTGGTTATTTCAAACTTTCCATGCTTCATTTCACTAGGGATGTTGCTTCTGGGGTTGTGAAGGGCGGAAAATGAAAAACCGTCGGCCAAAATCTCCGTGTTCGCATAAATTGACAATTTTTCAGGTCCGTGATTCATTCATGCTAGCGCTGCAAATTTTCATGGCAAATTCTAGCGGGTTCGAAGTTAAATCATTTCTATGTGGTACTGCATTGCCGGATATCTTTATAAATAGCTTACAAAGAAAAATGATGATAAAACTCTTCGAGACCTACCTTTGTTTACAAGTTTCCCGGTGATGGGGCTAGCTCGAGAGTTCCCGGATGTGTCGAGGGAACAAATTTCCATTGACTCATTTTAGAGCTAGTTCCTCTGATTACCACCCATATTTTAACTATACTAACACTCTCGATCGTACGGTGCAAAGTCATTTCACCCACTTTTCTACGACCCCCACCCCAAACCCCTTTTTCTTCAACTAAACCCCTTTAGCACTTGGTTTTACCGTAACACCATGTGAAGTCCTCTGCGGAGGTTAAGATGGCATGGAAGATAGAATACAGTGTATAACTGCAATAAAGAGAATGTGTTTTGAGTATGTAGACATGCTGATATTAAAAGTTTATTAATATAAGCACATTGTCAAAGTAAGGTAAAACAGCGGTACGTCTATGTTGCGACGTTAAGATGAAACAAAGGCCCTATTTTTGTTTCATGACGATAACACACCCTTGCGACATAGTGATTTTTTCACATCTCCAAAATGGCTACTTTTCGGATGAAAATCCATGATACTTTTCTTATTTATACTACAAACATAGGTTGTGGGTGCTCGTTAGAGCCGCCTCATTGAGGTGGTTCTAACGAGTACCCACAACCCACACGGGGTATTCGACTACCTGGAACGCAGACGGATACCAAAAACGCCGACGGAAAAAACAACAACAAACATTCGTGGTGAGTTGAACAAATCGCATTTTACGGGCATATATTGAATAGATCGTCACAGATGTGGATAGCAATCTGTTTTGCAGTGTGTCGGAATACTTTCCACGAACTGTGGATGCAAATCCTTCTGTCAATGACGAATTATGACCTATTTTATTCCGCAAAATATAGATGCTTGATGCAAGTCAACAGTTTTTTTAGTTTTACAGCAATACTTCGTATATAATTTCCAATGTTTCCTGAATAGCATAAAATACTAATGTATTGACTACCTGCCATGCGTTATTAGAATTAGCAAAAAGCAGGATTTTAGAATTATAGATATGAATTTCTTGATGAGGGTGTTCGAATAAGGATACCAATGACGACCCGCACAGATACCACGCAATGCAGACGGCACAAAGTTATGGTTACCATTGACGTGGAAACCAAAAGCGTGGAAAAATTAAAAAAGGAGTAAAATACATTCTGTTTTCGTTTAATTTAAAAGTTAATCCAGACACTGAGTCTTACCACAGTGTACCTCGACCAAAGAGGGTATTCTCGATGTAGAAGGGAAGGCAATGACCAGGAATCGATACGATTGCCTTTCGCTTTTCGCCAAAAGACACCAACGTGACGGTTTGTCTTAATACCACATGTGGGCCATATTCGCGCATATGACTTTATATAGCGCACATGACCCGTCAATTCTTATTAGGTGTCATAAATCTGTGATTTCATAATGTTAGATACTTTTACGATCAAATAGGCACGATTTGTAAATTTCCTTAGGTATATTAATAGCGTAGTCCCACAAAACAACCACGGACATGAATTCAGTCCTTCTCGCTACCTTAAGTCCACGCAGAGTACTTTTAAATTCATTATTTTGACAGATAAATATGAATATACAGTCGAACTTCAATGGCTCAAACATTTTTGGGACCAAGAAAATTTGTTCGAGACCACGGTGGTTCGAGCCACAGGGGGTTGATCTTGGAGCTAGGGGAGGAGGCCGAATACGGACATATTTTCAGTTTTCTTCAAAATAAAATTTAATGCATGTTGTGTGTACTCATTAGAATCGCGTCATCGAGGCGAATCTAGTGACTACACAAAACATACATTTTAAAGATCAAATTAGACAATTATACAAACTATATTTATATCTGCAGTTATGGAATTTTCTTTCTAGGGACTCAAGAAAGAGTTCGACTCGGCCGTAGTAAATGAGCCATCAGTGTTTGAGTCATCGAAGTTTCACCGTATATTAAATTTCAAAACATATCGTTTTTTTTGTGGGGGGGGGGGGGGGTGGTTGGGTTTACGGTCCTTTCAAGATTATTTCACTCATGTCGAGCCGATCGTTAATCAGAGGTGGGCGAAAACCGGAGAAAAACGACCTGACCTTCCGTTGCAGAACTTGGCGTCTCGCATGTGACCCGAGCCAGGCTCGAACTCAAAACAGATCGTATTAGAACTGTACGAGTTTGTTTCATTATTTTGACAGATAAATATGATTATACATTATTGCAATGCCCATAGGGGCTTGAAGAAATATATGGGCTGCATGATGCTTCCACGCATAGCTGAATCCGGTCCGCACACGAGTACTGGTAAACTGCTTAGTGGATCAAATAAAAATCAAAAATGGGTTCCTTTAAGAGCAATGAAAACATTCATAAGAAAGATGATGGGTCTGCCCAGGCAAAGCGGTGCGAGTCGGACCGTCCATGCTTATAAACCCTATTTGTTTCATTGGGCGACAGGGCTTGAGATGTCATTTCATCTCAATGTCGGGTAGAAGTCCCACAAAATTAGAAGCAACGTCTCCAAAATGACCTTTACTGTGTTGACGTGGACGTGAAACCTCAAATCAAACAAACATTATTACAACGACGTTGATATGGCGTAGTTCCAGTATGTGGTACGTGTTGGTAGGGTCGGGTCCTACGAAATTACGAATCGGTCTTATTAGATAAACAATGTGAAATTTATAGAAAAATTTCGGGAAAGAAAGACGCACCTGACCGAATGGCAATATAATTAACCCATATATGCCATCTTCTGGGAAATTAGCAAACAGTGCCGATCCAGATCAGACACGGCGTCTGATCTGGGTCTACATTGTTTGCTAAAAGAAAATTCATTTTTGTAAAATTTGCCACAAATAAAAACAAACCTGACACCCTATTAATAGGAAGTGACAACTCCAAACTTACTAGGTGGAAGACTCCATGTCACATATGGATTAAAACATACGAAGAATAGTTTGTTTCCCTCAACCCCCCCCCCCCCCCTTAGCAGAAAAGAATGAATGGCCAAACAGTTGTCCAAAATTAAATATTGCCATGATATTTGTTTGTTTGAATTGAGGTTTAACGTTCCCGTCAACACTATTTAGGTCATTTTGGAGATGCTGCTTCCAATGTATTGGTACTTTTACCCGACATTGAGATGAAATGACATCTCAAGCCCTATCGCCCAATGAAACCAATTGGGTTTATAAGCATGGACGGTCCGACTAGCATCACTTTGCCTGGGCATGCTTAGATCCTCTGAGCGGTTTACCAGTGCTCGTGTGCAGTCGGTTTCAGCTCTGCGTGGACAACTCTGGGTGCTATGATATTTGAGTTATCTCCCCTTCCAATATAACAGTATGATTACCTTGTGACCTCCAATACCATTTGACATATATTGGTGGTACTTGATGCAGATGTACATGAGGTTAAGCAAGTGTGTCATGCTCAAGAATTACAACTCTGGATGCTCTGGCTTTTGAGTATTCTCCCCTGCCAATATAACCTTGTGATGACCATAGCTCCAACCCCCTTTGAGATATATTCAAGGAACTTGGCGCAATTGTATACAAGGTACAGAAGGGGTGGCATGTGCAAGAAACACAACTGTTGGTGCTGTGGTGTTTGATTTATCTACCTTTCCAATATAACAGTATGACCAGCTTCTGATCATCATATCTCAAACACCCTTTGAGATATATTGATGGTACTTTGTACAGAAATACATGAGCTTAAGCAGGGCATGTCATGCGCAAGAACCACAATTCTGAGTGCCCTGGTTTTTTAGTTATCTCCCCTGACAGTATAATCTTGTGAATGCCATAACTGCAGTAACTTTTGTGATATATTGCTGGTTTAATTCTGGTGCACTTTCTATTGGTGAACAATCTTCTGAAGGCAATATTGGCTTTTGGTCGGGGGGATTTGCCATCTCTTCGATGGCTATTTTTTATTATTTTATTCAATAAAATGTGGAACTATTATAGTAAAAAAGTATTAGAACCAAGGAAAGGCTCTCTGAATGTTCTTATTCATCAGTTATCTTCTGAAGACACTTATTCGTTGAAACTCATAATCCCTATACCAGACACATACAGAGAGAGAGAGAGAGAGAGAGAGAGAGAGAGAGAGAGAGAGAGAGAGAGAGTAACCATTTACTCGTCTTACGCTATTTTCATCATCGTTGTTTATATACGGCATGGGAAATATTCAACACTGTTCATAACCGTGCTTTTTGGACCTCAAAATTAAGGAGATATGGAAGTAGGCATTGATTAAGCCATTAATTGTAAATCCGTCATTGGTATCCATCGTCTGCGTTTCATGGTAACATTAAAGAAATCCGTCTGTCGTAAATATTATCTTCTTTCAGCATGGTGCACTCAAGTCCATGCTTATTGCTGCCCGAGCAACGTATGGCACAAGTATATAGGAGTTTATTTTTGAACAAGAACTATTTCTCTTTCAAGCTACAACGACATCTTTGGATAAATCGGTTTCATTTCTGGTACTTACACTAATTCTATTAGAAATTGTGCATGTTTTGCATTTTAGTTGTCTGTAAAGACGCTTTCATGTTATCTATCGAAGCTAAAAGCACCATTACGAAACAGCTGTGACAGTTCCAGAAGAATACAGCAAAAAATCAAAACTGATTTTTTTAATAGGGTCGCAAAAAACATGATTTTATCGACTCACCCTCTTTCAAATCCAAGGTAAACAGTCGGCGTTTTTGGTATCCGTCTGCGTTCCAAGTAGTCGAATACCCCGTGTGCAACCTATGTCTTGGAGTTAATCCCAGTTTTCTCTCTATATAGTGGGGTGTAAGTGGTTGGTGTTCACGTGATGAGCTCCAGCGACCTTTTAGTAATTTGTAGTGAAATACATGTACTGTAATTAATCGATAAAAGATTTGGATAAATACTCTCCTACATCCATAAAATTGAAGATAAAACAACAACAACAACAAAAAACATGTTAAATTGAAAACGAAAATTAGCAAAAAATGAGTCATGCTTGAGTCCCTATTTTTGTTAGCTCAAGCGACCAAATGAACACGCCTTTTAAAACAATTTTTATTTTGGTTATTTGTACTGAAATACTGTAATTTATCCATAAAAGATTTAATAAATGCTCTCCAGAAACGTCCTTTAAGACACGAACATAAAATTGTGAAAAGAAACACACACACACACACACACACACACACACACACACACACACACACACACACACTAACATTTATAACGAAAGTTAGCAAAACATGACTCGTGCTTGAGCGAATGTGTTAGCGTTTTTTTTCTTCATCATTCTGGTTCTCGAACTAAGGATTCAGTACGGTTTTGACCTTTTGGGACGATCACACCAGCAAGTTTGTATTATGGGTGACAGAAAACGACATAACGCTATATTAGCTATGATGCTTAGCCAGTTTGAAGTTTGTTTACGGGGTCATAATCAAAAACTTTTGCCCTATATCTCTGAATGTTAAAATGTAACACAATTTAAGGCGCCACACTTTACAAAGTGTTGCTAAACTTATTTTACACAGTATATATTTCCTTATAGGACTGATGGCAAGGGAGTTAATATGTGCAGAAAAATAGTTAAGGAGGAGTATGTTTTCTTAGAATTTTTCGAGAGCCAGGTTAACCCATTTTGTACCAGAAACCCCCAAAACGGGTACCCTGGCAAACAGTGCAGGCCGAGATCAGACGCCGCAGAACGAGGCGTCTGATCAGGGCTTCCACTATTTGTAGACAGTTTGGTCATTTTCCTAATGAATTTTGATGAAAACAACCTGTCACCCCTAAAGTTTGAAATGGACTCCTGCTATATATAAGGAGGAAGATTCCATTTGGTTTTTGTTTGTTTGATTTGAGGTTTAACGTCCCCGTCAACACTGTAAAGGTCATTTTGGAGACGTTGATTCCTATTTTGTGGGACTTTTACCCGACATTGAGATGAAATGACATCTCAAGCCCTGTTGCCCAATGAAACCAGTAGGGTTTATAGGCATGGACGGGCCGACTCGCACCGCTTTGCCTGGGCAGGCTTAGATCCTCTAAGTGGTTTACCAGTACACATGTGCGGGTCGGTTTCAGCTCTGCGTCGAAACAGCATGCAGCCCATCTATTTCTTCAAGCCCCGATGCGCGGGCACCAGATTCTATTTGGTACAAAAGCTTATTATCTGGACACCACACAGAATTTCAGTCCATTCCAGTAAGTGCATTTGAGAAGACCTCAAGGTGTAGACTGAGGTTGCCGTACTAGAGCCATGCTGGGAATCAAATCAGCAGGATTTGTATACTTTCACATATGCCAATTGCCCCAAGGCCTCGCTACCTATCTATGTCAGCCCGACGTTGGCCCGGTATGCTTCTGCTCTCTGGGTCCTATACAGAACTCTCCAATGCTGATTCATTTTATGAAAAAGATTTTCAGGAATAGCCAAACGGGCCACAAGCCACCCTTCAATTCATCAAATTAATTAGCTCTTTCTATGCCTTTGTTTTACCCGTACGTCTTCAAGGATTTCCTTCAGGGTGGCGTAATTACGACAACGAATGTTCCTGTGGTTAAACAACATTGCCGAAATTCGGCAACAGAATATCTCCTGGTTTACAGTATGTAAGACTGAGAAATATGTGACATGAAATGCCTGATAACTGAGAAAAATGCTTACCGTATTTGTACTATAAATGGGAAGTATAACATGACAAAAACAACAACAACAAAAAAAAAAAAACAAAAAAACACACACACACAACAAAACAACAATAACAACAACAAATAAACACGTGATGCATTGCTATAACATATGTTAAATCACAGTTTGAAGGTCAGTTGTAAAATGGATCGAATCACGCGGGCGTAGCGCAAGTGACTTATAATTTACAACCGACCTTTACACACTGTGAGGTCAGTTGTAAAGTTGATCGAATCTCGAGCGAGTAGCTCGAGTGATTAGATATTTTATAACCGATCTCTACACTGTGCGTATTTAAATAACCTTTTAATTAATATCAGCATGTTTGCATGCCCAAAAGGCATTCACTTTATTGCAGTTATACACTGTAATCATTGTATACAAAAATGGATAACGTGATATGGACGTTTATGACGTCATTCATATGTAAATTTCAGTTTGCGCTGCAACAGGTTTCGGGACTACACAGTAACATTAAGCAAATTTTGAAACGGTATTAAGAATTAAGAGACGAAAACATTTAACTCAGACAGGAAATCAAAAGGTGTTATTGGGTCGATCGTATCGTTTACGATCGACACAAATTTACTAAATGGCAAAAACAGAATTATGCAGTTGTCCACGTGACCATCACTGATTTGGGAAAACCAATATTAATAGAGCTTGAAACGTAACGTTGCGCTATTTTTTCGATGCAACATATAGGTCAGAGCTATCTATAGAGTCTTGACAGGAATCGTGTGAACACCGAATACCCAGATCAAACGAGGCGGAATGTGGCGTCTGCTCAGCTGGTTGCACAGGGACTACACTGTTTGCCTAAATAATGGCATTTGAGGATTAAATGAAAAGATGAAATAGTATAAGAATGCCAGGTTGCTCACGTAATGAAAGAAAAAACATTACACGCTGTCACGTGACGTCTTCGGAATAAACTTTTACACAAAGTCAAGTCGAGTAAAAATAGACTTTTCGCACTTCTGTTTAGAACCCTGAAATGCTTAAGAGCAAAAATGAGAAGCCCAGACTTTATAGGTGGTACCGTTATTAGACATACAGTGTAGATCCAGATCTGATAGACAGTACATTGCTTCTGATCAGGGTCGGCACTGTTCGCCATATGTATGTAGCAACAGTTTTGAACATGATTCAGGCCCGTACGCAGACGTTGAAAAGGGACGGTTTGAGGGTGCGAACCTCAGGTATTTTGCAGGCGGTAAAAAACTGCATGAATCTGAGATAATTTCCAACTTGGGGAGGGGCTGCGTTTGCAACCTCCCAGCTGTGTGCGGGCATGCATCAACAGGTACAATTAACTTTTTGGTTTAAACTTATCGCTGAAGGGGCTCTGTTACAGATCACTGTTATTCAGGAGCTGGGATGTAGTGGTGGGACTGAGCGAGGAGAAAAGAGAGAGGAGAAACTATGACAAACATTGTAGATGCTGATCATAAGCCATCGATAGATCTACACTGTTTACAGCTGGATAAAATGTTAAACCTGTAATATTTTTTCAGCACAGATTGTGTTGCATAATCAATGAAATACTCTAAATTCAGAAAGATGAATCAATATACGCGTATACAGAAGGGAAATAATTGAGTACATGTAAACAATTTGACTGAAAATGCTACAATATTTTTTTTCAGACAAAAGATTGACTGAACACTTTTGAAGCGTTTTAACGGGTACCCAGAGTCTACCGTATAAAGCAGATAATCTGTTGCTTGCTATTGACCGCGTGACTATCACTGACCATCTGACTGCCGCTGACCTTGAACCAAATCCAATGGTTGTTTATAGCATCCCTAAGAAGTCTGGACTTGCTCGTTTGTTTGTTTGATTTGAGGTTTAACGTCCCCGTCAACACTGTATAGGTCATTTGGAGACCTTACTTCCAATTTTATGGGATTTTTACCCGACACTGAGATGAAATGACATCTCAAGCCCTGTCGCGCATTAAGGTTTATGAGCATGGGCGGTCCGACTCGCACCGCTTTGCCTAGATCCTCTAAGCGGTTTACCAGTACTCGTGTGCGGTCGGTGTCAGCTCTGCGTGAAAGCATCATGCAGCCAATCTATTTACTCAAGCCCCGATGGGCGGGGCGGTTGGACTGTGCTCGCGCACTTTGGCATTGGCAAACAGAATCTACATAACCAGATGCCACATAACGCGATGTCTGATCAGATCTTCTGTGCTTGCTTAAAGTTAAACTAACTAGTTCGATTCTCAGTTCAGGCCTATTTTCCCAACCTACACTCAGAGACGATCGACCCACCAGTACTCTCAGTGCTTTGATTTTTAAATGGAGACCCCTCCATCGTTGATGCAAATACTACCTTGCTTCTTCTTTATGTGATACGTTCAAATAGTGTTTAAAATTAAAACTGATATCTATTCGGGTATCTCGTAAGTTAGAATTTATTTCACCAAATATATTAGGTGTTGCTAAACTTATTTTACATAGGATACACCAAAATGCCTCCGTGGCGTAGTGGTTATGCTATTCGCCTCAAATCCAGGGGTTGTGGGTTCGATCCCGGGCTTCTCAAGACGTTCGGATGAGTCTGTAAACCGAGGTCCCGTCTCCGTATGATCTTAGTTTTGATGGGACGTAAAATTCAAACTAATGCACAACATAGTATATATCTTGTAAAAGTTGAAAATAAGTAATGCGTATCCACTTTCTTTCTTTCTTTCTTTCTTTCTTTCTTTCTTTCTTTCTTTCTTTCTTTCTTTCTTTCTGCTAATACTGCGATCGGTCACATTTGTTTCTTTCTTACACGCCAGTTTTGCAGGATGAAAACCTACAGAGTAATCATGTAATTATGGTAGGGTTCTTGAACCTGCACAAGGGATGGTTCTCCCTGCACAGGGGGCCTCCAGTTAACGTCCCGATCCGAAGGACGGTGCACTTTATGACATTCATCCCTCCAAATGATGCCAACACAAATTGTGGGTGTTCGGAAACCGAAATTTTATCGCCGGTGCCGGGGATCGCACCCGGGACATCTAGCATCAGAGGCAAATGCCCTCACCACTGAGCTATCACGATTCACTTCAACTTTCGCTCCACTTTCCACTTTCTACAACAGAATAAAAAGTTGACAAGTTTGTGTCACATATACTCTTGTAAAACCAACATTATATCGGGAAACGGAGAAAAACTGAGGTGTACACAGAAAAAAATCTTACTTTTGCGTCAACATATAGATTGTGCACACTCAAAAGAACCGCCTCACTGAGCACCCACGATCTATATTTAGAGCACGAATGAGACATATTTCAAACGTTCTTAAAATTGAAAACGTGCTATGTAATTACGGTAGAACAATTCTGAGAAAGGTTCACAGCTCCCGCCGTCTCATTTGCAGCGCCACGTTTTCTGAGTATAAGTGATGATGTGATTGTTGCGCGGACATTAACTTGCAACTTCAGACGTACAGAGACCGCTTCGAAGACGTTTAAATACGATAAAGCGAGAAAATAGACATATCGCAGAAATCAACAAGAGATCGGCAGCAAAACGGCATAGCTTGGCAATGTAAGTCAACTTAATTTCATTCCTGCGGAGGGCCATCGACCACACATGCTCTTCATTTCCGTTGTTGAATAGGCACGATTTGGATAAGATCTTGCAATGTTTCTCCGTCCTTGACGTTCGCTTCCTGCGTTCTTTATATAGACCGGGAACCAGTTCTGATGTTATCTTCCAGCCAATCATCACGATTGTGCCGCGCGCTCTTGCCTCTCTTTGAACCTCAAAAACGGAAGTTGACATTTATGATATTCTCATCGTCTGAGCTCTAGTTTTGGCGCACTTTTGCTGGTATCCGGCAGAAAGCCACAACATGCAAAACTGTGATTACGCAAACACGCCTATTCAAATTTACCACGGAAAATGAAAGTTTTCATTTGAAAAAATTCTGATATTTTTCATTTTTCTCCACAAAACATAGATTGTGGGTACTCGTTAGAAACGCCTCCGTGAGGCGGTTCTAACGAGTACCTACAAGCTATGTTTTAGGGAAGAAAGTTTTCAGTTGAAAAAGAAAATCTTTTTTTTTTTCATTTTTCTCCCCAAAACATAGATTGTGGGTACTCGTTAGAAACGCCTCTGTGAGGCGGTTCTAACGAGTACCCACAAACTATGTTTTAGGGCAGAAATGGGAAAAATAGTGTGTACCAATGTAAACCCCAGTTATACTTTATAAAAGTGAGGTTGAAGGGTGATCTAATTCATATAGGCGTGTTTTCGTGACGATCAAAGCACTGAAAGTACTGGTGGGTCGATTGTCTCTAAGCAAGGAAAACAACGTAAACGGACAACTAACCTGTTTCCTTTAAATCTTATTGTCCTGTTTCGTTTGTTTGTTTGTTTGTTTGTTTGATTTGAGTTTAACGTTCCCGTCAACACTGTTAAGGTCATTTCTGAGACGTTGCTTCCAATTTTGTGAGACTTTTACGCGACATTGAGATGAAATTACATCTCAGTTCCTGCCACCCAAAGAAACCGATAGAGCATGGACGTGCCGACTCGCACCACTTTGCCTGAGCAGGCTTAGACCTTTTAAGCGGTTTACCAGTACTTGTGTGCGGTCGGTTTCAGCTCTGCGTTGAAGCATCATACAGCCCAATCTATTTCTCCAAGCCCGATGGGCGGGGGTGGGGGGTCCTGTCTTAATGCAAAGAGTGTAGACCCTGATCAGACTGTGCATACTGCGGCGTCTGGTCTGGGTTTACACTGTTTGTCAATGTCCCGATCATACCGGCCAAGTCAGTGTTATACAGCTAACTGTGATGTCACAAAGACAAAAATAACGCGGCTATAAATTATGGGGCGCCGTTTTACTATTTAATCCGTATTTATAGATATCCATAATTATTTATGGATATCCAATAATTATTTATGGATATCCATTATTATTTATGGATATCCATTATTATTTATGGATATCCATAATTATTTATGGATATCCATAATTCGAATTATGGATATCCATAAATCGAACTGAATTAATGATATCCATAAATCGAATAATGAATATCCATTATTCGATTTATTGATATCCATAAGTCGAATTATGGATATCCATTATTCGGCTGATTTATGGATATCCATAAATCAAATTATGGATCTCCATAAATCGAATTATGGATATCCATAAATCGATTTATGGATATCATTAATTTAGATCGAAATATGTATATCCATAAATCGAATTATGGATATCGTTAATTCGAATTATGGATATCCATTATTCGGCTGATTTATGGATATCCATAAATCAAATTATGGATATCCATAAATCTCCTCTGCAAATAAACCTAATGAATAATGACTGCCCCATTCGCAGAAAAAAACCAAACTCGACTATTCCTGTCATGTTTCCGATTTAGGCGTGAAATAAAAGCCGGGATGGAGGTGGAGATAATATAGGGTAGGCTTAGTGGTGGCCTATGGTATGGGAGAGATATGTTTTGTTTAATTTGAGGTTTAACGTCCCGTTCAATACTATTTCGGTCATTTTGGGGATGTTGCTTTCAGTTATGTTGGGCATTAAGCCTTCATTGAGATGAAATGACATCTCAATACCAGCTTAGTCGGATGCGCGTCTGACTGTTGATCACGAGGACGCGGGTTCGATACCTGCCAGGGTTGGCAACATTCTTTCGTGAAGATTGATCATGCAATCTTTTTTAGGGCCATTCTCTCCCTTCCGCTGATTGTTACATGTGGGTTTACGGCGTCCCGCAAACTCCCATGCTGACAAGACAACCGAGCGTGATCTCTGACAGGTGTACGGGCAGCTGTGGGGTAAGGCACAAGAAAGATGTTAGATGAATGACATGAATTATTTACAGTATCTACATACAACACTAACACAAAACATCACAATTTGTTGCTTCTGTAGCCAACTCACGACGTCCGCTCCGAAGGCAAAACAATGTTTTGTGCTCGGAACGGGTGACGTGAATACCAACAGAAGCAAACAACAAAAAAAAACAACAAAAACAAAAAAAGAAACAACACAAGACGCGACTGGCCAGTTTATAACTTAGGGTGAATCCCCCTCTCGCGTGAAACTTTCTCTCGCGAACTAGTGCAAACTGCACACTAGTCTATCGACATAGTTGCCGATCACAGGTTTGCCGATCACAGGTTTAGCGATCGTCCGAATATCCTGCAGGTTAGTTGACCTCTTTCATGGTCTCACATTTGTTGACAATGAACAATGATTCTGATTCTGGTATTCGCTGATTACGGCGGTCTGTCCGCCCTTGCTGGACGCTAACGCCTAGCGTCGTACCAGTACCTGCTGCTATGAAGCAGGGAGCAGCAGGTCACACATTGTTGTGCCTGCAAATTACGATAACTGGACTAAGACACGAGTCACAAAACATACATGCTATATCATGATCCCCCTCCCGGAGAAGTAACAATATGTTCATGCATATACCGTCATTGCGCATGCGCCGACCAGACATACAGGCTGATTAGTGCATGCGACAAATAACCGTACAGCAGAACTCAACTTGACTGTGCATCAAATTATCAGCACCCAGCGCTTGACACAATAATACTCAAAGTTCATGTTTCCTTACTGAGCACTACAGAAATCAATTAATGCTCACTACTACTGAGCATAATACTCATCAAATTTGTGCTCACTACATTATCACAAGTAAGAGGCAATTGAACAGACCACGCCTTTGCGCTACCTGGTCAGCCGCCAATTACAGGAAACATAACCATCTCTATTTCATATCCTTCTCCGCGACACGGCTCACAAATATAGCTATTCACAAATTCATTACATTAATAACAGATAGAAACTAGAAACAGAAGATTTTCATCTATAATCCACAACATTTGTTAGTGTCTCATAAGGGCCAACACTGTTTGCCGTAAATTCTCTCTGTATTTGGTAGGCACCCCGTCACAACCGTCCTCGCGACGCCGATGACGCAGCTGACGTCATCCCCGCCGCTCAGGCCGTTATGACGTGTGGCGACCAAATACTCCCACTTATCATCATCACGTTCTTTATATGTACAAACATGCACAAACTGAGTTATCAGACAAAAACGGCATCATTACAAAATGAACTCGTAAATCTTCTTGAACAAAATTATTTCTCATCAACGTGAACATGCTTGTAAAATAAAATTCATTACGGTTCATCATCACGGATAACCCAACAGGCTCTTGTAAGAGGTTGCCCTGATGATGAAGATATGGTTAAACCCGTCTTAAGTTTACGTCCCCTCTACACCTAATATCATATTGGGACGGAACCACGGTTTTCTAACCACAGCTAGTCAAAAGTCATGGATCAAACAAGTGACCCGGCGTTTATTAATTACATTCTACAAAAGGGGTCTAAAAGCCTAAATGAATCTAGAATGAGCGGGTGTCCAAACTTTACGTCTCACCAACATCTAGGGTCAGCATGAGACAGGACCTCACTTAGAAAGACTCATTCTACTACTGGAGAAGCCTGGGATCAATCCTGCGACGTCTAGCTGGCAAAGCTAGTAGCCTAATCACTACAGGCCACAACAGTGAATTCAGAATAGGCTTCAGAAAGTTGGGGTATACTAGAAGTAAACCCCTCCAAAACCTACAAGCATGTTCATACAAAAATAATACTAAACATAGATTTAACATACCTTTCAATATACTTTCTATTTCCCGACACGATGTTGTAGGTACACGTTACAACTTGACCTGCTGCTAAAGTGTTCGTTTTTCTCAGGGTTTATCTATCTATGAATACTACCAGAAAATCATGCCTACTCATATTACCTTGCTCAATTCGTGGCGAGGTGGAGATACCGGCCACAAATAAAGCTAGATAGCAAAAATCGATTAGATAATGGATTTGCGTTCAAATAGTATATTTCCCATAGGAAAAATTGATGAAACGACCCTATAAATCAATGACATGACTCCTGTCAAAACGAACACCCACACAACACGTGACGGGAATAAAAATCATATATGGCACAATTTGGCGGTTGGCGATTTTTAGGCAAATTCTATAGGACTCGGCCTTATAGCGGCCCCCTGTATTGTAAAAACAGCTCTCTATAAACCACTCATGCATACATCGTATGATATGTGCATGACTTGTTCGTGGAGCAGCACAGTTTGCGTACCATATTTCACCTAAAATATTTCACTCGCACCGCCCTACCATATATCTACTAAAATAATTTAGATGTGCATAAGCACCAGAGAGGTTTCCTATTCCATCTCGTAACAAAGGTTTCCCCTTTTGGAGAAAAAACAATCAGAAATGTTTTTTTCTTTGTGTACAGAGATGGAATAGGATGAACCTATCTAAACAAGACAGCTATTTACACAACAACCGTGCGAAGAATTACCTACTAAGGTAGTCTGCCCCCAAATTTTCTTTAGTAAAATTGCTATTAAGCTATGGTGGTTTGCCCCAGAATTTTACTGTTCCCCTGACACTCTGTTGTTTGTTAGAAAACGGATATCGTTTTTATCTCACTGGAGGTGGCCTTTCTGGCTTAACAGATTTGATTGATTTCACAGGTTCTGACATAAATGTGGTACATATAATTTGGTCTGTCTGACATGTCAGTCCTGCAAGGCGCTGTTCTCTCAGCCCTTCTGTCTCCTCACTCTCCTCTAACGTTAGTGTGTGTGGGACGCTAACGTCGCCGTCACTTTCCGGTTGCTCTGCAGTTTCAAAACTGCTGTCTTCAAATGAAGACTCGTCGACGTCATTTCTGTCATGACTGTCTGTCGACATAATAGGTTTAGAGATCAGACAATGAGACGTCACAGTCTGACGCTCAACATACTGCTTCAGTATATTAGCGTGATATGTGTTAACATTTCCATTGACGTCAATCTTATAATCCATTCTGTTCACTACCTCAACCACTTCATAAGCACCTTTCCATTGAAGCAATAATTTATTACTGTCTGTCGGTAGTAACAACAGCACTTTATCGCCGACGTCAAATTTACGCGACCTCGCGCCTTTATCATAATAAGCTTTCTGCTTAATCTGAACCTTCTTTAAATTATCACGCGCTAATTTGCATGTCTGCTCTAACCGTTCCCTAAGCTCAATAACGTATTGATACGTCGAAAGAACTTGCTCATCGCGTACCTCTTCAGCCCATAATTCTCTTAATATTGCCATTGGACCTCTGACGTTACGTCCATATAACAACTCAAAAGGGGAGTATCCTAAAGACTCTTTTGGGACTTCCCTTACCGCAAATAATAAAGCTGGAAGATATTTATCCCAATCTTTTGGACGTTCAGCACACATGCGACGTAACATCTGCTTTAACGTAGCGTGGAAACACTCTATCAGTCCGTTGCAAATTGGGTGTCTCGGACTACACGTTAACTGTTGAAGAGAAAGAAGTCTGCTGACTTCCTTCATTACCTCAGCAGTAAACTGTGATCCACAATCAGTCAACATTTCATCAGGAATGCCAACCCTACTAAACATTTCAATAAGCGCTTCCGCGACACGTTCCGTCTCAATACTCGGTAAAGCTATCGCCTCTGGATACCTTGTCGCATAATCTATCATGGTTAAAATATACCGAGATTTCCTATCAGATCGAGGCTCAATTGGACCAACTATGTCCACTGCCACCCTCTTAAATGGCGTATCAATCAATGGCATTTTTCCTAGAGGTACTTTAGTGACCCGACCTTTCTGAATAGTTCTCTGACAAATATCACAAGATTTACAAAATCTAGCGACATCACCGCAAATACCGGGCCAGTAAAACTCAGTTACAACCCTATCCAATGTCTTCCTAATACCCATATGTCCAGACATAAGCGTTTCATGAGCCAGTTTCAACACCTTTCCTCGGAAACTTTGAGGGACCACAAGTTGGAAAGAGACTTTGTTACCCTTGGTGAACTCCCTATATGCCAAACCTTTTTTCTCAATAAACCTAGTTTCACCTCGGTTTAAACCACGACTCACAGTCTTGTTCCCAGATACAACCCTTTTCCCGATGTTTTCCAAAGTTGGATCATCAACCTGAGCTTGCTTGAAAGCCTCCTTGTCATCGTTAATGATCTGATCGGGAACCTTAAGTTTTCTGTAAGGCTTCTCATCCTGCCTAGTTTGAGACCTAGTTACAGCCGCGGCTGAGAAATGAGACATATCAGGAAGTTTTGATCCATCAATGTTACCGATAACCAAATCGTACAACGTATCATCCATACACAAAGCTTCAGTTTTCCCAGTGAAAAAAGGACAATCAATGTCAATCATTGCCAAAGGATACCTTTGTGTGGATTCATCAATCAACGTAACATTTGATTCCTTCCCTATTAACCGACTATCCGAAACCAAACTTCTCCGAACGACACAGCCTGTACACCCAGTATCTCTTAATACAACCACCTTTTTATTATTAACCAATCCTTGTGCCGTCGGTAACCTGGCCTTTAAGAAGTAACAGACACCTTCCCTAGTTTCCTTACTACACTCCTCCCTATCCGAAATCAAAGGATCACCAACCTTATTTTCAAAAATACTTCCAATCTCATCACCTTTCCTAGTTACTTCCGTCTGACAAAAACTAACTTGGTGTGCTGCGCCACGTGGTGTGCTATTATTTTTACCGCGTCCGCGAAAAGACCCTTTAAAATTACCACGACCACGTGTATAACCACGACCTACATTCTGCGTATTCTCATTCTTAACCTGAGAACCTTGAGTCTCTACGCGCGTGTTAAAATTTTCCTTAACACCGCTTTCCCCAACTCTAGTTGCTCCTACCTCTGCGCTATACAATTGTTTCCTGTCGGGGTCCTTAAAACATTTAATTGTTAAATGCCCCTTACCGCATATGCTACACTTGATATCCGGTCTACCACTCGGTTTGTTCGAGTCAACTTTGTCCTGTTTATCCTGCGCTGCGCCTCTATTATCGCGTTGCCCCTTATTAATGCAACTATATACGCCCCCGCGCGCTTCTGCAAACAAATCTGCCTCCCTAGCCATTTCATCTAAATTACCAAACTGTTTTGGCTTCAGATGTACATACAGTTCTCTATTACATGACTCCAGGAACTGATCCCTTGCCATGAAATCACAGACAGCCGGAAAAGATTTTTCTATCTTTGCCATATTAAGCCATTTTTCTAAATAACTTCTCAGTCTACTACTGAACTGTATGAACGTTTCTGATTTCTCGGGCCTACTATAACGAAACTGCTTCCTAAATCCGCGCTCTGTCATGTCAAAATTGTTTAATAAAGCGTCCTTTAACTTTTCATAATCCGCCGCATCCTCATTTGACAACCGGTCATATACATCAAGTGCGCGCCCTTTGAGCAATGCACTTAAATACGCGGCCCAAACACTCTTATCCCATTTATTAGCCGTAGCATATTTCTCAAACCTAGATAAATAACTATCCATTTTATCTTTACCCTCTTCAAAATAAGGTAACTTAGGATCCCGGGCATGAGCCACCTTCTCAGCTTTTTGCTTTTCAAATTCTAGCTCGAGCTTCGCTCTCTGCATTTCTAATTGGTTCCTTAATTCTTGGTGCTGCAGCTCAAACCCATGTTTTATTTGTTCTAAATGGGCCTCACTAATCTCTTTTGCCTCCCTTTCAGTCTTAATGCGTGCCATTTCAAGTTCCTTATTAACATTCAACATAGCTAGTTCATGTGCCCTTTCCTTTTCTTTTTCAGCCCTTTCCTTTTCCTTTTCCTCAGACCTTAACCTTTCTAAATCCCTTTGCTCTTGCCTTTCTGCCCGCTCATTATCTTGCTGCTCCTTAACAAAACCTTGTAACTCCTTCCCCTCATAACCTAAGTCCTTTCCCATTTGCATTAAACGCTCCATTATTGATAACGTAAATCTCACGTTACTATCAAAACCACTATAAACTGATCAGTTATGATCAGTGATGATTGAATGGGCTTAACTAAAACGTTAAGATATGTGTTATACGCGTTAATCTAACTAAAACGTTAGTTATTAAAGCACACGCGATTTGAAATGTCAAATGCTTTCAGCAAAGTATGACGTTGCGCACTGGTAGTCTAATATGACGTCATAAACTGACGACGTTTACAGTAAAATGCTACAATCCGAAGTTTCATCACATTACAAAACTCCGATCATAACAAGTCACCATTAATGTTTCTATTACGTCATACCTAACCTCAAGCCACAGCGTAAATATTAACGCTACCGTTATGTCAACGTCAGTAAATTGTTAACGTCACTACGTCAGAACCATGTGTTGGTAAGATCAATTAGTAACTCCAGTTTAACTTAGAATGTCAGGTTACACAATTAAGTGGGGTCTACTTAAATTTTTCGTTACCAAGAAAAAGTGGGGTTTGCCTTGCCTTCCTGCTCAGAAATTATCGACTTGTCAGTATCCATTCAGTTGAATACATGGGTTTCGCACTTCATCAACGCAGGAAGGAAGATAAAAGTTAATTTCTAAATGTGGCTGTCAATGCATTTTTTTTTTTTTTTTTTAAAGTTGATGATTCAGAGTATCAAAGTGCTGACAGCCGGGAACACCAGCCAGAGATCAAATCCTCACTTTTCTGACACCAAATGTTACATGTGGGTTTACGGCGTCCCGCAAACCCCCATGCTGACAAGACAACCGAGCGTGATCTCTGACAGGTGTACGGGCAGCTGTGGGGTAAGGCACAAGAAAGATGTTAGATGAATGACATGAATTATTTACAGTATCTACATACAACACTTACTAACACAAAACATCACAATTTGTTGCTTCTGTAGCCAACTCACGACGTCCGCTCCGAAGGCAAAACAATGTTCTGTGCTCGGAACGGGTGACGTGAATACCTACAGAAGCAAACAACAAAAACAACAACAAAAACAAAAAAAGAAACAACACAAGACGCGACTGGCCAGTTTATAACTTAGGGTGAATCCCCCTCTCGCGTGAAACTTCCTCTCGCGAACTAGTGCAAACTGCACACTAGTCTATCGACATAGTTGCCGATCACAGATTTGCCGATCACAGGTTTAGCGATCGTCCGAATATCCTGCAGGTTAGTTGACCTCTTTCATGGTCTCACATTTGTTGACAATGAACAATGATTCTGATTCTGGTATTCGCTGATTACGGCGGTCTGTCCGCCCTTGCTGGACCCTAACGCCTAGCGTCGTACCAGTACCTGCTGCTATGAAGCAGGGAGCAGCAGGTCACACATTGTTGTGCCTGCAAATTACGATAACTGGACTAAGACACGAGTCACAAAACATACATGCTATATCATGATCCCCCTCCCGGAGAAGTAAGAATATGTTCATGCATATACCGTCATTGCGCATGCGCCGACCAGACATACAGGCTGATTAGTGCATGCGACAAATAACCGTACAGCAGAACTCAACTTGACTGCATCAAATTATCAGCACCCAGCGCTTGACACAATAATACTCAAAGTTCATGTTTCCTTACTGAGCACTACAGAAATCAATTAATGCTCACTACTACTGAGCATAATACTCATCAAATTTGTGCTCACTACATTATCACAAGTAAGAGGCAATTGAACAGACCACGCCTTTGCGCTACCTGGTCAGCCGCCAATTACAGGAAACATAACCATCTCTATTTCATATCCTTCTCCGCGACACGGCTCACAAATATAGCTATTCACAAATTCATTACATTAATAACAGATAGAAACTAGAAACAGAAGATTTTCATCTATAATCCACAACATTTGTTAGTGTCTCATAAGGGCCAACACTGTTTGCCGTAAATTCTCTCTGTATTTGGTAGGCACCCCGTCACAACCGTCCTCGCGACGCCGATGACGCAGCTGACGTCATCCCCGCCGCTCAGGCCGTTATGACGTGTGGCGACCAAATACTCCCACTTATCATCATCACGTTCTTTATATGTACATACATGCACAAACTGAGTTATCAGACAAAAACGGCATCATTACAAAATGAACTCGTAAATCTTCTTGAACAAAATTATTTCTCATCAACGTGAACATGCTTGTAAAATAAAATTCATTACGGTTCATCATCACGGATAACCCAACAGGCTCTTGTAAGAGTTACATTCTACAAAAGGGGTCTAAAAGCCTAAATGAATCTAGAATGAGCGGGTGTCCAAACTTTACGTCTCACCAACATCTAGGGTCAGCATGAGACAGGACCTCACTTAGAAAGACTCATTCTACTACTGGAGAAGCCTGGGATCAATCCTGCGACGTCTAGCTGGCAAAGCTAGTAGCCTAATCACTACAGGCCACAACAGTGAATTCAGAATAGGCTTCAGAAAGTTGGGGTATACTAGAAGTAAACCCCTCCAAAACCTACAAGCATGTCCATACAAAAATAATACTAAACATAGATTTAACATACCTTTCAATATACTTTCTGTTTCCCGACACGATGTTGTAGGTACACGTTACAACTTGACCTGCTGCTAAAGTGTTCGTTTTTCTCAGGGTTTATATATCTATGAATACTACCAGAAAATCATGCCTACTCATATTACCTTGCTCAATTCGTGGCGAGGTGGAGATACCGGCCACAAATAAAGCTAGATAGCAAAAATCGAGTAGATAATGGATTTGCGTTCAAATAGTATATTTCCCATAGGAAAAATTGATGAAACGACCCTATAAATCAATGACATGACTCCTGTCAAAACGAACACCCACACAACACGTGACGGGAATAAAAATCATATATGGCACAATTTGGCGGTTGGCAATTTTTAGGCAAATTCTATAGGACTCGGCCTTATAGCGGCCCCCTGTATTGTAAAAACAGCTCTCTATAAACCACTCATGCATACATCGTATGATATGTGCATGACTTGTTCGTGGAGCAGCACAGTTTGCGTACCATATTTCACCTAAAATATTTCACTCGCACCGCCCTACAATATATCTACTAAAATAATTTAGATGTGCATAAGCACCAGAGAGGTTTCCTATTCCATCTCGTAACACTGATTCAAGAAGGGCAGTTTTGTTTTGGAGTCATCAAACAATTTACACATCACTTTCACAAATCCGTGAAATGAATACCCACTTGCACTAAGCCTAGCCACTAGGCGTTAAAATGGATTATATGAAAATAAAATCATCTTTTACATTAAAATGAATAGTGTATAAACGTTTAGCTAGTCTAGTCTCGCTGGCTTAATTTTGAGATTACTAAGTTTGGGGATTCTACCAAATAGACTTGTCATAACCAACAAGGTGATAAATTTTTTAATATATTAAAAATACTAAAATTGATCAGACTTTACTTTTCAGACTAGTAGAGATAGATCATGGAATCTTTTCTACGGTCATTTTCTCCCTTCCGCTGATTCAAGAAGGGCAGTTGCCAGTTTCTGGCGAAAGAATGTACACTGTACTGGTTAACTGCCTACGTATAAGCCTGCCTAGGAAAAGTGTGGATATGTAAACTGACCGGCTCAAATGACCTAAATTAGTGTTGACTAGGCAGTTAAACTCAAATACAAACACACAAACAAACAAACATCTCAATCCCTGTCGCCCATTGACTCGCACGACTTTGTTTGGCCAGGCTTAGACCTTCTGAACGGTTTACCAGTACTCTCATCTCATGCAGCCAAATCTATTTCTCCAAGCCCCAATGGGCGGGGGCCAGGAGATATATCTGAATCTGCCTGGTACTTCATACATCTCAAGTATAGTGTTATATGGTTATATGTTTTGTTTGTTTGTTTGATTTGAGGTTTAACGTCCCCGTCAACACTGTAAAAATCATTTTGAAGACGTTGCTTCCAATTTTGTGGGACTTTTACCCGACGTTGAAAAGACATCTCAAGCTCCCGTCGCCCAATGAAACCAATAGGGTTTATCAGCATGGACGGTCCGACTCGCACCGCTTTGCATGGACAGGCTTAGATTATCTAAACGGTTTACGAGTACTCGTGTGCGGGTCGGATTTAGCTCTGCGTGGGAGCATCATGCAGCCCATATATTTCTTCAAGCCCCGATGGGCGGGGGCCAATGGATATATGTTAAGACTATGTATAACGACCATGTGCATTTTTCTCCAGAAAGCATGCACGGATTGCTTGTTTGGATCCTTATAATCTTACGTCCGACTTTCAGTGTCCTTAGGTGCGCAGTCCTCATAGAGGTGATTCCAGAGGGACCGGATGCGTTGGCCGGAATTTCCAGATCTTACGGCTGGTTCCGATATTTTACTGCACACATGTCGGGCGTTCAGCGTATGGCGCCCGTTGCTTTGGGAGCCTTATGGGCTGAAAAGGCTGCACGGCAGAGAGGTCCCTTTGACTGGCCATCATCTTCCAGTGTGATGAATATCTTGAAGATTTTTTTACAATAAACAATCACGTGTCTTAGGGAGAAATCATTAAACCAAAAGCTATGACGGTGATTTATGGATATCCATAATTCGAATTATGGATATCCATAAATCGATCTGAAGTATGGATATCCATAAATCGAATTATGGATATCCATAATTCGAATTATGGATATCCATAAATCAGAGGAATAATGGATATCCATAAATCGAATTATGGATATCCATAATTCGAATTATGGATATCTATAATTCGAATTATGGATATCCATAAATCAGTCTGAATTAATGATATCCATTAATCGAATTATGGATGTCCATAATTCGATTTATGGATATCCATAATTCGAATTAAAGATATCCATAATTCGGCTGATTTATGGATAGCCATAAATCGAATTATGGATATCCATAATTCGTTTTATGGATATCTATAAATACGGATTAAATAGTAAAACGGCGCCCCATAATAAATAACCGTCACCTGGATTTCGTTCAAATCACTGAAAGTCACCTGGACATCAGTTACTTAAAGCTCCTGTGCTTAGAAACTTTGATTTGATTTTCAGACAATCGACCCAAAAACTATACGTGCACCGAAACTATAGAGCAAAAAATAAAATAATTAAAAAAACTCAAAAGGACCGACCACTGGTATAGAATGTGGATGTTTTGTGCGATCCAAGCAGCGAGCGCAAAGATTCTGTTGGCCCCCGTCCATTGGGGATTGGAGAAATAAATTGCACTGCATGATGCATCCACGCAGAGCTGAAAACGACCGAAACTGGGTAAACCGCTTAGAGGGTCTAAGCCTGCTCAGGCACAGTGGTGCGTGTTGGACCGTCCCTGCATATAAACTGTATTTGTTTGTTTGGAGGGTATGGCTTGGGCTTGTAATTTCATCTCAATGTCGAGTAAAAGTCCCCAAAAAATTGGAAGCAACGTCTCCAAAATGACCCAAATAGTGTTGGCGTGGACGTAACAAACGAAACACCTTTGTTGTTCGCAAAATGTCAAAAGCAGGGTTCTCATGATATGGTTCATATGAAGAAAAAGTTTCCCAGGAAAAGCTACAATCAAAGAAGGCAGCCCTCTCGAGCCACCAATAAAAGAGGAAGACTTTGTGACATCAATAACACAAAATATGATCATGAATTCTAATGTACTTGCGTATGTACCGCGACGTTTGATTGAAAGGTCAAACATTTGCGACAGCATATTCTGCGATAGCCTTTAAACTCGATGCGATGATGGAACGCCCCTTTTCAATGGATAGCGTTTGCTGTTGTTTTTCGCCGTTCATAGCGCTTGCCGACTTGTGCAAAAGAGCACAATTTTAACTTAACAACCGATGAGTGCATTAGAATGGAGCTAACAGTATTGAAAATTTACATTTGGGGAGGTAAAGCCTCGGTTTTTACGGTGCAAATTTCGTTTTGCGGCTCCGCTGGCGCGTCGCCGTAAAACGAAACTACCGACCGTAAAACCTTCAAGTCCGAGGTTATAAATCTCATTTCAGAGATAGTCACGGGTATCTGGAACTATTGGAAGAATAAGGGACTTAAGGGGTACGGGAACACCTGGCAGGTTTTTCCGCCATTTTGCAAAGGGAGACAACTTTCGGGACTTCCTGTTCGCTTTACTGCAAGCCCCGACCCACTGAAAAATGGGTCTACTTTTAAAGAAAAGAATTTGCTTATCAGGAGCAAATTCTTTCCTTTAAGAGTTGACCCATGTTGACATGGGAGACAAAATACTTTTGAAGAAGTTGCCTCCCACGAAGATGTATCTTTCCCCTTACGAACGAGTTCGAATTTACCATGGCAACAGCGTCATCCGTTTTCGAGTTATCGTAGTTTCGCAACAACAGATTGACTAGCATGGAGGATTCCTAATTGAACAGTGAGCCATGACAGCGCCTCACGATGTAAAGCAACTGAATTAAGACACTCTTGCGTGAAGGTTGAGGCCTCACCAACGATCCGGAGCCAGACTCGAAGAAAATCATAAGTTAGATCACTAACTGCACACCCATCTGAGGGCGCAGGCAAAGATACTCTGACACCATTTACTATTTACCGATGATGATGATGATGGTGGTGATGATGATTGTGACGTAGATAATGATGATAATGATGGTAATGATGGTAATGATGATGGTGGTGATGTTTCTAGAGGTGGTGGTGGTGATGATGATGATGATGATGATGAAAATGGTGCTGCTGATGCTAAAGATGTTGCGAGTGAAGGTTGTGATGATGCTGATGCTGCTGCTGCTGCTGCTGCTGCTGCTGATGATGATGATAATGATGGTGATGATGATAATAATGATAGCGATGATGGTGACATCATCTACATGCATCCATACCACCGCTGCCGCCACTTGTAGCGTTTTCCGTATTGTTCCCGAATTGAAGCGTCGTAGTTATCATAGCTTTATCCGTGACTTAAGGGGTATGGGAACACTGTCAGGCGAGGCAACTTCTGCGACAGTATTTTTGTCTCGTATGTCAATATAGGTCAACTCTTCAAGAAAAGAATTTGCTCCTGAGGAGCAAATTCTTTCTTTTCAGAGTAGACCCCGTTTTCAGTGGGACAAGGTTTATAGAAAAGGGAACAGGAAGTAATGAAAGTTGGCTCCCTTTGAAAAATGGCGGGGAAAATGTGCCATGTGTTCCCATTCCCCTTAACTCTGTAACAAAGCCGCTGGATCGTTTCCAAAGCAACGTCGCTAATCTGATATCGCCTCCAGCTTATGCAAAGAGCAATATGGCGACAGCTGTTGACATAGCGCGTAGATGCGCAGCCTGTTCTGTGACTTTGCAGGTCGCATCAAACTTACGGTTTTGCCGTACACTGGCTCAAAAAGGAAAGCAAGCCGGAAGTTCGGAAAGTTGTCTCCCTTGATCAAAAGGCGGGAGTTATTTTCTTTAACGCTCTGCATTTTGGGTAACTTCTTTTCAGCAGACGACATTTTAAATATTTTTTCTTATGTTTACCCGTTTGCAAGGAAAATTAAGAACAAATACCATCAATTTGTCGTCTGCTGGGTAGCAAAGACTGTTAGAGATTAATTTAACGAAGTGGCTATTGACAGTTAACTGGCAATTGCGGTTTTACGTTAAAATTGCTATTGCCAGTTAACTGACAATAGCCATTATAACGTTTGTTTGTTTGTTTGTTTGTTTGATTTGAGGTTTAACGTCCCCGTCAACACTGTAAAGGTCATTTTGCTTTGCTTCCAATTTTGTGGGACTTTTACCCGACATTCAGATGAAATGACATCTCAAGCCCTGTCGCCCAATACAACCAATAGGGTTTATTAGCATGGACGGTCCGCCTCGCACCGCGGTTCCTGGACAGGCTTAGATCCTTTAAGCAGTTTACCAGTACTAGTGTGCGGGCCGGATATAGCTCTGCGTTGAAGCATCATGCAGCCCATATATTTCTGCAAGCCCCTATGGGCCGGGCCGTCCATTTTAACGTCAAACCGCTTTTACCAGTTAAAAGGTTATAGCAAAAACAAGTGTCATATACCCATCTAATATAATAAGCTATATGCTATAACAATGCAGCTAGCAGAGATCAGTTGTCTGTTGTAGTTCTACATGTATGCGAACGGATTAAAGACTCTCCATAGTTTTTCTATTATTTTCTACTCGCTAAAAACATAACATTATTAAAACACATCTATTCAATGCAATGAAATGTTCATTACCAAAAGACGCCTATTCAAACTTACCACAAAAAAAATGAAAATTTCGATATTTTTCAGACTTCTGCTCAACATAGATTCTAGGAACAAACGAGTACCCATAATCTATATTTTTGTGCAGAAATAAGGAAAATAATTTCTTGCACACCAGACAAGCAAATCCGTGATTTTACCCTGGGATAGAAATTTATGTTCTGACCCTGGTTTTCCGACCCCAAATCGAATACAATCGCGTGTTTGATAAATGCACTGGTTGATTACAACCTCATGCGCGGCGTCGCCATGCGTGACGTCACTAACCATTCCTGTCGTGTCATCACAAAATGGCGGATGTCGGTAACCGAAGGGACAGAAGCATTAAAAATCCGTGCTAAGAAATGGAAGGTATGCAAGAAAAAGAATCCAATATGGGTGTGAGGGGTGGATGGAAAATCCGTCCCTCGGGATCACTGTCCGGCATCACTCGGCAAGCCTCGTGATGCCGGACAGTGACCCTTGGGACGGATTTTTCAATCCATCCCTCACACCCATATAAGATTCCTATAGTATGCCCCTGCCCCTGTAAACCCCCTGTTCCACTATGTATTACACTTAGCCATGCCTAGGTGTCTTCTTTAACAACAACTTTAGTCTGCCTGAGCAATCAAATTTATTTCCATGCACAATAATTGTTACTAGTGAATTCAAGAAGTGGTTTTCTGTATGTTGCATGTCTCTGTAATGAAGTTGGGATTACAGAGATTACATTATTTCCTAAAACGTAGGTCGTGTGTATACACGTATGAAAACCACCAACATATATATGTGGTCCGTGCCACCAATAAGGCAGATCAGTTTATTCCCAGCGGGCACATGACGTCTAGGTAACGGCGCACAAACGTCGATTCAACGTCATGTCGTTACAACGACGTTGCTATGGTGTTTCATTCACGTTGTTGTCACAGCGGGTAGATGCGCAGCATGTTCTGAGTCTTTGCATGTCACAACATACATATTGTAGGTTTTGTCATACACTGGCTCAAAAGGAAAGCAAGCCGGAAGTTCGGAAAGTTGTCTCCCTTGATCAAATGGATGGAATTATTTCTTTAACGCTCTGCATTCTGGGTAATAATTTTTTCAATAGCGACTTTTTAAATATTTTTTCTTATGTTCCGTTTTCAGGGACAATTAAGAACAAATACCACCAATTTGTCGTCTGCTGAAATAGCATAGACTGTTACAGATTAATTTAATCACAAAGATGTAATTTTTATGCCCCCGGAATCTAAGAGATTCGGGGGCATATAGTTTTTGGTCTGTCCGTCTGTTTGTCCGTTTGTCTGTTTGTCCGTCTGCAAAAACTTTAACATTGGGCATAACTTTTGAATGGTAATAGATAGAGCTTTCATATTTCACATGTGTATACCTTATCACAAGACCTTTCCAGTGGTACCATAATTTTTGATCTTGTGACCTTGAACTTGACCTTTGACCTATTTTTTTCAAAATTTTTAAAAACATTAACATTGGCGCTGTCCGGGGGCATCAGTGTTTCACAAACACATCTTGTTTTATATAAAAAATGGCATTTTTCCTCAGGCTTTCTTACAATACGAGTTACTCCTATTTCGACTTTCGGTTCCATGTTTGACTACAAAACGCCAATTCTTCGCGCCTTCGATAACGCGCTTATAAGCCTTGACCTTTCTGTGCAATCGAAGTTAAATTCTAACACAGCGCGCCTATATAGGCAATGCAAAATAACTGTGTTTTATTCTGCAACAAATCACAGCTCGGAAGAGCGTGACGTGTGACGTCATTAAAACTACAAATTTATGACGTCACTAGTCGATTTGCTTGACGTTAGACGGTGTAACGTCATATTCTCGCACCAAAAACGTTAGAAAAGGATATAAATGCATGTGTTTCAGTCAATAATTTTAGCGGGATTTCTTCTAACAATGGCGAAAAGTTGTGAGAATTTGAAGGAAACAACAGCATTATTGCCGAGTTTCAGCGTGTTAGAATCGAAATAGATCAGCTCTAGCCAGTGATTTGTTGTGTAATAAATCACAGTTTGTCGGTCAGTTGTAAGTAGACAAATCACGCGCGCTACGCGCTTGTGATTTGTCTACTTTACAACTGACCTCCAAACTGTGATTTATTACACAACAAATCACAGTTAGAGCTGATCTATTTCTTAATTAAGTACGTTTCTAACCAATGAACTTGCGAAATATTACATTCCATTTAGTATAGCCTCGCCGTGGCGACAAATGTGAAAATTTTCGAACTGCTTCTCTTCAGAAACCGTTGGGCCGATTGAAGTCAAATTTCATATGTAGCCTCTATGGGATGGGGGACACCCAATTTGCTCATGGGGTCCAGGTCACATGACCAAAATGGCCGCCAAGTAAAAACCCTTCAAAAATAGTCTTCTCCAGAACCACTGGGCAGATTTCCACGAAACTTGATAAATAGCATCTGGGGCGTAGGCCCATCATAAATTGCTAAAAAGGTGACCCTGGGTTGACATTGACCTTCTTTGTGCCTAGGTCAAACTTTGACACATATGCTTTTGTTGGAATATTTAAACAATTTTTGGCATACTGATAGATATCAATGAGATCTAACCAAAGAACTTGGGAAATATTACATTCCATTTAGTATAGCCTCGCTGAGGCGAAAAATGTGAAAATTTTCGAACTGCTTCTGCTCGGAAACTGTTGGGCCGATTGAAGTCAAATTTCATATGGAGCCTCTATGGGATGGGAGGAACCAAAATTTGCCCTCGGGGGTCCAGGTCACATGACCAAAATGGCCGCCAAACCATATATGGTAAAAACCCTTCAAAAATAGTCTTCTCCAGAACCACTGGGCAGATTTCCACGAAAGTTGATAAATAGCATCTGTGACGTAGGCCCATCGTAAATTGTTAAAATGGTAACCCCGGGTTGACCTTGACCTTATTTGTGCCTAGGTCAAACTTTGACACATATGCTTTTGTATTGGAAAGTGAGAATGCATTTTATCCTGCACACGATTCAGAATACAGTACTTAAGTATAAGATATATTTTTGCTCCTTACGATAAGGCGCATTTATTGGGGGAACCGTTTTAGGTCCAGGTCACATGACCAAAATGGCCGCGGGAACCATATATGGTAACACTCATAAAGCTCAAAGCATCCGGCGGGTCGTGCACTTCAGCTGAAGCACTGGTTTAATCCACTAGTGGGTTATCGAAATTATTACATGGCGTTATTACATTCTCAGACGCGACGTCATATGAGTCCCCCCCAAACGAATTTGTGTCTTCGAGCATTCCGTCATGACAAATTTTAACTGCGCATGCCCAGCCATTCAGAGGGACCAGGGATATGGCTTTCTGTTTGAAGGTTCCTCTTGATTCACTGCTTGTATGAACGAGCAGCGAATGTTCTGGCGAGACTGTGCGGATGCGCAGGCTCGCCTGAACCTTCGCTGCTCGCATAGGCGATAAGCACCAAAATCGCTTGACGGGGCCCATATGATAAATACGAGTAACGTCCCTTGTCGCTGTCTCCTATCGCTTACATTAATTGGTCGAATCTAATATCTCATCAGTCTTCGCTGAAACAAATAAATGTCATTCTTGAGTATATTTTGGTTAAACGTTTAATGAAATTACAAACCAATAAATGTTAAGTTGTGTTTCTCCGCCGTTAAAAATATGTTTTCGCCAGGGGGTTAGCAAAAAAATCAGCACGGTAACTAACATCGTTTTTAATTTATTTGGCTTTTGTAACAAGTTAGCCGATAAGTCTGTCGCCATTTGAAATGGATGAAACTTCAGGTATTTTTGACTGTAACGAGTGTCACTTTTTGCCACATCTTTTGATAAGTTTAACAAGTTCGTTTTATTGTCTTTTTTTGTTGTTGTAAGATTTTAGAAATAGCTTGAAGTGGTGGCCGCTTGTTATAGCACTTAACGCTCTGCATGATTGGTATTTTACCAGCAGACGACGCTGAAATAATTTTCTGACTTTTCCCGGGAAACAGGATTTGCAATCTCATGCAAATTGTCTTCTATGTCAATTCGGAAAAATAAGTTTGTCGTCTGCTGAACGGCCCCCTCCCATCGGGGCTTGAAGAAATTTATGGGCTGCATGATGCTTCCACGCAGAGCTGAAACCGACCCGCACAGAAGTACTGGTAATCCGCTTAGAGGATCTGAGCATGCCCAGGTAAAGCGGTGCGAGTCGGCCCGTTCATGCTTATAAACCCTGTTGGTTTCATTGAGATGTCATTTCATCTCAATGTCGGGTAAAAGTCCCACAAAATTGGAAGCAACGTCTCCAAAATGACCTTTACAGTGTTGACGGGGACGTTAAACATCAAATCAATCAAACAAACAAAACGTCTGCTGGATTAGAACAGAGTTGTAAAGGTTAAGACAAAAGGTAACATGGCACTTCAACGACTAAAGACATCGGCGGAGGTCCATAAGGGTAATTGGTTTATATTTCAGATAACGGCGCTTTTAACAGTCTGCCTGTTGTTTTTCTTTCGCTCCAGTGTTGGGTTATTTCATGCTGTCGAGTCCTCATCGTTGTTTCGTCTCTTTAGTCGTTTGATGTTTGTGTTCTCAGGTTTGACCTTTCGTGGCGGCACCTAAAGGTTGTTGTGAAGATACCCATGGTTTGAGAACAAGTTTGGTGCAATGTTTTACTGTATTAACAATTGTTTTATAAGTGTTTGCGTTTATGTGAAAATTTTATGTGATGTGTTTCGCTTTTTCATAAGTTGATGAAGACGTTGACGATGGAAGGAGATATTGGTTCTGTTTGTGCCGCCAAGTTGGAATAGATTTACCCTATTGTGGGCCTCACTGAATTTGTATTCGGGGATGTTCATTCTAAATGGTGAAAAGAATTGACTGTTTGGTGAAGTTTTATATGTCATCTGTGCATATTAGTTTTTAGAAGTCGTTTTAAACTAGTTGTTATATTTGTAGGTAGTCTTTTGAATTGAAAATTTTGCATTACTAATTGGATGTAAAGTAGTTGATAACAGGTTTTCCCCTTGACATAAAATGGACTCATCTATTTGTTACGTATATTGAGATACCGAGACTAGTTCAATTGGTTTTAAAAGGGGAATGACGTTGTTTTTTTTTTTGTTCGTTTGTTTGAAGCGAACAGACTGGAAACTGTGTTTATAGATCTAGTGAATTTTTGTGTTTTCTCAGCGAAAGAGGGTTTTCAGAAATGTAGTCTGGGTGTGCGAAATACATAATTAGCAGGGTCTTTTTAGTTGTTTGTTTCCCTGGGGCCCAGAGAAGGGCTTGAGAAATAGGTTTATAAAACGGTACACATGGTAGAGTCTTGTTAAATAGATGTTACTTAAGCTTAGTCAATATGTTTAACACCAGGGCTCGAGAAACTGGAAAATACCAATCGGGCGGCAGTAAATTCCGACGTTTTCGGTAATTTCCGTGATAAATGACAATTTATTTGCATAGAAGAAAGTTTGTAGTCTTTCCTCAACCCAGGAGTATTCCTAACAAGATTTTATAAAATTTTAATACAATTCTGTGGACATACAATTTGACAGGGCTTGAGATGTCATTTAATCTCAAGGTCGGATAAAAGTCCCACAAAATTGGAAGCAACGTCCCCAAAATTAGCTTTACAGTGTTGACGGCGACGTTTAACCTCAAATCAAACAAACAAAACAGTTTGAAACAGATAATGAACAACGTTTGAAATCAGGTAATTCCGAAATTTCATTGTCCCTAATGAATTCTTCCCATTAAACCAGATATCCATACTTTGGGAAGATTTTTTAACTAGTACAGTGCACAATCTGTCGCCAGAAACTGACAACTGCCCTTCTTGCACCAGCGGAATGGAGAGAAAGGCCGTAGAAAAGACTTCATGGTCAATCTCCACGAAAGAATTTGCCGACTCGGCAGGTATCGAACCAGCGACCTCCTGAATTTAGGTAGATACTTGATTTCCTTCGAGATGAAGAGTCACATACGTACAACAATCAAACGGCATATATAAAAATATTCGCATCTGCACTCAGTGGGCATAAATACATGTAAGTTTCCAAAACTGTTTGATGTCGTGATGTCTGTAAATCTGTTACTACATTTCCAGATCAAATTACTAAAACATAAAAGATCCAATGCCTGTTATGTTTACTAGATGGTATTGTTTATTCATTACCAATAACATATATATCAATTTTTCTTAGAAATCTTTTCATTCATAGCTCTGGTATGTTCTTCACTTGGAGAACTGTGGTTCTAAAATTGCTTCAAAACTCTGCGCTGGCATGAATGATTAAGATTTTCTCTTGTAATATATATATAATATTGGTTACTCTGATGTCTTTATAGTATGATGGACAGCTGAGAAACCAAATATGTTAACAATTTCCCAATTGAATTAATACATTATTAGAAGTGGGTGGGGGTAATTCTATCCCTGCAAAAAAATAGTTGCTATGGAAGCATTAAGTAAGTATGCTGCATAGTTTCTATCCAACTTAGTGGCACACTATCTAATGTTTCAGTAACATTAATTTAAAAAAAAAAAGGATCTTTCTTTCATACAGGAAATGTAGCTATCAACAGTGGATAAACGTCCAGCTGGGTGTTAGTCTTTATGGGGGTACCCATCGAGATTGATTTTTTTTTATTCGACACTGTTATATAGAATAATGAAGTCTTTTGTAAAAATATAGTCTAACATGTTACTTTTAATTAACGATATATTTTTTTTAATTTTCAACATATTTTGATCTTGTTTTATGGAGCGCAAAGAGTGCACGGCTGTTCAAATAGGCCCATTGTTTCCTGGATCTCCTTGCTGCATCAGCCCTCTAAGATATAATCAAACCAACAGTTTTTGCAAGAAACTATGATTCAATATCTCTCAAGTTAGATATAAAACCAAGCCATTTTCTGTCTGTTTTCTTAGTGTCTATCACCAAATATTATATTTTTGGAGATTTCGACGAATTTATGTTCCACCCGAAAGCATGTTAGATTTCCCAAAATAGATTTTCTCTAGGTCATATATACACAATCAGATTGTTTTCCAGTATTTTCAACTATTTTGCCAAAATTGCTACCAATTTATATCTAAAAAGATAAGAAATTGGTACTTTTATAACTCTTTTAGTACACCTACCCTGATTTTTCAAAAGAAAGGTGCTAATCTATATGCTGTCTGACGTTGCCATGGCAATTGATGACATCATCATTCTATTAGGTGCTAATGTAAACATATACCCTAAATAATTATATGGGCCAATTAGCAGTTTAGTATGATTTATAACCAGGTAGAAAATAGTAATTCTTTCAGACCATATTTTTCCTCAATTTCTTGTCAGCCATTTTGAAAAATCATTTATGGCCACTGAGTGTATATATTTTGTTTCCTTACGCTCTAATTTGCTTCTGTGCAATGTATTCGCATTTGTATATTTTGTTTCCTTACGCTCTAATTTGCTTCTGTACATTGTATTCGTATTTATGTATTTTGTTTTCTTTCGCTCTGATTTGCCTCAGTAGTTTTACTTCTGACCATCCCAAGGCGATCGTTATTTTGCGGTATCTGATTTATTTGTTGGTTGGCTTTGTGTCGTTGGTTCGTGTTTTGTGTGTGCCTCCGTGACACTTTAGGTGACTTGTGATAGCTGTGTTCTTTGATTGTGACCTTTCCTTAGTGACGTTTCCTTACTAGTTTGCTTCTGTGCTCTATATTCCCATTTATATCTTTTGTTTCCTTGCACTCGAATTCGCTTCTGTAAATTAATATCGCATTTATATATTGTTATAAGACCTTTACAGTGTTGACAGGGACGTTAAACTTCAAATCATACAAACAAAATATGTTGTTTTATATATTTTGTTTTCTTGCGCTCTAATTTACCACAAATTACAGCGCGAGGAAACAAAGTATATAAATGCCAATACAATGTACAGAAGCAAAGTAGAGCGTAAGGAAATACAATATATAAATGCCAATACAATGTACAGAAGCAAAGTAGAGCGTAAGGAAACACAATATATAAATGCCAATACATTGTACAGAAGCAAAGTAGAGCGTAAGGAAACACAATATATTAATGTCAACATAAATGCACAGAAGCAAAGTAGAGCGTAAGGAAACACAATATTTAAAAATGCAATACCATGTACAGAAGCAAAGTAGAGCGTAAGGAAACACAATGTATAAATGTCAATACAAAGTACAAAAGCAAAGTAGAGCGTAAGAAAACACAATATATAAATGTCAACACAATGTACAGAAGCAAAGTAGAGTGTGAGGAAACAAAATATACAAATGCCAATACAATGTACAGAAGCAAAGTAGAGCGTGAGGAAACAAAATATATAAATGCCAATACAATGTACAGAAGCAAAGTAGAGCGTAAGGAAATACAATATATAAATGCCAATAAAATGTACAGAAGCAAAGAAGAGCGTAAGGAAACACAATATATTAATGCCAATACAATAAACAGAAGCAAAGTAGAGCGTAAGGAAACAAAATATATAAATGCCAATACAATGTACAGAAGCAAAGTAGAGCGTAAGGAAACAAAATATTTAAATTCCAATACAATGTACAGAACCGAAGTAGAGCGTAAGGAAACACAATATATAAATTCCAATACAATGTACAGAAGCAAAGTAGAGCGTAAGGAAAAACAATATATAAATTTCAACACAATGTACAGAAGGAAAGTAGAGCGTAAGGAAATACAATATATAAATGTCAACACAATGTACAGAAGCAAAGTAGAGCGTAAGGAAACACAATATATAAATGCCAATACATTGTACAGAAGCAAAGAAGAGCGTAAGGAAATACAATATATAAATGACAACACAATGTACAGAAGGAAAGTAGAGCGTAAGGAAATACAATATATAAATGTCAACACAATGTACAGAAGCAAAGTAGAGCGTAAGGAAACACAATATATATAAATGTCAATACAATGTACAGAAGCAAAGTAAAGCGTAAGGAAAAACAATATATAAATGTAAACACAATGTACAGAAGAAAAGTAGAGCGTAAGGAAACACAAAATATAAATTCCAATACAATGTACAGAACCAAAGTAGAGCGTAATGAAACACAATATATAAATGTCAATACAATGTACAGAAGCAAAGTAGAGCGTGAGGAAACAAAATATATAAATGCCAATACAATGTTCAGAAGCAAAGTAGCGCGTGAGGAAACATAATATATCAATGCCAATACAATGTACAGAAGCAAAGTAACGCGTAAGGAAATACAATATATAAATTCCAATACAATGTACAGAAGCAAAGTAGAGCGTAAGGAAACAATATATATAAATGCCAATACAATGTACAGAAGCAAGGAAGAGCGTAAGGAAACAAAATATTTAAATTCCAATACAATGTACAGAAGCAAAGTAGAGCGTAAGGAAACACAATATATAAATTCCAATACATTGTACAGAAGCAAAGTAGAGCGTAAGGAAATACAATATATAAATGACAACACAATGTACAGAAGGAAAGTAGGGCGTAAGGAAATACAATATATAAATGTCAACACAATGTACAGAAGCAAAGTAGAGCGTAAGGAAACACAATATATAAATGCCAATACATTGTAAAGAAGCAAAGTAGAGCGTAAGGAAATACAATATATAAATGACAACACAATGTACAGACGGAAAGTAGAGCGTAAGGAAATACAATATATAAATGTCAACACAATGTACAGAAGCAAAGTAGAGCGTAAGGAAACACAATATATTAATGTCAATACAATGTACAGAAGCAAAGTAGAGCGTAAGGAAAAACAATATATAAATATAAACACAATGTATAGTAGCAAAGTAGAGCGTTAGGAAAAACAATATATAAATTCCAATACAATGTACAAAAGCAAAGTAGAGCGTGAGGAAACACAATATATAAATGTCAATACACTGTACAGAAGCAAAGTAGAGCGTAAGAAATACAATATATAACTGTCAACACAATGTACAAAAGCAAAGTAGAGCGTAAGGAAACACAATATATAAATGTCAATACAATGTACAGAAGCAAAGAGGAGCGTAAGGAAACACAATATATAAATGTCAATACAATGTACAGAAGCAAAGTAGAGCGTGAGGAAACACAATATATAAATGTAAACACAATGTACAGAAGCAAAGTAGAGAGTAAGGAAACACAAAATATAAATTCCAATACAATGTACAGAAGCAAAGTAGAGCGTAATGAAACACAATATATAAATGTCAATACAATGTACAGAAGCAAAGTAGAGCGTGAGGAAACAAAATATATTAATGCCAATACAATGTTCAGAAGCAAAGTAGCGCGTGAGGAAACAAAATATATCAATGCCAATACAATGTACAGAAGTAAAGTAACGCGTAAGGAAATACAATATATAAATGCCAATACAATGTACAGAAGCAAAGTTGAGCGTAAGGAAACAAAATATATAAATGCCAATACAATGTACAGAAGCAAGGAAGAGCGTAAGGAAACAAAATATTTAAATTCCAATACAATGTACAGAAGCAAAGTAGAGCGTAAGGAAACACAATATATAAATTCCAATACATTGTACAGAAGCAAAGTAGAGCGTAAGGAAATACAATATATAAATGACAACACAATGTACAGAAGGAAAGTAGAGCGTAAGGAAATACAATATATAAATGTCAACACAATGTACAGAAGCAAAGTAGAGCGTAAGGAAACACAATATATAAATGCCAATACATTGTACAGAAGCAAAGTAGAGCGTAAGGAAATACAATATATAAATGACAACACAATGTACAGACGGAAAGTAGAGCGTAAGGAAATACAATATATAAATGTCAACACAATGTACAGAAGCAAAGTAGAGCGTAAGGAAACACAATATATTAATGTCAATACAATGTACAGAAGCAAAGTAGAGCGTAAGGAAAAACAATATATAAATATAAACACAATGTACAGTAGCAAAGTAGAGCGTTAGGAAACACAATATATAAATGTCAATACACTGTACAGAAGCAAAGTAGAGCGTAAGAAATACAATATATAAATGCCAATACAATGTACAAAAGGAAAGTAGAGCGTAAGGAAACACAATATATAACTGTCAACACAATGTACAAAAGCAAAGTAGAGCGTAAGGAAACACAATATATAAATGTCAATACAATGTACAGAAGCAAAAAGGAGCGTAAGGAAACACAATATATAAATGTCAATACAATGTACAGAAGCAAAGTAGAGCGTGAGGAAACACAATATATAAATGTCAATACAATGTACAGAAGCAAAGTAGAGCGTGAGGAAACACAATATATAAATGTCAACACAAACTACAAAAGCAAAGTAGAGCGTAAGGAAACACAATATATAAATGTCAATACAATGTACAGAAGCAAAGTAGAGCGTAAGGAAATACAATATATAAAATTACAATACAATGTACAGAAGCAAAGTAGAGCGTAAGGAAACACAATATATAAATGTCAATACAATGTACAGAAGCAAAGTAGAGCGTGAGGAAACACAATATATAAATGTCAACATAATGTACAGAAGCTAATTAGAGCGTAAGGAAACAAAATATATTAATGTCAATACAGTGTACAGAAGCAAATTATAGTAGATGTATGAGAGTTAAAATTCAAGTATGACGAGACTATTGGGCACGTTTAGGATACTTTTTGTCACGAAATTTTAAAAAGATGGTGCTTGTACAAATTCCAGCCGGTTACGACTACATGTCTATCTGGTGACACGAAGTTTAAAATTTAGCAGAATTGTATCTGTTGACCAATGTAAAATACCAGCTAAAGGCGACTTACCCAAAACATGGTCGAGATCAAAATTAAAAGTGCAGTCAAGTCTCACTGCGTTTTGTAAAGCTATATGCGTATAGCGCAAGAAATCAAATGTAAATGCAAATACAAGGTACAGAAGCAAATTAGCCTTTATCACTCTCTGACGACATTCGTTTGATACTTTTTTCCCTAGAAAAGAGGATTTTACATCTCATTCATATTGTCTCTTATTGGCATCTCGTGCAAATTGTCTCCATAGGAGAGAAAATGTGCAATGACATGTCAAAACCTGTTTTCTGTGACAACTTAGTGACATGTTTCAAAATATCGTCTACTGAAAAATGTACCCAGCATACTCAGCGTAAGAGCGTATACAGATGCCAATATAGGACGTCACTGTACTTAACAATAACTGTTATCACATACTTCATCACAAAAACACACCTATATAAAGTCGATCCCCTTGAACCCCACTTTTATATAGTAAAACTGGGGTGCCCACAATCTATATTTTGAGCAGAAATAAGAAAAATATCACAATTTTTCATCTTAAAATTTTCATTTTTTCGGCGATAAAGGTGGCAATGTATTTGCATAGGCGTGTTTGCGTTATGTGATTCTATATTTACATCCATAACCACAATTTTGCATATGCGATAACACTGGAACATACCCAAGGTTATGGACACTGTCCCTGATAACCAGTTTTTGCCCGCCGGGCTGATAAACGGAAACAATGTATTTTTACGTTAAGATAGGTTACCAAGCCCGGTTTATATACTTTCAGACTGTGTTTTGACCGTTAAACTTAAAAATTAAAAATCATGAGTGACACCGTCATTGCTAACAACGACATATTTTATATATTTGATATTTGAAATAACTGTGAAGATAAAATGTATTGAAACAATTTCAATACATCGGAACTTGTATATTCAATCAGAATCTGTATAAAAATAATTCTACGGATTATAACAAACTGTTTTATAAGGCTTCGAAAAAAAGATCCTGTTGAATATATTCAATACGTTGGCAAGTTCGTGCAATGAACACCCCTACAAACCCATGTTCATAGAGAGAAAAGTTGGGTTTTTAAGGGTATATACTCGTGTTATTTCCAAACGCATAGATTGTGGATACTCGATAGAAGCGCCTAAATGGGGCAGTTCTGTATAGCATCCACAATCTATATTTGGAATAGAAAAAAAAAGAAAAATATCAAACAGATTCGCCTCTAAAATGCTAGCTTTAGAGAAACATGTAGGAAACATCACGAAAACACGCCTATATAATTTTGACCCACTAAAGCCCCACTTTTATAATGTAAAACAAGGGTTTACAGGGGAATATTTTATTGATGTTTTTTTTCTGCTAAAACATAGATTGTGGGTACTCGTTAGCACCGCCTCGTCGAGGCGGTTCTAACGAGTATCCACAATCTCTGTTTTTAGCAGAAATACGAAAAATGTCAGAAATTTTATCTGAAAAGTTTCAGTATTTTGGTGGTAAGATTTTCAATATATTTGAATAGCGTGTTTTCGTAATTGACACCATTTTTTTGCGTTATTATAATGCGTTGGAAAATACCGAAACTACCGCCTCCACAAAATAACAATAAAACAGAAACTGTCTATAAACACTTTATACTTATTACTAGTTGTTATGAATCACACATTGTATTGTAACTAAAACACCGTTTTATTTGCTAGAAAAATATATAAAACTTAATGATTTAATCTATCAAACCTGGGGAAATACATTGGGGACGCCATACCAATACTTGTGACACACGTCAAGTGTCAGGAAATGTGCTGCGGGCTCGTTTATTTTCCCATCTATCTGTCGCCAAGATGTCCGCTAGGTGTCGCAAGGGCTATATATGCTACTAACGTAGGACCGCAAAAAACTTGACGAGGCGACCAGCGCGTCGAGTTGCCTTTTTCACCCAGCCTGTGGTCATTTTGTGAGGACATTTACAGCTGTTTTCTCGAGCTATGTTGATTGCACTTAAAGACTCCAGCAATCTATATAATAAGCTTATTCAGTGTACATATACATGTATCTATGTTATATACAGTCGCACTTCAATGGTTCGAACACCTTTGGGACCTCGAAAATCTGTTCGAGACGGGGGTAGTTCGAGCCACTGAGGTTACTGCCAGGAGGCATAATGAGATACTTTAAGTCATTTTTTCGGTGTTCTATAATGAAAGCGTATGCTGTGTGTACTCATTAGAATCGCCTCATCGAGGCGATTCTAATGAGTACACACAGCATACATTTGAACGATAAAAGACTAAAATCTCCTTAATTATCCCCCACTATTTCTTATGTAGAGGATTTCGCTAGGGGCTCAAGAATGGGTTCGACACATCCATGGTAAACGAGCCATCGGTGTTCGAGCCATCGAAGTTCTACTGTATTTAAAAAGATAATCTAAGCACTGACACTACTGGTCGGTCGATTGTCTTTGAGTGTGGGTTTGGATGTCCATGAATAAACTTCGCTAAGTAGACATACGAGCTTTTTTAGGAAGCCGATGGAAATCGCCTTTGATTATAAAAAATCGCCCGAGGATTTAAAACATTTTCATGCTCAACTCAATTGAGCATGAGCATTGCTATGCTCAGAAATTTAAATATAAACGGCAACCAAGTGAAAATGTTTCTCCTAAGTTCAGTAGAGAATGACGCCCCGCCGATCAGGGCTTGGAGAAATAGATTGGGCTCCATCCTGCAAAAGCTAACTAAACTTGAGTACTGTTGAACCGCTAAGATGTTCTGTGCCTGCCAAGGAAAGGTGTTGCTAGTCGGACCGCTCCCTGAACCCTAGTGATTTCTTTGGGTGGTGGGGCATATCTCAATGTTCGGTATAAGTCCCACAAAATCGGAAGCAACGTATCCAAAATTACCAAATAGTGTTGATGGGGACGTAAGACCTCAACACAAGCAAACAAATATTCCAACGTATCCGGTACTGAGCGGGTATGCAGTCCGGTTTCAGGCTTCTATTCCGCACATGCGCATCAATCACTCTGATCAGAGTCTTGGCTGTACACTATATGTATATTCTGCGCAAAGTAGGAATCGGTTTGATTCCGGAACTATCCTGTGAAAAGTAGGAATTCTCACTTTGCGCAACACTAGAACTGCGCAAGGAGCTGGTTGCTTACTTATCAAATATTTGTCAGGGTAAATGTCTCTGTGCAAAGTAGGAAAATATCTGCAGAGAGGAAGGATCAAATCATATTGAGTTTTTCAATGAAAGAACGACCTGTCAATTAGTTTTTGTTTCCTTTCAGTACTGTTTTTCATGAATCGTAAAGATATTTCTTGAATCAACATAAAGGAAAGATAGATTGAAGAAAGTATTTCACACTCCATCTCCGCGAAAACATGTTGACGAACTTGTTTAGAATCGAACCCGCGACGTGCTGAAGTCGACCATACATAACGATCAGTTTCAATGACTACATGACACCTGCTTGTGTTCAATTATTTCCATGTATCTCTACAAAAATGAGCTGAAAATGTATGGTTTTATTCTGAACTTAAATCTGTATAAATAATTAATTTACTTCTCAAGATTCCATGAACTAAATCTTTATAATGTGATTCATAATAGCAATAAATACTAAATTAAACACAGAAACATTTAATTATTCCTACTTTGTCCCGATTCTCACTTTGTGCAGGACAATTCGGTTTCTACTTGGCCGGCAGAACATGGGTACCCCTTGTCCGAATGTATTTTTTTCAATACATACCTTGAAGGCTGAATAATGACTGAGTAGGTAAGAATATAAGAACCTTACATGGGTATCAGGGGTGGATGGGAAAAATCCGTTCCGAGGGTGGCAATCCGGCATCACGAGGCTTGCCGACTGATGCCAGACTGTGATTCCGAGGGACGGGTTTTCTGAGCACCCCTGACACCATGTAAGATTCTTTTTCTCGCATACCTTTCATTTCTGGATTTTTAATAATACAGTCATTAATAATTTCAGTTGCCGTTGCCGGCGATATTGTGAAGACAATGGTGTTTAGTTTTGTGACGTCACGTTACGTGCTGTGACATCAACCATAACGACGGTGCATATGAGGTCGTATTCAACCAGTGCATATCAAACACGTGAGAATAAACGATTTTTACCCTGTCCCTGTGTGAAAACACAATTTCTATCCCAGGCTAAAATCAGGGATTTCCTTGGTGTGCAAAAAGGCTGTTTTCAGTCTTTCATGTGGGAACATGTTCATAGACACCTTTAATCCTTATCCCACTGAATAATTAAATTAGCCACACCCATCTCTGTCTTTGAACCAATCAGATTGTTTGATGTAATTTATATCTACAGATTCACAATCTGAATGTCAACCAGTGTAGATCCTGATCAGATGGCTTCTTCAGAAGCAGAAGCCATCTTATCTGGTTCTATACTGTTTGCAAAGGTATGGGTTGTCGTGAACAGCAGGATAATCTTTAATCATGATGCTTATCTCTTCTTGTGCAGCTATTTTTAATATTGTGTTTCCAAAAGTAAGCCTCCATTGACAAGAATGCTACAGTTTTAGATAGTTATTTTTACACAACATGCTGCGAAAATAGCATGCTTACTATTCACAAATTTTGTCATTCATAAAACATGCAGCTTAAAGTGCATGACGTCACTACCAAAGATGGAGAGAAGCTTGCTATTCCGGCATGCCTCTGATGTTACTTTAGACGCCAAGCTGCTAAATGGGACAAATTATTTGCCCGTTGCATAGCGCCGTTGACGTAAAATCTGAATCAGCCGGGTGCCATGAACTACGCCGCTGGGTACTATATTATTTTAGAACCTCTAAATAAAACAGGTTTTTCATGTTCAATTATATCCAACTGGTGGTATCTGTAAATCAAACACAATTGAGCCGGAGCACAACATTTCCTACAATTAAAATGTGCGCCCAGCGGAAAATCAGATCAGCCTGCGCATCAATATGGTATGACCAGAGATATCTCTTGCTGCATGCAGGAGCATTCGGCCCTTAGCTATCCTTAGAGCGCACAACGAAGGCTCTGATCAGTCTGCGCGGATGCGCAGGCTGATCTGAGTCTTCGCTGGGTGCACATGTAAACTGTAGGAAATGCTGTGCCCTGGCTAAATTTGAACAAGCTTCTTGGAAACCGAGCCAAGACGATAGTTCTGTCGACTATCGCGGAGGGATATTCGCGGTGTATGTTGGTATGTTGGACCATTAAACATCATCATTGCTTTTCCCGAATACTCAACGGTCAATATCTCCAGTAATACCTGACAAAAATCAAGCCAAAAATAATAAAAAGCCTTGATGGGGTGAAGGAATGCGCATAAACTTCAAATGTCACAAATCTGAAGATGGTTTTATGTGGGAATAAAGATCAGCCATGTTTGATACATATCGTACATGAAAGCCTGTAGCGATGATTAAAGTAGGAAAGACCAGTATCTAATTCTTTTCTGCATTCACAAACTCATAAATTCTGGTAAGATCAGCTACTCTACTTGCACCTGATTCCTGAAAAGCCCGTATTTGTCTCTCTGGCAAAATAGAAATAATAACAATGCCCAGGAATCGTTACAATTAACCCACAGCTCCCATCAAAGACACCAAAGGGAAAGAAACACAAACATGAAACAACAGACTCGACTGGAATCATCAATAGCGGAAAGCCACCCACAAAATGGCCAATTGGCTATCAAAAACAAAATAATATAAGCGATAAAAACATTCAAAGATAAACCATTACAAAAATAAGCTGCGACAGAAGAACCGCATTGGAACGGTCAGTGAAACAAATTCAGCCTTGAAAATGCATTTTTTTTTTTTTTTTGCATTTTGAGACAAAAAGAATCAGCGAAGCCGATCAGAAAAGTGCTAATCCAGAGCTAAGGCAGCACCAACATAGTTTTCTTCCTCCCATCTTAGAAGGCACAATCAGTAGCATTTCATTTAAGATTGGTCATTGCCACTAATGAAACGCAAACTTAGATATTAGGTTTGATTGCATGCATAGAGAGAAGGCAAAAATACATTTTATTTGCTTCGGTACTTCCGTTGCGATTTAGAGAAACAATTTGTTCAGTCCGCACGAAGGCCTCTTAACGCATCAGTGCAATATGCCCGCGAAAGAAAAATCAAACAACCTCAGAGATGAAACAACGGTGAGGACTCGACATGCTGGAGCAAAAGAAAACCAACATTTAGACTCCGATGGGCCCGACCAGAGACAGAGCATCAGGCACCAGCCAACATTACATAAAATTAAATTCTATTCTAATTCTCAGTAAGACTTTCCTGACCCATCGGCGTGCAATTAAAGAGGAAAGCAAAGTTGTCAACCGTGATGTGGTTAACTACCATGCACACAGTCTGTAGTATAACATTTATGTTGTACCCAATCTTTTTATATTGAAGAATGATTTTTCGATATTGGATGCTGAAGGCTGAAGTCATTGCAAGTACATATTTTTCTGAATTTATACACTAAGTCACCATATAATTCGGGTTCCGAGACCTTGCTGCAGAAGAGATTCAAGTCCAACATTGAATTTTGAAATTAAAATGGAATGACCTGAATAAAATTTTGAAAAAAGGCTTTGCGTAGTTTATGATACCGATAAACCTGATATAGAAGTTTAGCAGATAACAATTTATTACGAGTGTTGAAGTCACTTACATGACCAGACACTCTGGCTAATCGAATTAGTTGCGAAATATAAAAGCCATAGGATGCCGCACGAGGAACATCACCATCCAAGAAAGGAACATTTACAATATCAAAATCAAAATCATCACAAATTTTATCAATTTTGCATGAAACAAACCCATCTTCAATAGATAGATGTAAATAAAAAAAAAATGGGGCCTCCATATCAGAAGAATTAACTTTATTTAACTGAAGTTCTGGGGGTTAAATTTGACAGATCAAACCGTCGAAATTTAATAAATCATCCAAATATCTAGAAGTCGAGCTAAAGGCTTCAATGATTTAGATTGGTTTCCAACGGAGAGGGACATCACATCACGAAAACAAGCCTTTATAATTTTGACCCCCTTGAACCCCACTTTTATATAGTAAAACTGGGGTTTCCGGGGGTATACCTTATTTTTCTTATTTCTGCTCTAAAATATAGATTGTAGGTACTCGTTAGAACCGCCTCGATGAGGCGGTTCTAACGAGTGCCCACAATCTATATTTTGAGCAGAAATAAGAAAAATATCACAATTTTTCATCATAAAATTTTCCATTTTTTCGGCGATAAAGATGGCAATGTATTTGTATAGGTGTGTTTTCGTAATGATGAAGTATCTTTCATAACAAAACAAGAGCAGACAAAGTCGGTCCGCTCCTTAACCTATCGGTTTCTTTGGGCGGTAAGCCTGGAAATGTCATTTTATCTCAATGCCGGGAAAAATACCGGAAAAAATCGGAAGTAACGTCTCCACAATGACCAGTATAGTGTTGTCGTGGACGTAAAATCTCGACGCAAACACAAACCTTTTCTAGGGACTATTCCAATGCGTGCGGGACTTCCTGTTCGCTTTCTATAAGCCCTGCCGACGGAAAAAGGGGTCAACTTTTAAAGGAAAACATTTGCTCCTCAGGAGCAAATTCTTTCCTTCAAGAGTTGACCCCTTTTTCCATGGGAGACCAAAATACTTTTGGAGGAGTTGCCTCCCCTGAAGGTGTTCCCATTCCTCTCAAGGACATGACTGTATTTTCTCATGAGTGGCTTGGGATGAATGTGATTTTCTCCGTGGCTTTCCCTTAGTAACTTTTTTCTATTTTGTGTATGCATGTAATATGGTTTATTTGTGTACGGTTCAATGGCACAGTCAACACTGTTTATGTCATCTTGAGCTGTAAGCGATTAACAAGGACAGTGCAGTTTCGATCGCCAGAAAATGACGACCGCCCTTCTTGAATCAGCGGAACGGAAAAAAATGACCGTAATCAAACTCAGCGGAAGAACGTTGCCGACCACGCTAGTATGCCATGGAACCCGCGACTTCCTGATCACAAGTCAATTTAAGGGCTCTGATCCTCTAATCGCTGTATAAAATAAACATACAAAAATATAACTTGCCCACCTTGGTGGAGCCCGATGATTTAAGTCCTGATAAAATTCAATTCGACTCATGCTGACTGGCAATTTGTTCAAAGTGGTAACGATGAATTTCTGTACTTGTCAAAAGGGCGATATGATGACCCATGATTTCGGCCCCGCCCATCGGGGCTTGAAGAAATAGATGGGCTGCATGAATAACAAATAAAGTAAAAAAATGTGAACTGGCTTTATATTGTTTATATTGTCTCTGCACGTGTTGTTTTATTGTTTTGTGTTTTCATGTCACAGTACGCTTTCCTATTCCGAAATGTCGGTCCCCGCCAATCGGGGCTTGAAGATTTGGATGGGCTGCATAATGCTTATACGCAGAGCTGAAACTGATCGCACACGAGTACTGGTAAATAACTTAGAAAATCTAAGCCTGTCCAGGCAAAGCGGTGCGACTCGGAATGCTCATGCTTATAAACCGTATTGGTTTCATTGGGCGACAGGGATTGAGATGTCATTTCATTTCATTGTCGCGTAAAAGTCCCACAAAATTGGACCAAAATGACCTTACAGTGTTGACGGCGGCGTTAGACCTCAAATCAAACAAACAAACAATGAAACCCATGATTCCTTATAGTGGTTGCAGATACAGACATGTTGGAGCGTTATGGCAGTTGTTCAGAAAATATGTAGTGTATTTACCGTATGTGCTCGAACAGGCAGGCTTGAGCAAACAGTGTAGATCCAGATGACTCATCAGGGTCTACACTGCTTACCACTTATCCAGCCATTTTATACCAAACATAGGGTAGTAAATTATACCGGTTCAAATTTTAGAACAAGCATGTTATGGTGTTGAGGTTGCAGAATTATAGTATTAATGAGATTAAGTTCAGAAAAAATGGATACTTCCACCTTTTTTACAAGGGAAATACTTTTTATGACACCCTGAAATGCGTGTTGGTAATCGCTGTTTGCTTTCGATACAACATTTTGAAAGAGCGTTCTCTGAAGGGGATTCCATTTCCCGTAAGAGACAGTTTAGTGCCTTAGTGTCCTGAGAGAACAACGCAAGGATATTGCGGTCGCTTGTCACCGCTGCGGCCCCGGCTGCAATTCACCGCGACGTTATCTGGCAGGGTAGTAAAAAAAAAAAAAAAAAGGAAAAATAAACGAGGAAACTTTTTTCCCCATTTCTTCTTAATAAAAACGTATTTTCTCTAAACATATTTATTGCAACGCAGTGAAAGTTGGGCCACAAGGTTTCCTAGCAACATAAATAGGACCATCTCCAATGACAAGGTTCTCTGTAAGAGCCTCGTTTTGAATTTTCATGACGAGGACATTCCAATAGCTAATCATAGCATTTGTGTCTTTGCAGATAGGTTGAAAAAGCTCCCTTTATGATATCACTTCTTGATATCTGAAGCTGAGCAATAAAAGGGCTGCAACATGTTGCAGACAGAAAATATATAGCACCCTCAGTTTCATGAAAACACGCCTATATAATTTTGACCCCGTTGAACCGCACTTTTATAATATAATATTGTAAAACTGGGGTTTCCGGGGGTATACTTTATTTTTCTTATTTCTGCTTTGAAATCTAGATTGTGGGTACTCGTTAGAACCGCCTCGATGAGGCGGTTCTAACGTGTACCCGCAATCTATATTTTGAGCACTCGTAAGAACTGCCTCGATGAGGTGGTTCTAACGTGTACCCTCAATCTATATTTTGAGCAGAAAAAGAAAAATATCACATTTTTTTCATATAAAAAGTATCGTGTTTTTTTTTTCGGCGTATGTATTTGTATAGGCGTGTTTTCGTAATGAGAAACAATAGTTTGCAATGTGTTCTATTAAACGGTTATCCTTTGGATGCAAGGAATACACCATAGAACTGGCAACTGTAAAGTGTTTATGATTTTCAAAGCCAGACAAGTAGCGACTATTGGGTATAAGAGTGTGACGCGAAAACACGCCGTTTTAAGTCGTCACTCGTAGATTCTTTGACGTAATATTGTGAAACGTCAGTGTCTCGCATCATAAACGTTACAAAGGACTTAAATGCATGTGTTACAGTCAATAATTTTGGCGAGATTTTTCTCAACAATATCATCCCTGTATATAAACCCTTTTGGTTTGCTTGGGCGGCAGGGCTTGAGATGCCATTTCATTTCTATGTCGGGGTAAAATCTCACAAAATCGAAGCAACGTCTCCAAAATGACCTTTATAATGTTGTCGGGAACAAAATGTTGATGTTGGAAAGGAGGGTGTACCAGCCTTTTTGCTGATCGTGCCTGTTGGTTTATAATTTCACTAAGGCTGTGCTCGCTGATCAATCATGGTCGAATTCAGCACTGTGAAATATATATTGTTAAATTCAACACCGGTTTATACGTCAATTTAGATATTCAATCTATGGAATTCAACAACAACAAAAAAAAGTATAACCGGCATTTGAGACTGCAAATTCATTGATCATGTAATTCGAGTTACAAGTTTATAACTAAACGGCTTTAATAATGAGATCGCTTTGTGCCATATCTTTTCTTGTCTTATTTTATCTCGAATAGGTGTGTTGTGTACATTTATTAGAATCTACACACAACATACATGCATGCTGTGTGTACTTATTAGAATGACCTCAGTGAGGCTATTCTAATAATGAGGCGATTTTAATAACTACACACAACATACCTTTATTCTATAGAAGTTGGAAATTTTATATCCATTTTACTTCCTGATCATAGGCGACCCTGCCCATCGGGGCTTGAAGAAATAGATTGGGCTGCATAGGCCTTCAACGCAGAGCTGAAACCGACCGCACATAAATACTGGTAAACCGCTTAGTTCTAAGCCTACCCAGGAAAAGTGATGCAAGTCGGGCCGCTCCTTAATCCCTAGCGGCTTGGGATGTCGTTTCATTGAGCAAACACGCCTATACAAATACATTGCCATATTTATCGCCGAAAAATTGAAAATTTAATGATGAACAATTGTGATATTTTTCTTATTTCTGCTCAAAATATAGATTGTGGGCATTCGTTAGAACCGCCTCATCGAGGCGGTTCTAACGAGTACCAACAATCTATAGTTTAGTGCAGAAATAAGAAAAATAAGGTATACCCCGGAAACCCCCGTTTAACTATATAAACGTGGGGTTCAAGGGGGTTAGAATTATATAGGCGTGTTTTCGTGATACATCTCAATGTGTCGGGTAAAAGTCCCACAAAGCAGCGTCTCCAAAATGACCTAAATAGTGTTGACGGGGACGTAAAACATCATCTCAAACAAACAAAAACCTCCTGACCCGGTGTTTTTAACCATTTAGTACCAGAAACCCCAAAACGGGTACCCTGGCAAACAGTGCAGGCCCAGATCAGACTCTTGCTATATATGGGCCCCGTCAAGCGATTTGATACTTATCGCCTATGCGAGCAGCGAATGTTCAGGCGAGCCTGCGCATCCGCGCAGTCTCGCCAGAACCTTCGCTGCTCGCTCATACAAGCCGTGAATCAAGTGGAACCTTCAGACAGAAAGCCATATCCCTGGCCCCTCTAAATGGCTGGGCATGAGCAGTTAAAATTTGTCATGACGGAATGCTCGAAGACACAAATTCGCTTGGCGGGGCTCATATAAGGTGGAAAATTCCATTTGGTACAAAAGGGGTTAATAACCATCAGTGTCTCTAATCTTCCCTATCTCAACCAATTTTTATTTCGTGGTCCCAAAGGTGTTCGAGACATTGAAGTGTGTCTTTATAGGCAAAACCCAAACAGGTAAATTTTTACCAAAAGTGGTTGCCGACGCCGACAACGGACGCTGGGCAACGGACGCCGGGATATGGCAAAAGTTCTTCCTGGCCTTAGCTCAAGCAAGCTGAAAAATGAAAAGCAAAAATTGAGCTTTCTCGGGAACGCATTTACATGATGTAGTCTATTTCATACCACCCACTGCGCCTAAATTAATTGGCTGGACAGTTTACTAATTACCACTGGAGTACTTGGTAACCTTTTTGCGGGCGACAAAAATAGGACAGGCGGTCAACTTGTGGTTAGAGTGGTCAATTTTTGTCATATCACTTAGATATCATTGTTTGTTTGTTTGATTTGAGGTTAAACGTCCCCGTCAACATCATGCAGCCCATCTGTTTCTTCAAGCCCCGATGGGCGGGGGCCACGCTTAGCTTCCAGTCCTGAAGACTAACACAGATGCCTATGCAACATTAAGAAAACACGCCTTTTCAAATATATTGAAAAATTTTACCACAAAAAATAAAAATTTTCAGATAAAAATTTCCGATATTTTTCAGATTTCTGCTCAAAACACAGACTGGGGGATCTCGTTAGAATCGCTTCGGCGAGGCGGTTCTAGCGGGTACCCGCAATCTATGTTTTTGAACAGAAATAAGGTATATTATGTATGTCCCTGTAAAAGTGGGGTTAAAGGGGGTCAAACTATATATATATATAGACGTGTTTTCGTGGTGAATAGTATAGATCAGATAAGACGCCTCATGAGGATCTACACTGATTGTCACTCTACCAAACACCTTATTTACAAGGTTTGATATGTCCAAATTTAAAGCATGCCCCCGCCCATCGGGGCTTGAAGAAATATTTGGGCTGCATGATGCTTCCACACAGAGCTGAAACCGACCGCACACGATTACTGGTAAACCGCTTAGAGGATCTAAGCTTGCCCAAGCAAAGCGGTGCAAGTCGGACCGTCCATGCTTATAAACCCTTTTGGTTTCATTTGGCGACAGGGTTTGAGATGTGATTTAATCTCAATGTCGGGTAAAAGTCCCACAAAATTGGAAGCAACGTCTCCAAAATGACCTACGTAAAACCTCAAATCAAAACAAATAAAAAAATCCAAATTTAAAGATGCAAAAGTCCATTTTCGAAACTCGGTGAAATATGGAACCCGGGAAGGGACATGCATTTTTTTTAATATGTTGTGCGAACAAGAGGATATCTTGTGCGCACAAGATAACATATTGTGCGCACATGATATTAACTTGTGCGGACAAGATAATATGTTGTGCGCACAACTTAATATCTTGTGCGCACAAGATATTATCTTGTTCGCACAACATATTATCTTCTTTGCACAACATAGATCATGTGCGGACAACATAATATCTTATGCGTCTGATTAAATCGTGTGAACAAGCTAATATGTTGTGCAAACAAGATATGAAGTTGTGCGAGCAAGATAGTATGTTGTGCGCAAAAGATTTTATAATGTGCGCACGAGATATAATGTTAAGCATCTTAGACCTTCAAAGCCTTTTACCAGTACTCGAATGTTCAGTCGGTTTCAGCTCTGCTCGAATGTACCGTGCAGTCTAGTCTATTTCTCCATGTCTCGATGGGCGGGGCGAACGAGCAAGAAGGTCAGTTTGGAAAGAAACGGGATCAAAATAAAGATATATAACAGTCAAGTTTTAAAATTTCAAAACTGACCACCAAACGTCGCCATAATATGATCATTTTAATGGACGGGGTACGAGGGCTGATTGATATGTTGTGAGCCTCGTATTGAAGGAGGTACGCGGGGATTGTTTTTAAGTCCTACTATTCTCTGACTTACTAGGGTCGTGTACCCAAGGACTGGTCTCATTTGGTCAGTTTATATCGACGAGGTAGCACTCTAAAGTAAACAAGACAGGAAGCTAAAATCGTTGCATTACGAAAGCAAGCCTTTACAAATGCATTGCCTATTTTACCGCCGAAAAATCGAACATTTTAAGATGAAAATTGTGATATTTTTCTTATTTCTGCTCAATATATAGATATTGGATACTCGTAAGAACCGCCTCGATGAGGCGGTTCTAACGAGTACCCACAATCTATATTTCTGCTCAATATATAGATTGTGGATACTCGTAAGAACCGCCTCGATGAGGCGGTTCTAACGAGTACCCACAATCTATATTTCTGAACAGAAATAAGAAAAATAAGGTTTACCCCTGTAAACCCCAGTTTTACTATATAAAAGTGGGGTTCAAGGGGGTCAAAATTATATAGGCGTGTTTTCGTGATGCAAGAGCAGTGATTCAATATTTGCATAAAAAGGTTGAATACCTGGGGACAGCCATAATGATCTGGTAGCGACACTAGGGAAAAATTCCCATTCATTTGCTACAGTGGAAAGGTGGGTGAATTTAAGCGCGACAGACAGAGCCTTGAGGATGACCCCCGTCCTGGAAGGCCTGTCAATGTTGAAACCCCAGAAATGGTCAATAAAGTCAACGATATTGTTATGACTGACAGACGAGTCACCGAAAGATATATAGCCAGTAGAATTGGCATTTCACAGGAAAGAGTACATTCCATTCTGACAGAGGATCTTGCAATGAGAATGCTCTCGCCCCGATGGGACAGTTGATCAGAAGCACACCAGACGCACATTATCGCGTGCTAATCTTAACCTGTTTGAGCTTTCTTCAGAGATTTGTGACTATGGATGAAACATTATTTTACCCCAGAGGCCAAAACAACAATCAAAACCATGGAAGCACCCTGGCTCAACCCAGCCAAAGAAGGCAAAGACTGCTCCATCAGCTGGAAAGGTTATGACCTCGGTTTCCTGGGATACAGATGGTATTCTGCTGATAGATTATCTCCAAAAGGGACAAGCAATCAGTGGCACATACTATGCTTCACTTCTGACGCAGTTACGGCAAAACTTAAGCGCCGCGGAAAGCTCACTAAAGGTGTGTTGTTCCATAAGGACAATGCTCCTTTCCAAGTGTTTCATTGATATGGCTGCCATTCACGATTGTGGCTTTAAATTGATTGAGCATCCGCCTTGTTCACCTGATATGGCTCCATCAGACTTTCATCTATTTCCTTAACTGAAAATGGCTATTTCAGGCACCCACTTTCAGTTCGATGATGACGTCACATATGCAGTGGATGACTGAACAGCCAAGAAAAGGAGTTTTATTAAAGTGTCATTGAGGCCCTTAAACACCGCTGGCAAAATTGTATTTGAAAGATTGTAAACGGAACTGCCATAGTTTTCTCCTCACTTTTTAACTAGTTGGGTCGATTGTGTCAATCAATTAACTCAACGATCGACCCAAAGTTTATAATGCCGCAACCGTCATGCTTCGCGGCTGTTGTTACCTTGTTTGTCATGATCAATTAAGTTAATCTGTGCACCAATTAAATGTTTTGTACACTGCTTAATAAACAGAGGACAACGACAATAAAGGCCCCGCAAGTACAGGGATGTCTTTCAACAGTGAATTTGTTAATGGAAAAGGTGTAATATGTTCCATAAAAGGATTATCCTTTGGAAGCAAGGAATACACAACAGAACTGAAATATATGGAGTGAACTAGTTTTCTGGGCCAGACTAGCTAGTTTCAGCTAATTAGGCCTCATAAGTGACCCTCAAATATTTTCAAAACTCCATAATGGAATCAGTGATTCCAAAGGACAAGACAATATAAACTACACTATAATAAAGGAGAGGGAGACTTTTTAAGTATCCCTTCAGCCTACACTAAGATACAATCGAACCACCCTTTTCTAGAACATATCGTCATTGCTTTAAAATTGCCGGTACAATATATAAACTGCGTCGTGAAAAAGTTGCATCTTTCTAAATCTTAGTCGTTAGTCTGAGTTGCTGAGCAGGCTGGTTTGTGTCTTACCTTGTCGGAAACCCCGAAGACAGGTTTTGTTGTGATATCAACTCCCGCTTACTTATATGTGCCCTTCTTCAGCACTTTGACGGAGATTTCGCTTTCTTCTCGAAGGAATGGCGTAGTGGTCTTCGACTGAACGTGATGCACACTTTAGTACTGTGGGGTCTCTATCATGTCAACAAGTGCGTGAAATGAACACCCCTCTAGACCCTACATGATTTAGAGAAAACTGGGGTTTACAGGGTATATGTTATTTTGCTTATTTCTGATCAAAGACATAGGTTGTTGGTACTCGTTAGAACCGCCTCAATGAGGCGGTTCTATCGAGCACCAACAACCTATGCTGGGAGTAAAAATAAGAAAAATATCACTAATTTTCATCAGAAAAGTAGCCATTTTGCAGGAGTAATAGAATGCACAATGTCACACTTGTGTACTATCGTAATGTCCAGTACTCCATTGGTCCATTTGCTAATGACAGCATTCATATTCTTCTTTCGCGCACTTTGAAAAGCTAGAACCGAAAAATGTGGAGTATATAAGGTTCTCCTGCGCCAGACTAACTAGCTTCGGCCAATAAGGCCTGTTCAGCGAACCTCAAATATTTTGAAATTCCACAGGGGTGTCAATGATCTCAAATGACTAGAATATACAGTTGTCTCTTGTTATCTCAAACTATTGTTTAAAGCAAGCTGGACTTTGGGCACTGTTGTTTTTAATTTTGCTATATATTCAGTACAGTGTAACCTCCATTAAACAGCCATCCTTGAAAAACTCCAAAACTGGCTGTTTAAGAAGGTGGCTGTTCAACAGAGGACAATGTCTGGGATGATGTATGGATTGCTATCGACAGACAGAAAATGGTGATTACTGGAGACAGCTCAACATGGATGTACTAAAAGAAAAATAAATGATGGAGAGGTGTCATATGAAACCGCTTCATCATTTTTGTTTCTTTTCGGTTGCTTATAGTACATATATCACAATGGTTATTATGGGATAAATAAATTTTGAAATAAATAAATACCCTAGAAGAGTAATTCCTATTTTTACAGCTGATTTTTGCTATTAAGTTAACTCTGGCTGTTTAGGAGAGGTAATTTAGATTTGGTAAGGTGGCTGCTGGCTGGAGGAGAGCGGTGGCTGCTGAGCAGAGGCAAAATATATATTAAATGCTATGGGAGGAATTATTCAGGCTGCTGAAGAGAGGTGGCTGCTTAACAGAGATGACCGTTAGTGGACTCCTTCTCAAACTACCGTTGTTTCAATCCAAAATTTCCAGTCCCTTGGAGTTTGAGATAACGACAGTCGACTGTACAACCTAGAGTCTCCTACAGTACATTATGATGAAAGGCAGGGAGACTTTTTATGGCCACCTTACCATCAGCTGTGGTGAAAGCTGATTATGTTTTATATAAAAAAAAAACATCACGTGAACAAGTCCGTGAAATGAAGACCCCTAAACCCCAATTTATACAGAGAAAACTGGGGTTTACGGGAGTAAACACTATTTTCTTATTTCTGCTCCAAGACATACGTTGTGGGTATTCGTTAGAACCGCCTCAATGAGGCGGTTCTAACGAGCACCACAACCTATGTATGCAGTATAAATAAGAAAAATATAACAGATTTTGATCAGAAAAGTAGCCATTTTGGAGTTATAAAAATGCACTATGTCACATTGGTGTGTTATCGTAATGAGTTAATCATTGGAAACACTTGTCCTGCTGAATAAGTTAAACCACCAACTTTTCAAATTACTTGACGTTCTATATTTCTAATATGAACTTAGGCACAGCCTAGATGCGGACATGAGCATTGTTATCGAAATAAAGGCACTTCCTTTTGAGCATACACACTCATTTACACCTCTTATGTAGTTAATAGTGGTGTAGAACAGAAAAATATACTGATAGTGCTACCGTGGTAACTCAGTGGTTAGCTAGTTAGTGCACTTACCTCGCCACAAAGTGCGACGTTCTTGGGATCGGGACGTTTACGGAAGACCCCACCCCCCCCCCCTCCACACACACACATACACACACCCCTGTGCAGGGAGAATCATCCCCTATGCAGGTTAAAGATCCTTACCGTAATGTCATGACTACTGTGAAGGCGTCCGTCCTGCAAATCTTGGGTGTATGTACACCTGCAAGTAATGGTCAGTTGTGACATATCTCAGTAATAGAAGATAGATAGTTAGTCACGCAAAATAGTCCTAGGTTAGGTACAGATGGTATTCGTGGGGGCGTACTTTACATTTCTAGCAAAATAAGGGGAGTCAATGACATCATTCCCCTATGGTATTTTCACTATTTTTGGCAGTATTTTCTGTGTGTCCTAAACTGAGGTCATGCTTTTTGCGGACCAAAACAATGGATTTCGAAAGAGGCAGTCGTGAGAAAGACTCTGACCAAAGTCCAAGACCGTGCAGTAGGAATAGATAAAGGCCAACAGTTATACACCATCGCTCTTGACTTTAGCAAGTTGTGTGACAAAGTGCTACATTAATAACTTGAGCACTGTCAAGTCCAGATACGACAGAATATAAAGCAACCTCTTGCAGTGGATCCAGAGCTTTCTGACCAATAGGGGCTAACCAGACCTGGTCAAAGGCTAGTTTTCTACGATTACCCAAGCCGTATCCGGTGCCCCTCAAGGTGCCAAGCTCGGACCATTGTTGTTCTGCCCATACATAAATGACCTGCCACAGCCTTTTTCTATGACAATATCTCAAAAAGCAAACAGCAACCTGGCGTTTCTTTGTATGCCAAGAAGCATAACCGGCTGGACTGAAGATGTTAAAAAAATGATGGTAGAGAACAAGATTAGACTTAACCTGGATTATGCCACGTCAGTATGGGACCCACATATAGTATCCAGCAGCTGGAGACGATGCAGCGGTGGGCAGCTTGGTTTGTCAGAGGTGGCTAACATACAACCAGCATTACCTCCCCGAGTGATATAATACCTTTGCCCGTCCATGCTTATAAACCCTATCGGTTTCATTGGGCGGCAGGGCTTGAGATGTCATTTCATATCAATGTCGGGTAAAAGTCCCACAAAATTGGAAGCAACGTCTCCAAAATGACCTTTACAGTTTTGACGGGGACGTTTAACCTCAAATCAAACAAACAAACAATACCTTTGCCAGCAAACAGACAAGCGTTGACTGGCATGGTCTACCTCTGGGCTAAGTGGACATCCATGCTTGCAGGTTCTCCTACCCGAAAGCAGCGAACAGCAGAGGATACTTCCTACGGTATATAGACCTACATCTGTCAACTCTCCTTCATTACCACGGGCATCACACTTAAGGAGGGAGTGTTTGAGTTTTACGTTTCACCAACGGAGACGGGACCTCGGTTTAAAGATTCATCCGAAAGTCTGGAGGAGCCCGGGATCGATCGTGCGACCCCTGGTTAACAAGGTGAGTAGGATACACCACGGAGGCTTCTATCAGACATAAGGACCAACGTCCACAGAATATTGTCACATCAGGGATCCTTGAGGGCTTCAAGAGGATCATGCAAGTCTTCCCTAAACTACATAAAAACTGTTTTTCAAAGGTTTTAATTTATTCTGTTGTGAGCCAAAGGTGAAGTGTATCTTGCATCACTGGGGAGTCCGACTGATATTAACTTACAGCTGGGCAAGGCCTGCTGTCCTTGCAGCAGGTAGGGGTTGAGGGGCGTTGTTATACATTTTTATTTATTTTCCTCTTTCTCCCTATACCCTTCCCCTCCCTTTTTTGTCATCTACTAACTTTTCCATCTCTTTTGTCTCTTTCTCTGGGAGACGACACAAAATGAACGACCAGGGTTGACGTGTCGCTAATCCTGAAACAATTGTGTTAGCTTCACCGCCACTTTGCACATAGCCTTAGTATGACGGTGCTCCAGTGTTGGTCATGTGTGTACTTCATGGGAATAAAAATTAGATAGGGTGTCTCAAAGTTAGTATGCAGCATGAACACTTTAAAGCAACGTGAAGCGGTCACGGGTCGTTTCGCCCGTGTAGCATTTCGACCTGGATCGTTTCGCCTAAGTGTCGTGTGGGTCGTTTCGCCCATATTCTTATTTAGGCCCTATGGATAGAGGTAAGGTATGTTTTTTTTTTTTTTTTTTTTTTCTCCTATTACTGCTACTCGCTCACATCTGAGCATTACGAGCAGGATTTCCTGGGTGGTAACCAGTACTTTCTGTTTTTTAACAGAAAGTACTGGTTGGTTTATAAAGGGGTCAAAGGTGTGTGGGGAGTCGGTGTGCTCTGACCTATTTATTCACTATCTGTTTTTATGAGCTTTATATTGTAATGGCCTCGTTTGGTGCAGCTGGGCTTCTACGTTAGGTTTGGGCAAATGAGCTGCCAAAGTTTTGAGAAAGAGATGCGAGGTCACATTACATTTTACACGCCTATACAATATAATGTGACTTTATGGCTTTGAAAATGGCAATTTGTCGATGAAAATAAGGTGATGTTTTCCTCATTTCTGCTCAACACATAGATTGTGGGTTAGAAACGTCTCATTGTCTATATTTAAGAACAGAAATAAGAAAAATAATGTGAACCTGAAAACCCGCTTTCCGCTGTTAGAAATGGGGTTTAGGGGGTCTTCATTGCATAGACTTGTCAACATGATTTATTTATTTCCATCCCGTCCATTCGTCTGTCTACCCAAGAACCATTCCATCCTATCTATCTATCTATCTATCTATCTATCTATCTATCTATCTATCTATCTATCTATCTATCTATCTATCTATCTATCTATCTATCTATCTATCTGGTCGTCGATCTATCTTATCTCATCCGACCGTTTATTAATCCATCCCGTTTGTCCCGCTCAGTTTGATCGAAACGACTCAGGGGCGAAACGACTCACCTCCTAAGGGCGACTCGACCCATTACTAAATAAGTGCGAAACAACTCGGGGCGAAACGTCCCACGGGCGAAACGATCCGGATTCCGTGAAGCACTAGCGTTATGCTTTGGGATTTAGGGCTCATCGTCACTTTGTAAATCTTGGGCAGGTAGAAATCCGTAGATAGCCAGATCGCTAATTGTGTCTCTTTCCATTCCCAGGTTTTTTTTTATCTATTGTGACAAGTTGAAATTACTTGGCCAGACGAGAAGCGCTTTCCACTCTAGCGAATAGCTCCGGTAAATGCTTCGGTAACTGCTCCGGTAAGTCGTTGGTCCAAGCGCGGTGCTGGATTTTACCGGCTAACCATTTCGGCTCATTGTGGTACGTTTCAGTTCATTTTACGCGTGCCATAATTTCTAAACTTTCCCCGCGGTCAAACTTCAGTTTTTGTGTTAACAAAAAGGAATTGTGTGAGTCAGGACAACGAATAAAAATATGAGCATTAAAATAAAAAGAGTCAAATATCAATACGGAAATCGGCTGGTGGTCAACTCGGAAAAAGGCAGATGTGGAGAAAAAAACAAGTTAACCAGTCCGAGACGGTTAGCTCGCATAGTCTCGCCGAGTTGTCATGTGATTTGACCATGAAAAATTCTTTCTTATGGTAGCCAAACGTTGTTATGACTACGTGTGTACGTCTTAGTCTACAGTCGGAAATTTTGCAGATGCCTATTGCATCTGCTCATGTCCGTATAAATTCACCAATCGAAGCCACCTGTAGGAACCATCTGATCTGAACCACAATTGTCTGCAAAAGGTATCCTGGTAAAAGATTGATAAGTTTTAGCGTCTTGGCTAAGTTTTCATTGCCTTCACTTCTATTTTCATCTGAAGTGGGTGAATACTCTAGGCTTGTGGGACAGCCTTCACTCGCACGGCCCGGGCCAAAACCTGTCAGTATTAAATCAAACCAATGTTTTTTTTTCAGTAACAAGCAGTAGATTTGTTTGTTTGATTTGAGGTTTAATGTCCCCGTCAACATTGTAAAGGTCATTTTGGAGACGTTGCTTCCAATTTTGTGGGACTTTTACCCAACGTTGAGATTAAATGACACCTCAAGCCCTGTCGCCCAATGAAACCAGAAGGGTTTATAAGCATGAACGGTCAGACTCGCATCGCTTTGCCTTGGCAGGATTAGATCCTCTAAGCGGTTTACCAGTACTCGTGTGCGGTCGGATTCAGCTCTGCTTGGAAGCATCATGCAGCCCATAACAAGCAGTAGATACAAAGCGTGTGCGTCACCCGATAACTGGAGTTGTTATCAATAGTATAAGTTTCATGGCACCAAATTGATTACTGTTTTCAAACGTATTGAAGCATGAGGAAACCATATTTTAAATTAGAAAAAATAAAGGTTTTTGGTCCAGAACTTTTCAAAATAAATTGCGAAAACTAAAGACTATTGATTTCTGCCGGGAATTTATTATTAATAACACATGGGTAATTGAGTTGTAGTTAAACATATCGCGACGGGCAACAGAAATCATTGTATTAGTGTTGAAATCAGAACTTTCCTTGTGAATTATTGAGCTCTGGTCCGCTACAAATCGCCAGGGCTTTGAAATTCTACACAATCTTATCTATATTACTATCTATGAAATTTGATATGAAACGGAATGGCATTGTTTGAAGAAAAAAGTGGATGAGCCAGCGCATGACAAGTAGGGTACTGATTGTATTGGCGATCAGCAAAGGACAGGCGAGCCTGAGCGCATGCGCGCAGACTCGCCTGTCCTTTGCTGATCGCAGTCATTTTAGTAGCTTCAAACAAGAAGATATGCGTCTACAACTAATGCTTCGCTGTATACGCGCATTTGAAGAACAACATAAATCGGGTAACGCTAAGGGCATATTTCTCATTGGTCGACTGATATGGTTATCGCTTCATTTTCTAGCCATCAAGGAACAAATTGGTAGGCTACCTCAGAAGGTTGATTGCATGAAGAATCTATTTCAGTTGTAGAATATTTTTGCGTGGGCCTATTAGGCCCACGCAGTAAGAATATGGACGAGATTGGAAAATGTTTATACTCCAGCATCAAGGTTTGCAAGACGCTTCTCAGCGACGCAATCAAGCGTTTGCTTCAGGTGGATCAATAGATTGGTTCCCTCGTCGTTATCTCCGCTAGATGGCTACTTCTTCTTTGGTAGACTGCTATATCATTAGTAGGGACCAGCTGCGTAAATGTGTTAATAAATAAAACGGGTTTCCCATTGAACTGTAAATAACCCATTAATGCCAAGCGCTTCACTGTCAGTCGGAAGAATTGTCGTCTGCTCGCTGCATGTATTTTGACAAAAGCAGCAAAACCCCTGACCAGACTGTGCATATGCGCAGGCTGATTTCTGTCTCTACTTTTCTGATTTCTGTCTCTACTTTTCGCAAAATTAGTTCAATATTTCTTTGTGCCTTTTATGGAACGCTAGGCAAATGGGGGTAGTCATTTCCAAAAACGTTTTGGGGTTAATAACCTGAACATTTATGTTCAGTGCATACGTTGAATTTATCCATGGGGCTTTTCAAAAATGCAAGGTTTCGCAAGGGTGAATGCAACTTCTTTACTACTGCTATAGCACTGAGTAGATCGATGTGTATTTGTTAAAACTGCCTCGTCGAGGCGATTCTAACGAGTATCCATATTATCTAAATCTATGTTTGGTCTGAAAAGAAGGAATATTTTAGCAACAGTATTTTATGGCCCTGATTGATTGATTGAATGATTGATTGATTTAAGGTTTAGCGTTAAAGGTCATTTTGGAGACGTTGCTTCCAATTTGCGGGACTTTTACCTTCATCTCAATCCCTGCCGTCCAATGAAACCAATAGAGTTTATTAGTATGGATGGGCCGACTCGCACCGCTTTGCCTGGGCAGGCTTAGATTCTCTAAGCTGTTTACCAGTACTCGTGTGCGGGTCGGTTTCAACTCTTTTATGGCCCTGAAAAACCACATTAGTTTGCCAGACTTTCTAACGTAAGAACACACAGAGAAACTAATAAGGACTGAACTAACCGCTTTTATATAGCTAGGTACATTTCCATATAGAGTTATTTCTACATAATTGTTTAAGATGTATTGGGTTGATTTGCAGAATTGTTTGCGTAACAGTTACAGCTTAGTTGGGGAAATATTAAGTCAAAGCACTGTGAGTACCGGTGGGTCGATCGTCTCTGAGTGTAGGTTGGGAAAATATATCCTGAACTGAGAATTGATCTGTTCGTTGAACCATTAAATTCCAGTATTTTAAGTAGGCAGAGTAGGAGAAGACACCGCGTTATGTGGCGTCTGATCAGGTATACACTACTTACCAAAGCCCCCCCCCCCCTGCACGAGCACCGCCCAGAATTTACTTTTTACACTGCACCTCTTAGGTGCTATAAACAACCAGTCCCTCGATTTTTTTAATTGTCAGCAACAATAAACAGCAGGCGTGAAGTTTCTGTATTAGAGAATGCCTCGCACACGAGCCCAGTCCAGATTTTCTTTGTGTCGATTGATAAGTCAATACCCCGTACATGAGTCCAGTCTAGATTTGACGTTTTACACAGCCCTCTGATGGCACAGGGAGAAGACTCAACACTGCTGCCTGGGTTTTGTTCATAGCCAGCAATAGTCACGCGGACAAAAACAACCAACAGAAACACTGCTTTATAACGTAGACCGCGGGTACTCGTTAAATCGCTTCATTATAAGAAAAGTATTCAGTGAAAAAAAAAAAAAAAAAAAAAATAACGTTCTTGGTGTTGTACTGGAACCATTTTCCTTCAAGACATTACGCAAACACGCCTATACAAATACATTGCCACTTTTATCGCCGAAAAAATGAAGACTTTAAGATGAAAAATTGTGATATTTGTCTTATTTCTGCTCAAAATATAGATTGTGGGCACTCGTTAGAACCGCCTCAAATATAGATTGTGGGCACTCGTGAAAACCGCCTCATCGAGGCGGTTCTAACGAGTACCCACAATCTATATTTTAGAGCAGAAATAAGAAAAATAAGGTATACCCCCTGACACCCCATTTTTACTATATAAAAGTGGGGTCCAAGTGGGTTAAAATTATATAGGCGTGTTTTCGTGATGTTTTCCAAATTATAAACGTATCATTTGTTAATGTGTTTATTCGCCTTCTGTATATACAAATATCCAATCATCTCAACAGATTTATAATATTTCATTGATACTGCTTAGCCTCATATGCAAGACAATATGCACTGATATGTGCTTGAAAAGTTATTACTGGTACATGTATATCTCCTGTTTGAAATACCGAGGGAGGTACATGTAGAACAATCCGATAACGGATTTAACCCCCCCCCCCCCCATGTTTATTAATACCACATTTCAAATAGGAGAAATGAATAATCTCTATATTACATGCACTTCCATAGACTTTAAGGACCGAATGGATCTTGAATTTTGGGTCTGAATTTCCGTTCAGTTGACGGCCCATGTTAATGGTTCAATCAGCGTAGTGTTACAGAAGCTGGGTGGAAGAAAAACTGGATGGCCGCCATTTTGAAAGCGCTTTCTACAGTTTTGAACATAAACAGAAGAAACAAAGTGTTTCAGTGATAAAACGCATGTCCATGTTTTCTTTTGTTTAAGAGTTGCATCCGACCCAAACTTCACTCATTCTGATAGTCTGTTGATGTCTTCCCAGACACCATTGCAATGACGTCATGAATGACGTCGACGAGACTGAAACTTTCCCGCATTTGAATATAACGGTTTTACTGCAAAAGCGGTATCTTGTATCTTGTACATAAAGTAGTTCCAACTAAAGAGATTTATTTCTCCGGCTAAGAGGAAATATTTCTTCTCAGCAAAAAGGAAAATACCAAGATTATGTCTGGTAGAAATCATAGTATTTCTCTGTTATGCATGTAATATAACATTTTATCCAACTTCTCTTTTGCAAACAGTGTAGATCCATCGAATGCTTCTGCTGATCAGGATCCACACTGCCATAGTTTCTCCTCTCTCGCATTTTCTCGCTCAGTCGCACCACTGCATCCCAGCTACTGAATAAGGACGATCGGCGTGACGTCACTTCCGCTGAGGTCCGCCATTTTCGGAGGTGCAAACAAAGGTATTCTGCTATATAACCTTACCAAATGTACACAAGAAATAATTTCAATCAGTCCCACACCTCTGACAAAGACTAACTCTATATTATTGATCCGTATATTTCCTTTTATTTCTGATGATTGTTGATAAAAAGTCAGACACATTTTGCTTTAAAACTGTTCAAAAATGATCAAATTTTAGCAATAAAAACCGAAGCTTTCACCTCAACCAAATGAGAAACTGGCGGGAAAGATATCCATTCTTTGTTTCTTTTTACTGAAGAGTTCCCTGCCGACTGTCCTTATAACAGTGATTCAGTGCAATGTTTTTAAACAAAGTAATTTGTTCATTCTAGCTGTTAATGCAGGCCCGTACGCAGGAGTGACAAACCCCACCCACCCCTCCTTATTTGGAAAATTATCTCAAATTCATGCAGTATTTCACATTCTGCAAATTACCCGGAATTCGCACCCTTCCCCACATTTTATAGAGTCTGCGTACGGACCTGAATCATGTTCTAAAATGAAAATGTTGCTGTATGTATGGCGAACAGTGCTGGTCCTGATCAGACGCGATGTACTGTCTATCCGATTTGGGTCTATGTTGTATGTCTAATAACGATACCACCTATAAAAGTTTTGCTCCTAAATATTCCTAGGTTCTAAGATATGTTATTAGCAGAAGTGCGAAAAGTTACGTTATATTGTCTTTTTTTTTTTTTTGTCGGCTTAGCATACATATGTGCAAACGTCCATTTCTTTCTAACAATTTTATTAATAGTATTTTCCGAAAGTCGTCGCGTGAGAGCGCGGGCTATATTAAGATACTGTTTTTGTTTTCCTTTCATGACGGAGGCAGCCTGGCATTGGCCTGACCTATTTCGTTTGATCCTTAAATGCCAGTATTTAAGCAAACAGTGTAGTCCTGAGCAGCCGGCTGAGCAGACGCCACATTCCGCGCCACATTCTGATCTGGGTATTCAGTGTTTGCGAAACCCAGCTCACGATTCCTTACCAGACTCTATAGATAGCTCTGACTTACATGTAACATCGACAAAAATAGCGCGACGTTTTCTATTTATAATGATAATATTGGTTTCCCCAAATCAGTGATTGTCACGTGGGCAACATCATTATTTTTTTATTTGCCTTTTAGTAACTTTGGGTCGATTGTTTTACAATCGACCCCAAAACAGGGGTTGAATCTTTACATTTCTGATACAGGTTTAAAACTACATGTAGTGGCATGTTTTAGAATTCGTCTTCTTTGCCTTATTCTCGATCATTGGAGGTCCGCTAGAACCGCCTCAGTGAAGCCATTCTAAACTTTCTTTTTAGTAGAGTTACAATACTAATCTTTATCTCTGCAATCCCAACTTTTTATTAGATAAATCATTGCCTTCTCTTCTACTTAACAGCAGTGCTCACTGCAAGGGTGTTAGTGTAATGTACGCACTATAACAAAAACGAAAAGTCCGTGAAATGAACACTCCTTCAAACCCACTTTGTATAGAGAAAACTGGGGTTATAGGGGTACACATTATTTTCTTATTTCTGCTCCAAGACATAGGTTGTGTGTAATAATCGCCTAGCAGAGGTGGACCTAACGAGTGCCCACAACCAATGGATGCAATATAAATAATAAAAAATGTCAAGGATTTTCATCTGAAAAGAAGCCATTTTGGAGATGTGAAAGAATGCACTGTGTCGCATGGGTGTATTATCGTAATGTTTTGAGGAATAATACCCCTTGCACACTCCACATTTTCTCTCAATAAAGTAATGTTTGCAGGGGTGTATATTACTTTGACTTTGTAACGTGATGGGAATGTCAAGGAATAAACTTTTTGTTTTTCAGAAAAATACAAGGTCTGCATAAAACCGATCAGAAAAAGCAGAATGCGGTAAAAATTCATTCCTTTATTATAAGCTGCATTTATTACGATGATTTACATATTAGGTGAAAGTAGATTCATTTAGGTATTTGGATTCTTATTCCTGTCGGTGTTGCAGAGTAATTTTCTATAAATAATCGAAGAGAAACCATCAGACAGCTTTACAATTCTGTGATGTATATTCATTGACCTACAGTAGCGCTGGGACAAATCACGTGATCAGCCATCAACTACAATCGTCCGTTTTTAAAATAGAAGTCTGTGTAGCTGTCTACTTCTTTGGGTAAATAAAACATGTTACTGTGTGTAAAACTTTAGGTAAAAATATGTAACTAAGACTTCTAACCCGAGACGCCGTTCTACGCTTTTGGTAAACATGAAACCAAATCTTCGGATTTGAGACGTCTGTATATATATAATGTAATAGACAAACGGAGATTGAAGCTGGATATATGTAGTATTCATTTAACAATGGGCAGAAAAGGTTTGGGAATTCGTAGGCACTTATACTACTAATACATTGAGACTATTCAACCGCATAGGAAAACTGACGTAAAATAAACATTTACATTAGTTTAGCCTAAGTCAGACTTTGAAACAGTTCCCAAACGATGCACAAAATAAGTCATATAATGGACTGAACGGTACAGAGCAGTTAAGTTTAATTTGAAACACTTTCGAATAAATGAATGTTTAAACGATTGAAATGTTTTCATTGATTTAAGCAAGTTTTAGCATTTTATAATGTGCAGATATTCTTGTCATTTGCTTGTGTGTTTTTTTTATAAATGACAGAAAAAATGGTGGCTTTTTTTATATTAATCTTCGCGAGAATCCTATCCGCTATTATTATAACCACCCAAGTGAATCATTTTTCGTGGCAGATCTAGTTTTAGTAAGTACTTACATTACGTTAAATTTAGCCAAAAGATACTTTTGTGTAAAGACAAAATCTAGTCTATAACAATACAATCCAAACAATATACACCTTCGCATGTAATAAGTCATTCAGTTTACAGAATTATCTAGAAGCAACTTCTAAAACATTTTTAAATTGTATATGACTGCACATCTCTCACCGAATCATGCTTTATTATTGATTTTGTAACAATGTGATTATTATTGCTAAATAAGAGTACCAATAAGCTATTCTAAAAATGCTTTGTTTTTCTTTTAATTGCAGACAATTAAAATACTTTAGACAACAAATAGTTTCAATATTTTTGTATTTATTTATTTGTTCTACAAATAAACTGCTGGTGAACTGATTATCTTATGTGTTTTAAAAATAATCCAAAACCCAAAGTTTAGAATAATTGCCAGCCCACGTATTGGATTCCTTTTTTGAAGGAAGCCAACTTGTTGCTTAACGTATATTAATCGAAAACGGCCCCCGCCCTTCGGGGCTTGAAGAAATATATGGGGTCATATATTTTCTTGTTCTGTGAACATTACGAAAACACACCTATACAAATACATTGTAAATGTAACCACCGAAAAATCAAGCATTTCCGACGAAAAATTGTGATATTTTTCTTATTTCTGCTCAAAATATATATTGTGGGTACTCGTTAGAACCGCCTCATCGAGGCGGTTCTAACGAATATCCACAATCTATATTTTAGAGTAGAAATAAGAAAAATAAGGTTTACCCCTGTAAACCCCAGTTTTAAAATATAAAAGTGGGGTTCAAGGGGGTCAAAACAACAAAGGCATGTTTACGTGATGAATTATTAAAACAATTTGGTCAAAAAGTAGCCAGGTTACCTACGCATTGGTCCTAGTATATGTTACATGCCGTTAGTCAGTCTATGCTTTGTTTATTATTATTATTATTATTATTATTATTATTATTATTATTATTATTACTCTATTATTATTATCATTATTATTATGCGGAAAAATACGGAATTTTCAAGCTGCTTTCCAGAGTGTTCCACAAACACATCTGCAATTCAGTTAATCGAGTCACTGTGGTTAATTTTTGACGACATTGTTTTAATAATCCACAGAACAACAACATATAATATGACAGTAAACGGTCATATCAGTGACTCAATCAACTGAACTGCAGATGTGTTTGTGGAACACCGTGTCGCAGTATGCTCCTATCGATTCCTGATCATTGCCTTCACTTCTGTTTTGTAACTGATCTTAACTAAAACCCTTTTTGGCATCAGTACACGTGTCCGAAGGACCATGGTCCTCTTTTGAAACTAAGATGCGAAAGAGTAACAGGCCGCGCAATGTCTTAAATGTTCTTTTAACGAAACTGTTCTGTAAGAACCTTCAGTCTACGTTAGAAACTAAGAGGCGAACAGGTAACAAGCCACAAAATGTAGTTGATGTTATACGCGTATTCATAACTGAACTACGCCAAGCAAGAACTATAGTGAATATATTTATTTGCAGCATATTCGAGGGCAAGTGAAGGTTGCACTACAGTAAATAAATGGTCTTTTTGAAAGCTGTACTTGCTTTGGGGAGGGCTTTCAGTACAGAATTGAATATTCTGGTGCTTCTGATTGGATTTGGTGCTAAGCCATTATTTTTCTGAGAAGTATTATTGTTTATTAGAAGAAATATTAGTACGTATTTGCTGTTGTAAAAAGCAGCTGATTTAAATTGAACCAGAAAATTGTGCAGACTGGCCACTGGAAATGCCTGGATTTATTCGCTGCGGTATGGGTTTGTTGACACTGAACCAGAAAATTCTTCAATTTAGATTGTGAGCAAGTGGGATTTTTTTACTGTAGTGCCACTCAAACCGAAAGTAGAAAAATCAGCCCCACTGTCCTGTTTTCATTCATTACATAATATTTCCACACATTTATAGGTTTCCTCCAATTCTGTATCTTAAAATGGATCTTCCTGGCATGTATTTTGTCACAGAAACTGTACAAATTGTAAGTTTAGCGCTAATTTAGGACTAACTGGGTGTATTTGATCAGTTTTTGCTTCTGTTCCATGTAATAGGAAGTGAGGTTACTTCAAAGCCATGTAAATCAGTTGTCATTGGTCTGTTTGGAAAGCAGACTTGCAGTAAGTGTATAAACAGGTACAAAAGAAAAAGAATATACTCCATATTGAATATAACACTGAGGTTACTTGGCATTATGCAAGGGTCTCAAGTCAATGCAAAATTTCAAAATTGTCTCAAAAACAGCCCGCTGCAATTTTTCCCAGTCATTGTAAGTTCTTATTGGTTGGGTTCATGTTACAGGATTTGAACAGATATATTCAGCCATTTCTCATGGCATTAAGGCGTTTATTATAATTTTCATCAAAGTTTTGTCTCCAAAATATCCTCAAAATGGCATTTGTACTGAAATTAGGGGGTATAGGTGTGAGAACAGCCAACATTTCTAGCATGGGTGCTAAAAGGGCATGCTTTAGTGCATTTTAGGATAAAATTATTCCAAAGACATCTGAGAAGAAGCACTGATGCAAGCCGGTTTCTGGGTTCCATTCTGCAAAGAGGTAAACTTTGCGCTTTTTCACAAAACATGGTTTGTTCGGCTTCCATCGTAGAATCTGGAAGCGATAACTTTTTCCCAAAGTTTAAAGATTCTTTGTCACTGAACATTAATTTTTCATGACTAAATTATTAGATATGGTCTAAACTTGTGTTTGGCAATTCTTGTGATGGATCATAAAGAAATTAAGGTTTGGTATAGGTTGCACTACAGTAAATAATTGGTCTTTATGAAAGCTGTACTTGCTTTGGGGAGAGCTTTCAGTACAAAATTGAATATTCTGCTGCTTTTGATTGGATTTGGTGCTAAGCCATTATTTTTCTGAGAAGTATTATTGTTTATTAGAAGAAATATTAGTAGGTATTTGCTGTTGTAAAAAGCAGCTGATTTAAATTGAACCAGAAAATTGTGCTGACTGGCCACTGGAAATGCCTGGATTTATTCCCTGCGGTATGGGTTTGTTGACACTGACTGCCGAAAAGGCCAAAAATTGCCGCACAACACCCATATTTTTTAGCTGCTTCTGGAAGGTAAATGGTCTACCTGTCAAAGAATCAACATTTCATAGATCATTTTTAACCCTTTTTGTACCAAATGGAATCACCCACCTTATATATAGCAGGAGTCCATTTCTAAATTTAAGACTGTCAGGTAGTGTTTTCTTCATAACTTATTTGGAAAATGGCAGAACCTTTTGCAAACAGTGTAGGCCCTGATCAGACGCCGCGTTCTGCGGCGTCTGATCTGAGCCTGCACTGTTTGCCAGGATACCCGTTTTGGGATTTCTTAGTTTATACTAATTTATTTTAGTTCGATTGCGATGGAAGCTTCAAGCTTATTTAATCGCTCTCGAACACTCGTTTCGGATGTTTTCACGCGCGCGAGAGAGAGGCAGTGACTTATACACCACTGCTACCCATTTACACCTGGATGGAGTGAGGCAGTGTCATTACGTGTCTTGCCCAAGGACACACTAAATGGGTTAAGTGATCGTCAAACAACATACAACATAACGGCCCCCGCCCATCGGGGCTTGAAGAAATAGATGGGCTGCATGATGCTTCCACGCAGAGCTGAAACCGACCCGCACACGTCTAATGGTAAATCGCTTAGAGGATCTAAGCTTACCCAGGCAAAGCGGTGCGAGTCGGCCCGTCCATGCTAATAAACTCTATTGGTTTCATTGGATGGCAGGTCTTGAGAAGTCATTCCATCTCAAGGCCGGGTAAAAGTCCCACAAAATTGGAAGCAACGTTTCCAAAATGACCTTTACAGTGTTGACGGGGACGTTAAACCTAAAAACAAACAAACAAAAGCATACGGCATAGAGATTATCCACACTAAATATCGACAATGATTTTGTGACTTCCTTCAAGTTATCCCAACTATTCGCCATTGTTGCGGACACTATTGACTGTAAAACATTTTGAAGCGAGAGTAATGACGTTACACCGTCGAACATAAAAATTCTTCGAGTTACATCATTAAACGACGGCTTTTCGCGGCAGGCTTTTTTCGAGTGATTTATTGCAATATATATCACGGTTCCTTTGTATTGCCTACATAGGCGTGCTGTATTGGAATACAAATTAGAAGAATAGACATCACATGCCATAGAAAGAAAGTCTCGGCGACATCAGGGTACAAAATATAAAGTAAAAGGTATATAGAATATTACACGGCTATTTTGATATCGGCCCTGGTCTCGGCCCAAGTTGCCTGTCTCAGCCAAAGCCGGAACGGCAAAGCTGAGACAGGCCGAGGACCGAGGCCAGGGCCGATATCAAAACAACCGTGGTATATTCTTTTTATCATATGCTTATTTCCGTAATATTCTAAGATATAGTAATTCTAAGATTTAGTAAATACATGGTTGGTGTCTTTAATAATATAATGTTATTAATCAAATAATTTCATATTGGCCCAGTTACAGGTCCGAGGTCTGCTGTATTGGCACGAGGCCGAAGGCCGAGGCCAATACAGCTGCCCGAGGACCTGTAACTTGGCCAATACAAAATTACTTGATTAATGACAATTTTATTAATTGACGAAATTAAAAAGATGATTTATGATTTTTGAATATTGGTTTACTTGGTGTAATACAGGATAATCAATTAATAATAAAATGTAATCGCTGAGTAGATAATTTTATAGTCGCGAGCTTCAGCGATCCCCTGCGGAGATCTATATTTTATTATTAAAGACACTAGCAATCTATTTGGTTTATACCGCAATTCAAAACAATCAAGGGGTTTTCAATAATTTAGCAAATTTAAGCAAAAAAGACAGCTGAAAATTTGGCATGTAAAACGACATTCAGTGCCATGGCGCGCACACGTACATATAGTTTAACGTAACGGCAATGAGTGCAAAGTTTCTGACGTCACCGCAACACAGAGACGTAGAAAACAACACAAACGCTCTTTCTTTCTTTCTTTCTACTTATTCCAGGGGGAACAACCTACGTCAGAGCAGTGATGTCATAACCATTCGTAGGTTTGCCGGCGTTTACTACACAAAAGGCATTTGTCACAACAAGTAGGCGCAGTCGGTGCATTAACTCCTAAAAGAATCAAACATACTGAAATCTGTCTCAGAAATGTGGCCTTTTCTTTAAATAATTCGATACAAGCTGATTTGGCAATGATGTCGGAACTATCATTGTTTACAGCGCCGAATCAAATCTTGTGGTGAAGCTATCGAAGCCTTTTCAATGTTTCTAGGTGGAATTAGCTCACTGATGGGATGCAAATATTGTTCTTTACTAGCTGAAGTATGTTTTCTGAAGACTCGTAATGTACATATCTAGTTGCACGACCCGCAGAAAAAGCAACCGACTGAAGTCGGTTGATTTTCTAAGAGTGCCCTAAAATCGCCATGTCATTCTGTCATTCTGTCAATCGGTTATTCTGTCATTCTGTCAGTCTGTCTGTCCGTCCGTAACCCGTTTGTGAAAATTGGTGATAGTGACTTAACCGCTTGGAATATTTAAACAATTTTTGGCATACTGATAGATATCAATGAGATCTAACCAATGAACTTGCAAAATATTACATTCCATTAAGTATAGCCTCGCCGAGGCGAAAAATGTGAAAATTTTCGAACTGCTTCTCCTCGGAAACCTTTGGGCCGATTGAAGTCAAATTTCATATGGAGCCGATATGAGTGGAGCGTGATAGCTCAGTGGTTAGTGCACTTGCCTCTGATGCTAGAGGTCCTGGGTTCGATCCCCGGCAGAGGCGATAAAATTTCGGTGTCCGAACACGCTCCATTGGCATCATTTGCAGGGATGAATGTCATTAAGTGCACCGTCCTTCGGATCGGGACGTTAACTGGAGGCCCCCTGTGCAGGGAGAACCATCCCCTGTGCAGGTTAAAGATCCCTACCGTAATTACATGATTACTGTGTAGGCTTTCATCCTGCAAAACTGGAGTGTATGTAATATACACCTGCGGTAATGGTCAAATGTGACCGACGCAGTATCAGAAGATAGATAGATAGATAGATAGATAGGATGGGGGAAACCAAGATTTGCTCATGGGGTCCAGTTCACATGACCAAAATGGCCGCCAAGCCATATATGGTCTGTCTGTCTGTCCGTCCGTAACCCGTTTGTGAAAATTGGTGATAGTGACTTAACCGCTTGGAATATTTAAACAATATTTGGCATACTGATAGATATCAATGAAATCTAACCAATGAACTTGCGAAATATTACATTCCATTTAGAATAGCCACGCCGAGGCGAAAAATGTGAAAATTTTCGAACTGCTTCCCCTCGGAAACCGTTGGGCCGATTGAAGTCAAATTTCATATGGAGCCTCTATGGGATGGGGGAAACCAAAATTTGCTCATGGGGTCCAGGTCACATGACCAAAATGTCCGCCAAACCATATGTGGTAAAACCCTTCAAAAATAGTCTTCTCCAGAACCACTGGGCAGATTTCCACGAAACTTGATAAATAGCATCTGGGACGTAGGCCCATCATAAATCGCTAAAATGGTGACCCTGGGTTGACCTTGACCTTCTTTGTGCCTAGGTCAAACTTTGACACATATGCTTTGTATTGGAAAAGTGAGAATGCATTTTATCCTGCAAACGATTCAGAATACAGTACTAAAGTATAAGATATATTTTTGCTCCTTACGATAAGGCGCATCTATTGGGGAAACCGTTTTAGGTCCAGGTCACATGACCAAAATGGCCGCCATACCCATCTATGGTAACACTCATAAAGCTAAAAGCATCCGGCGGGTCGTGCACTTCAGCTGAAGCACTGGTTAGAACATTTTATTTACCCTATTTACACCAATATGGCCGCTTATTAAATGGGTACGACATCTCTGCTATGACGTAGGTTGTTACCCCTGTATTCTGCGATCGGTCACATTTGACCAGTACCTGCAGGTGTACTTTACATACATACGCTCGAATAAAAGTTTTTAAGCGCTTTACATTCTGTATGAAAATCTGCAAATAAACAGTTAATTTTAGCTTCAGAAATTATTTTCGAGGTTCAGGCGCAATCGCAGTAGCAGTGCGCAATTATTCCAAAGGACCATTCAAACTAGGAAAGCCGGAGAAGGTAAGACTTTAACTAAAATTTATATAAAAATAACACAAAAATGAATGAAACACAATTGTTTTGGCTTCTCCAGCTATTTATTATTGTCATTTGAACATTTTTATGCCATTTCTCATGTATTATTATTTGCAGGGCCGACGGGTTGTCTCAGGGGCGGGCTCTGTCCCAGCCCTCGAAAGTATGTCCGCTGGTTAGACTATGTAGGCGAGATGTTTGCCACTAACCTAGTGAGATACGGGGTGCAAAATCTGTTGTGTCAAGGGCAATACGATAACAATTAATAAAGTCGGCTTTTCACGGCTCGAACAAATTTGGGACCATGAAAATATGTCTGAGACACGGAGGTTCGAACTTTTAAGGTTAGTTACAGCGCCTGTCATGCAGAATAGTGGGGATAATTTAGAAATATCTGTTCAATCTTTTATAAAATAAAGGGTCGTTATGTGTCACCACGTTAACAAGTCCATGTAAGGCACACCCCTCTAAATATGTTCTATAAAAGGGTTATCCTTTGGAAGCAAGGAATACACCACGGAACTGAAAAATATGGAGTGTACATGTTTGCTGGGCCAGACTAGCTAGTTTGGGCCAATTAGGCCTCATCAGTGACCCTCAGATATTTTCAAAATTCCACAATGGAATCAATGATCCCAAAGGACAAGAAAAAAATAATCTACACTATGATGTAGGGCAGGGAGACGTTTTACCGCCGCCACACATTCCCACACGCCATAAAACCCATTTATATAGAGAAAAGTTGTGTTTACGGGGCTATAGATTATTTTTATTTATTTTTGTTCAAGGATGAGGCGGTTCTAACGAGCACCCTCAACCTATGCTTGGAGTAAAAATTAGAAAAATATCACAAATTTTCATCAGAAAATATTTTTTTTTTGAGGTATGAAAGAATATAAGAATCTTATATGGGTGTGAGGGGTGGATTGAAAATCCGTCCCGAGGGTCACTGTCCGGCATCACGAGGCTTGCCGAGTGATGCCGGACAGTGATCCCGAGGGACGGATTTTTCTATCCACCCCTCACACCCATATTGGATTCTTTTTCTTGCATAACTTCCATTTCTATTGCGAATTTTTAATGCTGCTGTCACTTCGGTTACCGACGTCCGGCATTTTGTGATGACACAGCAGGAATTTTAGTGACTTTTTTTGTGATGATTCATTAGGATTACATCGTTGAAGCGATTCCAATTATTACACATGGCGTACTTATTTGTTTCCTAAATATATCGACATCTAGATCTAGATATCTAGGAACATTTCTCCAGGGAATTAGTTCGAATTAGCCATGGTAAACGAGTTGTTCGAGTTGTGAAGTTTTAATAAATATGAAATTGCAATGGAACGCCCTCCATGGGACGGTCAGTAGAACATCTACCAGGAGGCTTCAGCTACGGAGTTCATGAAACTTCAGTCATCGACAATAACTTTAGTGCAGGCGAATACACTAAATATGATAATTAGTATACAACGGAAGTCAGAACCCAGGACAAGAAATGTCGGCGTGCAGAGCAGACCGTAATGTTGGATGGTGTTCTTAGAGTGAATGAAAAAGTTTTCCGATTTTTTTTTTAATTTTAAAATTATATCATCAATAATTTAAGCTTGCCAGTGGCTGTCAAATGTGAATAATTTCTTAATAACTTTAAATTGAATGAAAGTAAATTAAATGATAATATTTTTAAAAATGTGGGACAGATTCAGTAATGAAATTGTGACATTATCTTGAAATATATCACTACGCGTGTGAGACGCCTTTTATTTTCGCTCACTTTCATTGAAAAGGGACTAAAAAGAGTCAAAAACTCTGTACAGATAAAATGTGATTTGTCGAAGCGATAGTATCGGAATATAAAAGTTAATAATACGAACGTGGGTGCTTGTACTGCAATATCCTTGATACTCGGGTGATATTTTTCAATTAAAAGTGAAAATTATGGAAAATCAAACCTGCAAATTATTATGCTTCCAATTTGCCACTTTTTAGGCAGATCAGTTAGGGGTTGATAAGAAATTAGATACCATATTATAGCTATGAATGTATTATTTTTGTGCAATTGGCGAAATAATTTCAGACTTTCTCATTAATGCGACGCACTTGCCGTCGCGGAAGCGTATTCAAAATGGCGTCGGGAAGAATGTCTGTTTCAAATGACATTCTAGACCATCGGATAGCTTTCCTTTGTTTATAATTAATCGAATTGTTACATCACCGGATCTGTCAGGCTTATCGTAAGCTGTATGAATGTACAAGGTTTTAATAATTTGATGTCATAAAATTTTAATTTCATATTGAAATTGATTTTAATTTTATAAATATAGAAAAACACAGTCAGATGATATCCTTTCTGGAATCTTAACCTATACGTATTGCAGCGGTTTAAGAATACTTCGTCACTATCGTACCGAGAAAAGGGAAGATAGAAAACAGAAAGATATTAGGAAAATCATGAGTCCATAAAAAACATTACGTTTCTAAATCAGTTCCCTCCACCTTTAACATTGAACTTGTCTATTTAACCAAAATGGGTCAAAAGCATTAAAAGAATTGCCAGAAGTGCATGTATACATCCCCGTTAGATGGCTTAATATCGGAAGCAAAGATAAATTGGGCTTGTGTTGGCGGGAAGGGACTGTGATCTTTTAATTATGTTTTTTCTTAGGTTGACCGACTGAAGCTAACTGTCCTTTTTGCTTTCCGCTAGTGATGTTTCCACTGGGGTCTAGTTATTTCATGTTCGTGTTTCTTTCCTTTTGGCGTCCCTCTCTCTGATGGGAGGTGTGGGTTAATTGTATCGATTCTCCATCATTGCCTTCACATCTATTTAATTCAGGGAAATCTTTTTGCTCTTCTTTACAATAAAGGTATGCTGTTGTATACTCCTCAGATTCGCCACATCGAGGCTATTCTAATGAGTACACATGGCATACATTTCCAAGAAAAATTCTCTATGAATTAACCTAGTATATTTTTATCTGGAGTTTTTGTGAAATTTTCTTTGGGAAACAAAAACGTGTTAAAACAAATGGTTAAACAGTCTTTAGGCGGCCTTCATGCGGACTGAACAAATTATTTGTCTAAATCGCGACGGAAGTAAGGGCGAGGATTGTGGCCACGTAAAATCGATTTAAGCCCCCCAAGTGGAATTCGTTTCCGCTGACCGTTCCAAGACGGTTCTTCTGTCGCGTTTTTTTGTTTGTTATGGTTTGTCTTTGGGGTGTTTGTGTCGCTTATATTATTTTATTTTGGATAGCCATTGGCCATTTTTGGGAAAGCAACTGTCATTTTGGCTTTCCGCTATTGATGTTTCCATTAGGTCTGTAGTTTCATGTTTGTGTGTCTTTCCCTTTGGTGTCTCTAATGGGAGCTGTGGGTTCATTGTATCGATTCCTGGTCATTGCCTCCACTTCTAGTTGAAGTTTCATTGTATTATGGTTTGCTCAAATGAACGGGTTTATTTCGTCAAACATCATGATTTCGTGGACATCGTTTTATTGCCATCCTTCTGTTAAATATGGCATTCCTTTCCCATTGTTAGATTTAGCTATTACTTTGCTTGTGAGACTCTCATTCTTAAACAAATTCCCTTCATCAAAGTGTGGCTGAAGGCTCACATGTGAGCTATAGCAGAACTTCAATGGCTCGAACACCTTTGGGACCTCGAAAATCTGTTCGAGACAGGGGTAGTTCGAGCCACTGAGGTTACTGCCTGGAGGCCGAACGAGATACTTTTAGACATCTTTTCGGTGTTCTATAATGAAAATGCATGCTGTGTGTACTCATTAGAATCGCCTCATCGAGGCGATTCTAATGAGTACACACGGCATACATTTGCAAGATAAAAGACTGAAATCTCCTTAATTATCCCCCACTATTTCTTATGTAGAGGCTTTCGCTAGGGGCTCAAGAATGGGTTCGACACATCCATGGTGAACGAGCCATCGGTGTTCGAGCCATCGAAGTTCCAATGTATAGTATGGTAAGGCTCCGTTATCTGTCTGTCGTCCGTTGTCTGTCAACATCTTCTCTGAAACAACTGGTACAATTGAAGTCAAATTTCATGTGGAGCACGAATGTTTGGTCGTGGGGTCCAGGTCAAATGTCCAAGATGGCCGCCATGCTCATGTAAGGCAAAAACCCTTTAAAATTGTCTTCTCCAGAACTAGTGGGTCGATTGTCATAAAACTTGACTCGTAGTATTAGGGACTCAATCCAATATAGTAAGTTCAAATAATGACACCTGGAAGGTTTTGACCTATTTTAGACCAAGGTCAAATTTGGTCACATAGGATTTTGTGTGGGAAAAAGTCAATCAGTGTAATTTTCGGAGACTATTGGAGCCTGTGATCTGAAAATTGGTAGATGCAAGTAACAGAAACTACATGAATGTTCAGGGTCAAGATCATTCTTTGATCTTGGCCAAAGGTCATTCAGATATGAAAACAAAAACTAGTTTTTCGCAGATATCACTGGGCCATTTGAAATCACCTCGCCGTTGTTTCATCTGTGGTGGTTTGATTTTTGTGTTTTCGGAGATGGCGCACTGATGAGTTAGGAGGCCTTTATGCGGACTGAACAAATTATTTGTCTATATCGCGACAGAAGTAAGGGGGATGATTTCGGCCGCGTAAAATCGATTTAAGCCCCCTAGTCGAATTCGTTTCATTGGCCGTTCCAAAACGGTTCTTCTGTTTCGGTTTATTTTGTTATAGTTTGTCTTTGTCTTTGAGTGATTGTGTCGCTTGTATTGTTTTATTTTGGATAGCCGATTGGCCATTTTGTGGGAAAGTGGCTTTTGGCTTTCCACTGTTGATGTTTTTATTTTGGTCTAGTTATTTCATGTGTGTGCTTCTTTCCCTTTCGTATCTCTGGTGGGAGCTGTTGGTTAATTGTATCGATTCCTGATCGTTGCCTTCACTTTTATTTTTTATAGGATGGAGGAACGAAAATTAGTTCAAATGGTTTCGGTCACATGGCCAAAATGGCTGCCATGGTAATAATCTTTCAGAAATTTTCTTCTCAAACACCTAATACAGTAGAACTTCGATGGCTCGAACACCGATGGCTCGTTCACCATGTATGTGTCGAACCCATTCTTGAGCCCCTAGCGAAATCCTCTAAATAAGAAATAGTGGGGGATGATTAAGGAGATTTTAGTTTTTTATCTTGCAAATATATGCTGTGTGTACTCATTAGAATCGCCTCGATGAGGCGATTCTAATGAGTACACACAGCATGCATTTTCATTATAGAACACCGAAAAGATGTCTAAAAGTATCTCGTTATGCCTCCTGGCAGTAACTTCAGCGGCTCGAACTACCACTGTCTCGAACAGATTTTCGAGGTCCCAAAGGTGTTCGAGCCATTGAAGTTCGACTGTAGCTGCATAAGCACCCATCACTCAGGTAAGCGGTTCAGGACTGTTGGTCCTCTGATTGTTTCTAGTCCTTTGACTGTCTAATTTTGAAAATATCTTAGGGTCTCTGATGTAGGCTTTTCACCGAAACCAGCTGGTGTGGGCCTATCAGAGTCCAACTGTTGGTTTTCTTTTGCACAAGCATTTCAATTATTTCATGCTGTTGAGTCCCTCCGTTGTTTCATCTCTGCATTCGTTTAATTTTTGTTTTCTCGGAGATGTTGTTCTGATGAGTTAGAAATCATCCATGCGGACTGAACAAATTATTTGTCTTAACCACGTCAGAACCGAAGGCGAGGACTGTGGGGTCGTAAAATCGATTTAAGCCCCCCCCACCCACCTCACAACCACACCCACACACCCAGTAAACTCTTTTTATTGACAGTTCCAAGCAGGTTCTTCTGTTGCCGTTTATTATTGTTATAGTTTGTCTTTGGATGTATGTATTGCTAATATGTTTTTATTTTCGATCACCGTTTGGCCATTTTGTGGGAATGTAACTGTCCTCATGGCTTTCCGCATGTTATATTTTCATTAAAGTGAACTTATTTTATGTTTGAATTTCTTTCCATTACGCAAACACGCCTATACAAATACATTGCCACTTTATCGCCGAAAAAATGAAAATTTTATCATGAAAAATTGTGATATTTTTCTTATTTCTGCTTAAAATATAGATTGTTGGGTACTCGTTAGAACCGCCTCATCGAGGCGGTTCTAACGAGTACCAACAATCTATATTTAAGAGCAGAAATAAGAAAAATGTTTACCCCTGTAAACCCCAGTTTTTCAATATAAAAGTGGGGTTCAAGGGGGTCAACATTATATAGACGTGTTTTCGTGATGAAAGTGAACTTATTTTATGTTTGAATTTCTTTCCCTTTGGTGTCTTGGAAGGGAGATGTGAGGTAATTGGATCGTTTCCACTTCTTTTTAAGGTATCGACTAAAGTTTAAAAAGTCGCCGTAGTCTATTCCATGAAGAATCCAGTGAGAGGTTCATAGATCATATTTAGTCAAAAATAAAAATGGTTTCTGATCATTACCTTCACTTTTATTATGGCCTATAAAACCTTGTACATATCAGTTTTCAGTTCTTCTCTAATGTAGTCCTTGTTTCTAAAGGTTCACCTTTTTATAGAACATTTTAAGATGGTGTACGAGCAAATCACAGATGTAATCGTCCGCCCACCGTGGTCTAGAAATACGAACCCAAAAAGAAAGAAAACATTCGAAAAGCTGCTTCGAGATTGTAAATTATACGTCATTGCCTGTTCATCTTCGTTTGTATCATAGGTAGGATTGGTCTTTCCTCAACGTTATAGCCTCAACGTTTGGTTATAATTGATGCGTAACTATACCAAATTTAGTGACACAGAGGCCTTTCTGATATTTAATATCCACCAGTGTGTCTAAACCCCAAAGTTTTGAAACCGAAACGGATAATGGCCAAGACCCGTCAAACACAGCACACCCCCCTCCGAGCAAACACCGACCGACGTAGCTCATGACACAGGTCAACTGGAGGCATCAGGCAAGAGACTCCTACCAGGGAACTTATAGGCGTCCCCCACCGAGCCAACATCAGCAAACATGGCCCACACTCAACGGAAGTCCCGGGCATCAGGAAGGAGATGCCCAAAGAAGCGAGACTTGCAAAATTTATAATATTACAAAAAGTGGCAACCAAATCCGCTAAGATACATGTCCCACCTGACAAGTCAGTCTTAGTTTAGAAAAATTAGAAATGTATACTGCAAAAATTAAAGATATAATATAGTTATTTAAATCAGTACTTGAGTACTTACGTCAACACCGCAGTATCAACCTTAGCACTAAGGAACTGATACTGAGCTTATGATACCCTCGGGGACGAACGAATCATCCATATATGATATTTTAGAATATTTTTTCTTTGTATCTTAGTCCATTATTTACGTATGTGTTGTTGACTGGCTGTGCATTTTAGATCATGACAATATGTAATAACAGAAAAAGTGCTTCATATGTTTTTCATCACGGCATTCTAAGCATCCAGTATTGTTGATAAATGGTATGTAGGGTCGCATAACAGGCTTTTAAAACTTCGCCCGAACTAGACACCGAAAGCTAGGAAGCCTCCTTGCGGATCAATTTGTTATGTTTGATACTGCACTTGAACTGAGGGCAAGGGTTGAAATTTCATAAACTCCGGAGTTGAAGTCCCCAGTAGTTACGAGTACTACTGACCGTCCCAAGGCGGTCGTTCTTTTACAGTGTCTTATTTGGAAATTGGCTTTGTGTCGTTGGTTCATGTTTCGTCATCTGTTTTTATGTGTGCCTCCATGTCGCTTACTTTCTTTCTACATTACGCAAACACGCCTATACAAATACATTGCCACCTTTATCGCTGAAAAAATGAAAATTTTATGATGAAAAATTGTGATATTTTTCTTATTTCTGCTCAAAATATAGATTGTGGGCACTCGTTAGAACCGCCTCATTGAGGCGGTTCTAACGAGTACCCACAATATATATTTTAGAGCAGAAATAAGAAAAATAAGGTTTACCCCCGGAAACCCCAGTTGTACTATATAAAAGTGGAGTTCAAGGGGGTCAAAATTATATAGGCGTGTTTTCGTGATGATGACTTGAGATGGCTGCGTTCTTTGATTGTGGCTTTTCCTTAGTGACATTTTCTTACTAGTTTAAATTATATGTAAAATTCAACGGTCAATGCAGCTTTCCTTGTTGGTCATTCGTGTTTTATTTTGAATCGAATCTATCGTGTTCGGCTTACGGAATGCACCGGCAACGTCCCAAAGCATGGGTACTAATGGCTCCAACAATAACAGGTAATGGAATGATACAAAAACCTGAAAAAGACGTCACAGAAGAACAGTCGGACTTCAATGCCTCGAACCCCTTTGGGGCTACGAAAAAATGTACGAGACAAGGATAGCTCGACCAAAGGGGGTAATGATAACGGCAAGAATGGGGCATAGTAAGGGTGATGTTGGAAAATGTTTTCGGTCTTCAATTAAATCTACTACGGAACTGAAAAGGTTTTTCTATGCAAGACAAGCTAGTTTCGGCAAATTAGGCCTCATTAGTGACCCTCAATTATTATCAAAATTCCACAGTGGAATCCATGATTCCTAACGACTAGAAAATATTATTTACACTATCAGGAAGGGCAGGGAAACGTTTTACGTTCGCCACACATTCCTTTCAAACTAGCTTTTGTTCTATAAAAGGGCTATCCTGTAGGAGCAAGGAAAACACCAAAGAACTTAAAAGTATGGAGTGGAAATTTTTCTGGGCCAGACTATAGTATGTGTTTACTCATTAGAATCGCCTCGATACTAATGAGTACACACACAACATGTTTTAAAGATGAAATATTTAAAAAAGAAATCAACGAATTATCTCTATCATCACGTGGACAAGTCTGTGAAATAAACACCCCACAAATCCCACTTTATATAGAGAAAACTGGGGGTTTTCGGGGGTATATAGTCCCCTACTATTTTTCTTATTCCTGCTCAAAGACAAAGATTGTGGGTACTCGTTAGGAGGCGGTTCTAACGAGCACCCGCAACCTATGTTTGTAGTATTAATAAGATAAATATTACGGATTTTCATAAGAAAAGTAACCATTTTGGAGATGTGAAAAATGTACTTTACCGCACGGGTGTGTTATCGTATTGAACACATTTGCTGTCTGGAGCTATGGGAAGGATTTTATTGCATACCAGATAAGGAAATAAATAGTTTCAGCTTGGGATAGAAATTCTGTTCTAACCCTGGTGTTCTTACCCAGGGACAGGGCAAAAATCGAATATTCTCCCGCGTTTGATAAATGCAATACGACCTCATATACGCCGTCGGTTGACGTCACAGCAAGTTACGTGACATCACTCAACATCATTGTAGTGTCATCACAATATGGTGGTCCTCGGCAACCGAAGTGACTGCAGTATTGACAACCCACGCTCAGAAATGAAGGTATGCAAGAAAAAGATGGGAGCTGTGGGTTAATTGTGTCGATTCCTGATCATTGCCTTCAGTTCTATTGTGCAAGGAAAAGAATCCTACATGGGTACGAGTGGGGTTAGAAAAACCTGTCCCTCGGGATCACTGTCCAGCAACACTCGGCAAGCCTCGTGATGCCGGACAGTGACCCTCGGGAAGGATTTTTCCATCCACCACTCACACCCATATAAGATTCTTATACCCTAGGTACCATCACGTGAACAAGTCCGTGAAATGAAGAACCCCCTAAACCCCATTTCATATAGAGAAAACTGGGGTTTACGGGGGTAAATATTATTTTCCTTATTTCTGCTCCAAGACATATGTTGTGGGTACTGGTTAGAACCGCCTCAATGAGGCGGTTCTAACGAGCACCCAAAACCTATGTTTGGAGTATAAATAAGAAAAATAGCACACATTTTCATCAGAAAAAGTACCCTTTTGGAGGTATGAAAAACGGATATGTCATCGTAATGCTCAAGAACAAGCACGAATCAGCTATGGTAAACGAGCCATCGGTGTTCAAGTCATAGAAGTGTTAAGAGTAAGAACTACTGAGGGTTTGAATAAACCCTGAACCCTCACCCTGGGTTCAGACATCCTCTGGTGAGCTATGCAGACTCCTTAGTCCTCTTGTGTCATCATGTCTGATCCACCATTTAGTGTTTCTGTGGTGGAAAACGATATGTATCGAGAAAATGCTCTTCTTCTTTTTAATACATGTGAAACAATATACAGACAGATTCCGAGTTTAAGGAAAGTTAAGTTTGTTTTTGTTTGTTAGTTTGATTTGAAGTTTAACGTCCCCGTCAACACTGTAAAGGTCATTTTGGAGACGTTGCTTCCAATTTTGTTGGACTTTTACCCGACATTGAGATGAAATGACATCTCAAGCCCTGTCGCTCAATGAAACCAATAGGGTTTATTAGCATGGACGATCCGATCCGCCTCGCACCGCTGTTCCTGGACAGGCTTAGATCCTCCAAGCGGTTTACCAGTACTAGTGTGCGGGCCAGATTCAGCTCTGCGTGGAAGCATCATGCAGCCCATATATTTCTTCAAGCCCCTATAGGCGAGGGCTTGGGAAGATTAGTACTAGTACTAAATGTGTTACCCTCTATAAATAGAGTCGAGTATTATTATTATTATTATTATTATTATTATTAAAACTGGTTTCCTGGAAATCCATTATGGTTCAGCAATATGTGGTTTAAAGTTCATCAGAAATATTAGCATGCTTGTTGCCAAGGAAATCTGGGCGGATCTTGATGAAACTTAATATGACAAAATATAGCTGGAAAGGTGAAAATTAATTGATTCGCATAGACATTTTATGAGAAAAAGATGATCTGAGATTCTTTCGTCCAGCTGCGTGTGAACTAGAACAAAGTGATAGGATATGGAATACCCTTGATCGAGCGATTAGGACCGGATAAGTGAAAAATAAAAATCAAAAGTTTTACTCCATTCATGGCAAATGGAATAGTCCAGCCAAGCACTCGGGACATATACATTACAATTCCTATATTAAGACCACCTTTGGGGCTGTTCAAAAGTGGTCTTTTAGACCACTTTTGAACAGTCCCAAAGTTGGTCTCTTGACATGGATACACTAGGTGTAGAAAACAAAGAAAGGATAACAGAAACAATCTAAATAAGCTTTTAAAAGCAGATTTAGTCTTAATTTTAGGTGGTCTAAATAGCGGAATTTCACCATCCAATTGATGGGCTGTCTAGTTTATTTCATTTATTGCAAGGTTTACAAAACCTGAACATCAAGCAAACTGCGAATACCCTGATCAGACGTCACGTCCCGTGGTGCCTGACTTGGATCTAACTGAATCATTCGCTTGTTGTAAGGTGCGCTAGGCATGAATGGGTGTGAAATTAGGGTGTAAATATATCAATCAAAAGATCTCGAGTATGGCTTTAAAAATCAAACATTTAAACTAATATTTAGATGAAAGGGTGGGCTTTTATACATAATATAATCGCAGGGATTATATTGTCAGAACATGGCGCATATCTGTCATTCAAACAAAACGGAAAGCGTCTTTATTTTATTATTGACTGTAATGAACACCCCGAAATCGCCACTAAATACGGTGGAAAGTGGGATTTACAAGGGTATACAGTAAAACTCCTCTCTCTCTTAATAACCACCTGAAATTAATTTTGTGTTTTCTACACCCACTGTCTCCTTATAAGAGACCACCTTTGGGACTGTTCAAAAGTGGTCTTGAAGACCACTTTTGAACATCCCAAAAGGTGGTCTTAATATACGAATTTTACTGTATTTTAAATTTCTTGTTTTACAGAAAAAAAGAAACATACTAGATTGTGGGCGCTTGTTAAACCCCACCGACGAGCCAGGGCCCTCTCTAGACCATCTTCGCACTTAAGATGCAAATGAACGAAACATGGCATTTGCATTTCCCTTTTAGCCTGTCCACCAGAAGACCAATCCCTGCTATTCATCGTTCTACTATATCTTCAACACTTCCATCACCTTTCAAAACTTTGTTCGAGATGGTTGGTGGGGTGGGGGTATAGTTCGATCTACTAAGGGCTAATGGCAGCGCCAGGCAATGAGGCATTTTGGGGATTGCTTAGAGGTAGACCTACTTTAAATCTTCTATTATAATGTGAGCCCCGCAAAGCGAATTTGTGTCTTCCAGCATTCCGTCATGACAAATTTTAACTGCGCATGCCCAGCCATTCAGAGGGGCCAGGGATATGATATTCTGTCTGAAGGTTCCTCTTGATTCACTGCTTGTATGAGCGAGCAGCGAAGGTTCTGGCGAGACTGCGCGGATGCGCAGGCTCGCCAGAACCTTCGCTGTTCGCATAGGCGATAAGTACCAAAATCGTTTGACGGGGCCCTTATAAAGGAATGCTATGTTTACTCAATAGAATCGCCCCTGGGTAGCTCAGTCGGTTACGCGTCTGATTGGTGATCAGGAGGACGCGGGTTCGATACCTGCCGGGGTCGGCAACATTCTTTCGTGGAGACTGATCATGAAATCTTTCTATACGGCCATTCCCTCTCTTCCACTGATTCAAGTGGCGAAAGAATGTGCACTGTCCTGGTAAACCGCTTACGCATAAGCATGCCCAGGTAAAGTGTGGATAGTTAAACTGACCGGCTCAAAAATGACATTTTGTTTGTTTGTTTGATTTGAGGTTAACGTCCCCGTCAACACTGTATAGGTCATTTTGGAGACGTTGCTTCCAATTTTGTGCGAATTTTACCCGACATTGAGATGAAATGACATCTCAAGCCCTGTCGCCCAATGAAACCAAAAGGGTTTATTAGCATGGACGGTCCGCCTCGCACTGTGGTTCCTGGACAGGCTTAGATCCTCTAAGCGGTTTACCAGTACTAGTGTGCAGGCCAGATTCAGCTCTGCGTGGAAGCATCATGCAGCCCATATATTTCTTCAAGCCCCCTATGGGCGGGGGTTATCGTTAAACTCCAATACAAACAAACAAAACAATACTGATTGAGGCGACTTTAATGAGTACACACATCATACATTTTCAAGATGGATTCAGAGAAAAAGTTCTGAGCCCAGATGTTCAAAACTAATACATCGTTTGTTAGCGTATCGTTAAACTTTGATCATTTATTATGGCAAATATGCTAATATTTTTGCTGAAAAAAAAAAATGTGAGCAGCTTTTGCAAATGCAAAAGCTGCTCACATTTTTTTCAGCACAAATACACAATTTTAGATATTGAACTTGCTAGAACAGTTGACAATATGACCACTAACGAGCTCGTTTAATCTATGAATCTTGTTGACTAGGGTTTTAATGGTAAAAATATGTTTTCAGTCTTACTTTCTTATTTCAGCAGTGTATCTGCTTTCGACCATCAACATGAAACACACACAGACACACACACACACACACGCACACACGCACGCACGCACGCACGGAAGAATACGTTTGGTTGCTTGTATTGGAGTTTAACGGCCCAGTCAACACTATTTTAGGTCGTATTTGAGCCAGTCAGTTTACCTATCCACACTTTCCTGGGCAGGCTAGTATCACAGATGTTCATCAGTAAACATGCTAAAAATGCCCTATGTCACACAGATGTTTGATCGTAATGAAAGATGAAGACACATGATTTTATTTGCTTCTGATGCAACTGCCGGGTGATAAAATAACAAGTGCGTTTTATGGAAATAACAAAACCCTTTATATATACAATTTTCTGGGTTAACAGTTATATACATTGCTATAATATTTCTCCTCAAAAGCGTCGATTGTGGGTACTCGTTAGATCCGCCTCCATTGAATGGTTGTAACGAGCACAGACATTATATGTTTGGTCCCATTACTGTAATATTTGCGAGTATTATCGATTTCATGCTCAGCATAGTTGAGCATGAAACATTTTTATTACTTAGGGGCCAGATTATATGAAAGAAGCAGTTTCATCCCACGAGTGTGTTTGGTAAGTGTATCCAAATTAGCAATAAATAAATTAATACCACAGAAAAAGTAAACGCTCAGTTTTTCGAAATAGAAGAAAGAATCAAGGTAACGACGTTGGTTCGTTATACTGTGACGCGGCAAAGTACGTAGTCGACTCTTCATTCTGTGTACATGTCAATTCGCTCTATGCTTGAAGAAATATATGGGCTGCATGATGCTTCCAGTCAGAGCTGAATCCAGCCCGCATACTAGTACTGGTAAACCGCTTAGAGGATCTAAGCCTGTCCAGGAACCGCAGTGCGAGGCGGACCGCCCATGCTAATAAACCCTATTGGTTTCATTGGGCGACAGGGCTTGAGATGTCATTTCATCTCAATGTCGGGTAAAAGTCCCACAAAATTGGAAGCAACGTCTCCAAAATGACATTTACAGTGTTGACGGGGACGTTAAACCTCAAACAATACACATCTTACGTAATCCGGTTTGAAAGACTATCCTAGTCCAAGCTGTTAAGCTATTTTCAATTTTTGCCCTCAGTCAACTTTTTGGAAAATGTAACGTTGGACATACGCTACATAACGTATGGCATTCCCGATTTTGTTTTCTGTCGGATTCAGTAATAATAATAATAATAATAATAATAATAATAATAATAATAATAATAACAATAATAATAATAATGACACTGATCATCATCCAACGCTGGTGTGGATGTACATGTATATGGAAATAGTGTAGACCATAATTGGGTGAAATAGTGACAAGTGAAGACAATAAAAAACATGTAAGGAAATAACACACACACGCGGTCGCGCACTTTATATAGTAAATTGGATATATATATAGTGCCGGTTTTGAGGTAATCTGTTAAAAACCCTCACAAATCACCTCTTCAACCAGCACTATCTATATATAAACACATCTTACCACATATATATTTTACCGCAGTATTTTGAGCAGACAGATAAACCGACTATTACATGTCAATTTATCTTTACCACACTGATAGTTGGACATCAAAGTCCAAAAGGGAAATCACCTACGGACTATTTCAGTATTTAGAAAACCATTCACTGGACAAAAAACTAGTCATTTATTTACGTTCAATTTCTTACTATTCTAGTACAAGCCGTGATAGCCGAGTGGTCTAGATGGTTTGGACTGTAAATGGTGGGGCATGAGTTCGAATCCCGGTAATGACATAAAAATCTTTTTATAATGGAACATTGAATAAAAATGATGACAGCGTAATCGGTTTCAATAAAAAGCGTTTCTAAGCGATAAAAATGGGTTAAAAAAAAGAAAAAATACAAAAAAATCCTGATAACACTGTAATCGGTTTAATTAAGAAAGGTTACTAAGCAACTCGTAGAGAACAACAAATAATTAAAAGTAATATCCAAAATCTGCTCCGATAAAAGTCGCGGATAGACACTATATAGAAACATATTAAAAAGAATTTTGAAAATTCCACTTTGGGGCAAAAACTTTAACCCCTCCTGAAAGTGCCTTTACATAATCCAATGACCACCAGATTTTGCACATATAACAAGACTTTAAGGCTGTATAACATATTAAAATTCCAAGTTCCTATGACAACTTTTGGAATTTCAGAAAGTCTTTGAGTCTTCCTAAAAGTGGAATCCCATCAACCGATTAGTCTCAAATTTTGCATATGTATTTGGGTTGCATATATACATATTATCACAAAATTTCAAAGTTCTAGCATCATTTTGGAATTTCCTGCAAGTCTTTGAATTGTTGTAAAATAACATTGGTTCAACTAATTACCACCAAACTTTGTACATATGTTTCAACATACAAAATGCACATTCTTATAACATTGTAGGTCGGAAGTGAAGCAAAAAAAAAAAAATATTAACTTTCATATTTTGGTGGTGGGTCATTTACTATTGTAATTTTATTGAATAAAATCAAGCATTTTCTATCTTTTTTTTCATTTCATTCTTCGCTTGAGCCTTACCTTCCTCAATAAGTTTCTTTCTCTCACTTTCACTCAGTTTTGAATGTTTTGAATGTATGTTCTCTTTCAGTCCTGAATCATCCTCAACACTCTATCATACTCAATCTTGCAATTTCCTGCTTAAAAGGTTTTATAGAGTTAAAATATCTCTGTTTTTCTCTAAAATTCTTTCCACCACACTTATCACAGATTTGATATTTTGCTGTAGTACCTTTACCACATTGTAAACATTTCACTACTTTACTTTTGTTATGTTTTATAATAAAATTATGAGCCTTGCAGTATATAGAATGCTTTACTGATTTGTTTTTACATGGTTTATTTGAACCTAACGGCAACATAGCACATATATTTTGCATCTTTGCTTTTTCTATATCCATTTTTATTATTATATTTAAAAAAAATTTTTTATAGTTTAAAAGAAAACAAAAAAATGAGTTCTGTAGAGAGACTAATACAATTGCATAGTGAAGGAAGAATTAGTGATGAGGCTTTAGACAAGGGTCTTAAATCCTTAGATATTGAGAAACAGAAGAGTGATGCACTACAACAAACTTCTACATTGGAAAATCTGCGTAAAAGACGTAGAGATAAAAAGATAAGAAAACGACAGCAACAAAATGCTGTTAAAACAAGTGAAAAAATTAATGATGAAGATACTAAAGAGAAAAATGTTCTGAAACTGGTTGATAAACCATTATGCAATTACTTCAAAGCGTATGAAATAGATGCTCATAAATATAAAGACCCAAATATTTTGTTTAATGATAAAAAATCTGTCATTATAGATAAAATTAATGAAAACATTAAAGAATACAATGGTATTAAATTTTCAATTGGGTTATCTATAAAGTTTTTTAAAGATGAACTTAATGGTGAAAGAAAAGAAGTTACCGGTGCATCACACGGAGAACAATGTGCAGTTCTTGATGGAAATAATTTAGATGAAAACTATAACAAACAAACAACTTATATACAAACATGGATTGAAAAATTCACAAATACCGCAACGGGTTTAGAAATTGACCATTGTATCAAACTTTATCTTAATATAGCAAAATATGAACCACTCAAAGGTTCTTCGTATATTTCTCTTCCAAGTGCAATAGCAAATAAAAAAGCAATAATTAATTTATCAAATGATGATGATAGATGTTTAGAATGGCATATACTTGCTTCTAAATACCCAAACAAAAACAATCCAAGTAAGTTATCAAGTTATCGTAAATATTTAGGCACATTAAATATGGAAGGAATAGACTTTCCCACACCAATCTCACAAATACCAAAAGTTGAGAAACAAAATAATATAGCAATCAATGTTTATGGATACACATTAACAAAAAAGACAGAGAAACTTACTATATTTCCATATCATATTTCAAATCAACCAAATGATAAAGAACGAATTAATCTGCTTTTGATAACTGAAGATGTTGAAGAGGAAATTGATGATAGTGAAGAAGAAATGATAGATGAAGATTATAATCCTGATGACTATCCTCCTGATGAGTCAAAAACAAAATATCACTACTGTTTTATTAAAAACCTTAATAGATTACTTTACAATCAGAACAATAAACACAAACATAAAACACATTTCTGTGATAGATGTCTTTATGGTTTTACAAGAGAAGACCTACTAATCAAACACAAAGAAGACTGTGAAGGCATAAATAAATCTCCAATGCGAATAGAAATACCATCAAAAGGTCTTATCAAGTTTAAAAACCATCAAAATCAAATGCCCGTTCCATATGTTATCTATGCTGACTTTGAAGCACAAATCAAACCCAAATCACAACAAAAAGGAGATAAATCAGAAATAACAAGCGAACACGAAGCGTGTGGATTTGGATATCAAGTTGTTAGATATGATGGTAAAGCAGACAAACCAGTAATATACAGAGGTGAAGATGTTGCAGAGGTTTTTCTAAATCATTTAAAATGTGAAGTGAATAACATCAACAACATCTTTAGACATCCTAAACCATTAATAATGCCAACAGAACAGAACATACAAGATTATGAAAATGCTACCCATTGTTGGATATGTGAAAAAGAAATTAATAATGAAAAGAATCCAAAAGTAAAAGACCACTGTCATTTCACTGGAGAATACAGAGGACCAGCACACAAATCCTGTAATCTCAAACTTGCAATCAAACCAAATAAAACCAAAATTCCAGTTATCTTCCACAACTTAAAAGGTTATGATAGCCATCTAATAATGCAGAAAATACACAAAGCAAGTGGAAACATTACTTGTATTGCAAATAATTCAGAGAAATTCATCTCATTCAGTATTGGACAACTGAAATTCTTAGACAGTTTTCAATTTATGGCTTCCTCTCTTGAAAAGTTGGTAGATGGAGCAATTGGTGTAAAGACAGAATGTGAAAAATGTAAAGGTACAGAAGAAATAAACATCAATGAAAATTGGTTATTAACAGCAAAATGTAAAAAATGTCACAATACAAGATATAAAAAACTCAACAAATCAGACTTACCATTAACTGTAAAACATACAACTAACTCACATCTTCTTGCTCGTAAAGGTATCTATCCATATGAATACATTGATAGTTTTGATAGATTTGATGAAACACAACTACCACCCATAGACAAATTCTACAGCAGTCTTACAGATGAAAGTATCAAACAAAAAGACTATGAACACGCTCAAAAAGTATGGAAACAATTTAACTGTAAAACACTTGGTGATTATCATGATTTATATCTCAAAACAGATGTTCTCTTACTTGCAGATGTTTTTCAAAAGTTTAGAGAAACCTGTATGAATAACTATAAACTTGACCCTCTACATTACTACACTGCACCTGGTCTATCTTGGGATGCTCTTCTAAAATACACAGAAATAGAATTACAACTTCTATCAGATTTGGATATGCATCTTTTCATTGAAAAAGGAATGAGAGGTGGAATAAGTATGGTTTCTAAAAGACACGCAAAAGCAAACAATAAATATGTAGCAGATTATAATCCAGATGAAGAAGACAATTACATAATGTATTTAGATGAAAATAATTTATATGGTCATTCAATGAGCCAACCACTTCCATTTGGTGGTTTCAAATGGATAACTAATAAAGATTTAATAGATGGAAAACTTCCAAAATTACAAAAAGGTAGAGGAAGAATATATGAAGTAGATTTAGAATACCCCAAACATTTACATAAACTACATAATGACTATCCACTTGCACCTGAAAAATTAGCAATTAAAAAAGAATGGTTATCCGACTATCAAAATGAACTAATTGAAAATAGTATGTTAAAAACAGAAAAACTTGTCCCCAATCTAATGGATAAGAAGAAATATGTAGTACATTACAAAAACTTAAGACTATACAAACAACTTGGTATGAAAATAACAAAAATACACAGAATATTAGAATTTGATGAGAAACCTTGGATGGAACCTTACATACGTCTGAATACAGAATTACGTAAAAAAGCAAAGACTACATTTGAAAAAGATTTCTTTAAACTTATGAACAACTCAGTATTTGGCAAAACAATGGAAAACATACGTAAAAGAGTTGATATTAAATTAGTCAAAACAGATGGCAGTGAAAATGAAAAAATCCGCAAGATAATAGCCAAACCAAACTTCAATCGTAGAATAAAGTTCTCTAATGAGTTATCTGCCATTCAAGTGAATAAAACAAGATTAACTCTCAATAAACCAATATATGTTGGCTTCTGTGTTTTAGATTTATCAAAACATCTTATGTATGATTGGTATTATAATACATTGAAAAAGAAGTATGGTAATAACTGCACCTTGTTATACACCGACACAGACAGTTTATTAGTAGATATCAAAACCAAAGATGCTTACAAAGATATGTCTGAAATGAAAGATGAATACGATTTCTCTGATTATCCAAAAGAACATCCACTATACGATGAAACAAACAAGAAGGTCATAGGTAAGATGAAGGATGAATGTGCTGGTGTTCCAATATCAGAATATATTGGTCTTCGTCCTAAACTATATTCAGTATTAAGAGCAGATGAACAAGTCATCAAAAAAGCGAAAGGAACAAAAAAATATGTAATCAAAAAACAAATCAATTTTGAAAACTACAGAGATGCATTATTCAACAAAAAGAAATACACACACTCAATGAACATGCTACGCTCAATGCATCACAACATATATGGATTAAAAGTAAATAAGACTACACTTTCTCCTTTAGACACAAAAAGATACATAACTGACGATGGCATTACGACATACGCGTATGGGTATCAGCCGGAACAATAAGTAATTCCTCTTTGACAAACCCTCTCTTAGGTGCAGGAGATTTCAAATAATAAACTCTTATTCCCTGCGTTATAATATGATAGTCAATCTTATGAATATCAACAGACCATACTGGGTCAGTAGCCCTTCTCTTTCCACCACCTTCTAATTCTCCAGGTTGATACAAATATCTAACATTTACATAAGGACAAATTTCAGCATCAACTTTTCTTGTTATAATTGGAGGAGGTTTTTTCGTCTCCTTATTTAATGCTTTAATAACATCAGATAATCTCTTAACCCATTCTCTGTTTCTTTTTTTAGTATCAATCTCTTTAGCATACTGATAACCAAACAATCTTTCTGCTAAGGTTCTATTAAATCTTTCTACTATTCCTTGGTCTCTGTGTATTTCTTTTCTACCTCTTCTTATTTTGGTATTATGCTTTTCCATCAAAGTTGAAACGGAACTCATAAATTCTCTACCAGGATCAACTTGCAATAGTTTAGGATACTTCAAATGTCTTTTATAAATCTTCTCAAAAGCATTTGCAACTTCTTTACTATCTTTCGACGTCAAAGGTTCGGCTTCTTTATATCTTGTTCCAACATCAACCACTGTCAATGCATACTTGTATGTCTTCCTACCAATAGTATCGTGAGGTAAAAACAACAAATCAGCCTGATGAACTTCATTCTCTGCAGACACATCAAATTTTGGTCTTATTATTCTCTTAGGTGCAGGTAAATATATTTGCCATACTGCTTGTTTCTTTAAGAACTCTAATGCTTGTTTCTGACTAACCTTTGCTTCTTTTGCTAACTTACCAACAGCTGAGTGTCCTTTCCAGAAACCTATTGGACTATAGTATATCTTCTCCATTTATTTTTATTTAAGAAAAAATATTTATATATAAAAAGATGTCAAAGAACGCACAAACGCAAAATATAGCACAATTGCTTGATGATGACTATACACCTACAAAAGAAGAGTTTGAAGAGCTGTTAAAGGAACAAAGTCAATTTGACACAAAGAAATGGACTGATTTAGAAATCAACAACATTTATACAATCACCGACTACAGAGAAATTAACACAGACAATGGTGTGAGTGTAATTTTAACTCTCAAAGACAATGGTGAAGTATGGAGTCCTGCACATCTCACAAAGAAGATAGAAGGTAAAGAACCACCATTTTATGTAAGACCACTTGGTTTGAAACCATGTAAGAATAATAAAAAAAATAAATATCATGCTTATGATTTAGTTTTTCCAAAGAAAGATTATGTCAAAAAATAATTTTTTTTTTTACCTACATCAACTTCCAAGCAACAAATCCTGTCAATGCCATACCACCAACAACAAATGCAATCTCTCTATTTTTCTGGTCTTCTGATGGAGTGTAAAAATCACTTAATGTAGGTTTTGGTGGTAATGGTGTGGATAAATTATCTGGCAATTGTTTTCCTGTAATATAGTAATACTGTCTCATAGCAGTATCAGCATCACTGAACTCATTCAAAGCATGATGTTCCTTCTTCAGTTGTTCGTTAATAAAATCCAATCTTTCTGTTCTCTTCTCATTCCACGCAGTTGTTGCTGATTCTAATTGTTCCATCGCTTTATCATGTCGTTTTCTCTCTTCATCACTATTACTACCCATATGTGAAAATAAATAATTACTACCTGAAAAGGCTAAGGCGTTTGTAATTGCTCCTCCAACCATTAATGCTACTGCACTTGCCATTTTTATATAATGGAAAAAAAAATATTAAAATTACTTCATAATATCTGCAGGAATAATACCTTGCTTAACAAGCATATCCTTTGTTGCCATTGCAAGTAATATATCAATGGACAACATACCAATATCTGTCATATTAAAATCTACTTTTGGTGCTGGTCTTTTCAATAGTTTTCTACCTAATTCTGAATATCCAACAGTTAATACAGTTTCCACTCCAGCATGATATAACATGTTTGCAATTTGTTTTCCGTCTATTGAGGTTGTCATTTTTTTTTTTTAATGAGAATATTATTTTTTTAAATTAATTAAATTCAAATGGGTCAATTTCTTTTTGTTGTATAATAGGTGCAGGTTGTTGCATCATAGGTTGTTGTGGTACAACTTGTTTAGACTTGTACATATACAATCCTATTCCAACAACTCCAACTGTTATGCATAATGGTATATAATTTTTGTATATATTTATATTCTGTGAATTTGGAGAGCCGACTTCATCATCTTTTGTTATAGATTTTAATTCCATGTTTTCTTTCTTTATAGTATCAGTCTCCTTTCTTCTTAATTCTGCATTTCTTTTTCTTGCTTCTGCACCTTTCTTACCAGCAACTACTCGTCTTGGGTCTTTTGTTTTAACTTCACTATCACTCATTATCTTTTTCTAAGGGGATATTTTCTTTTTTATTAAAATCAATATGTCTTGCTGTTGTTAGCATTGCAGTTAATGGAGCAAGGTACATTCCATATCTATAATACAATTCACAACACGAACTTGTCAAAGCGTGATTGATAAAAGGGTCTTCCTCTAAGTCTTGTATCAGTTTAGGTGGATTAACAACATTGAAATACTTTGATACACCCATCACGTATAAGCTAATGAAAGAATTACCCAATGTCTTAGTCATACTTGCTCCCAATCTTGCTTCATATCTGCAGTAAAGTTTGTTTATTTGTTCTGCTGTCATTGTATCAATGTCTGATAGTTGTAAGTCTTTACCAAGATACTGCTTACTACCACCACCAGCAACAATGGCTGATAATCGCTCACGTTTTGTTTCTTGTTCATTATTTTCTACATAAGTGCTTTCACATTCAATGTCTTGTAATAATTCTTCAGCATTCATTTTTATTTTATGTAATTTATTTTTTATTTTTAAAAAATAAAACATCGCATATCCGGCTATTGATAAGATTGCAGTGTTTGTTATGATTATTGATAAGATTGCAGTGATTGATAATATTTCTAACAGCATTGTTTTTTTAGTATTGCTATTTTACATTGCATAAGCATTACTTAAGATTTGCTATAGCATTACTTAAGATTTGCTACAGCATTGCATAAACATTACTTAATCATTGCTAAAAAAAAAAAAAAAAAAAAAAAATCAATCAACCAACCAATAACCAGTAGGCTGGTCAGTCTTCAAAATTAACTTACGATGCTTCTTTTTTTTCAGTTCTTCTTTTATTCTCTGTCGTTCTTCCAAAGTAGGAATAACATCATTCTCTCTTAAACAATTTTCAAAACTATCTCTATCTTTTGTGTAGAACATGCATAGCCATTTTGTTTGTTCTCTTAAATCTTTTAACACAGAATTATATCTCTGCGAAATAACCCACACTGATTGTTCTGCATGCCTACCAGAAAATGCTAATTCTGATAACATATCTTTTTTCTTTGTTAGTTCTTTCGTTGCACTGCAATCATCAATAATGTAGAGAGTAGAATGACCAGCATATTTATTAAAGAACATTCTTAGTAGTTCTTGTAGTTTTTCTTCTCCATTAACAATAGGATTAACAATTGTTATATTTTTTGTTTTAGGCTTTCTAACATCACCAATCCACTCACGATTTTTATAAGCCTTGTTCCATTGAATGGTTGGGCAAAGTATAACAATATGTTTAAATACTTGACGATATTCCTCTTCCAAAAGGTCAAGGACAAACTCTGTTTTCCCGCATCCAGTTTGACCACATATAATAGCACAATGAGGATATTTTGGTAGCTCCATTTTTATTTGTAAAAAAAAAAAAATATTAATAACTGACTTCTTTAAATCTACCATCTTCAAAGTTGATTTGTGCATCTTGTATAACAAACAAATAAAGATTGATTGGTTCATCTACTCCTGCTTCTTTCGTTATTTGTATTGTGATACCTTCTGATGCATTTTCAATTCTTCTTCCAGAACCATGAAGTGTATTATCATCAGTTGAACGTAAATCCAACCATAAAGCATACCTGTTCGTTAGATATTTTTCTATTGTTGTATCAGTAAAATATAAATCTTTAACGACCATACTTGTTTCTTTGTTTCTTTTTGAATTCAAAGCAAAGAATTTATTTATTTCGTCCCAGTGTTGGTGGGACTTCATTCCTTGACTATACAATTGATTCGGAATCCCTTCTATTGTCATTTCCACTTTTGTAATTTCTGGATTATAATATTCTTCTGTGCTGGCCCTTTCAGGATCTTCGAATAGCATAAGAATTCCTTTCATACTTCTTGCAGGAACATTTAGATTGATATTCCATAGTGTATCAGATTTGTTTTTAGTTATTTTTCTGTGTCTTAGTATTCTGTCATACAAAATAACCATTTTACCATCAACTTGCTGTCTTATTTGTCTTGCTAATTCAGTATCAGAAACAATATCAAATTCCAAACAAATATTTTTGATTGTATAAGTTGAAGTTGCATCGCCTGATTTAATTACTTTATTATAATCATTGAATGTAAGTTCATATTCAAGTCTATCTCCTAATCCTGCTTGATAAAATGGCATATGGGTTTCCAATAATTCAAAATCAAGTGGGATGCAAAACCTGTTTCCATATGCTTTTGCGATGGCTTGATCTTCTTTATCTGCTGTTGCGTTTCCTGCACCCACTCTATGTCTCAACATGTTCTCTTTGCCAACGCCTTGATATACCATATTTACACGTTCTGTAATAGTCTTCCATAAATCAATATAACAATGATAGATGTCACTATCGTCAATGGACATAACTTCATTTCCACTTATTCTAATTGTTGTTTTCTTAATTATTGCTCTTCCTATGTTTTGAAATATAGTTGCATTTGCATCTTTAGAGGTTAGTTCAATTTCAAATGCTAATCTGACTGTTCCGGGAACAATAACATCATTAATACTTAGATTAGGAAATCTCACTAATAATTGTTGATTTTGGTCAATAGTTGAAGGGTTATTTGTTATTACTACACTTTGGCGGATGCCTCTCACACCTCGTGGTTCTCTTAATTTTCTGTAAGGGTTTAGTTTATCTCCGTAAGCTGACATTTTTTTAAAAGATAAAAAAATATTTTTAAATAATAAATAAATAATGGCTGAATATGAAAATCCTGAGTATGACAGGGATGATTATGATGAAGAAGCAGAAACATCTTTTACAGATGAAGAGCAGTTTCAGAGAACATTAAATAGTCAGTTTGCTGGTTTGAATGATTTAACCGGTGATGATTGGAAAACTCTGCGTAATAGCATAGGTCAAAACATGATAGATAGATTTTACGAAAGGAATGAAGAACCTAAACGTAAAATCAAAGGTTTGTCTCTCAAGAAAGATGATATAGGGAGACCAATGTTATATGTTAAAGATGAAGGTGGAAAGGATATTGCATTAACATATTATCGTTCCAATGCACCAGATGAAATAGCAACATTTTTATCATTTAATACTTTGCAAAGGAAATATGGTGTTGATTTTGTTAGGAATGTATTAGGTGTAGATGATTTTAAACCATCTGCTACAAGAATTAAAGAAGGTAGAGCTGAGCTTACAACTTTAATAGAAAACCAGTTGAGAGAGACACAATCTGATTTATTATCAGAAAAATTCAAGAATCTTGATAATGATGTATCATCACAACAAGAAGCACAAGAACTATTAGAAACTGCAAATAATGCAGAAACATCTGTGAAAACATTAGAGACATCATTCATTGAAAGTGTTAGTAGTGAAGCAGGAACACAAACAGATTGGACAAAAAGAGAAATTGATGGAATAGCAAATGCAATGACAACAGTCAAAGAAGAGATAGCAAATGAATTGGCTAAACTAAATGAAACAAATAAAGACTTAGCAAAAGAAAATACAAAATTAGAACAAGCCAAAGCAGACAATGATGAATTTCAAATAGAAAGGATAAGTAGTCGAATCAAAGAGTTAGAAAGTGAGAGAAGTGCAAGATTGGAAGTTATTAATGTTAATAAAGAAAAACTACGTAGTCAGGTAAATAGAATCAAAGAGACTATAAACAAAGTATTAAAAGAAGACACTACATTGGGTGAAAGAATTAGAACATTATTCAGAGAACAAGGCATTACAATTGTTAGTATTTTAACCGCTTTTGGAATGATTATTGGAGTTATTGTTGAGGCTGTTATTCCTACTGGTGGTGGTACTACTTCAACCCCTCCTTCTCCACCAAAAGGTGGTGTTAAAGATTGGGTTAAGAAACAATTATCAAATCTTGGTAAATTACTTTCTACCCTTGCAGGAAAAGTAGCTACTGCATTACCAGGTGTTATTGGTTCTATTGTGTCTTGGTTGTTGTCTTCTGCGGGTAAAGTTGTTGGTTGGTTTGGAGAACATTTATGGGCATTAGTTGTATTGGTTGCTGGATTGTTATATGCATCTGCGAGAGAGTTTATAAGAAAAAAAAGAACTTAATAAATTTCATACATAATTAATAGTCCAATTGCAATACTACCAACTATTAATGCTGTTTTGTTGTCTTCGTGTTGTATTGCTTCTTTCTTTTCAACGTGTTCTGGTAGAGATTTGATTTTTGTTTCCTGATGTTTTGGTTCTGGTAGAGATTTCTTTGTTTTTGTTTCCTGATGTTTTGGTTCTGGTAGAGATTTCTTTGTTTGTGAGCCTTGTATAGTTGCAGGTTGTGTAGTAGGTGCAACAGGTTTAACATTTACATCACTATTGAAACCAAGTGTTTGATTTTCTGTTGCAATTACAATTTTATTATTATATCCAGCGATAGTGCCAACTTGTAAAACCATATCACTGGGAGACATATATAATCCAATACCATAAACAAAATCTACTTTACTTCTTGCATATTTGAGTGTGTTTTGATATCTTTGTATTTGACTTGGTAAATCAACTGGACTATTAATAGCATCTTCAATGTTAGCAAGAAATTGTTTCTGAGCATCAAATCCTGTGCCTATTTTTAGAATTTCTACACGTGTTTGAGATTGTGCTGCTAATAGTGCCCATACAAACATTCTAATACTTTCGTTAATTCGTTCAATACCTGTTTTTGTTAATCCTTCTGATTTGTCTAATATAAACATTGTCCAGGCGTCACTTATATCTACTGTATGTGCTATTTTATCATTTGGATTAAAGAATGGTCCATCACTTCTATGATCTTGTCTATATTTTCCACTTGGTTTAAAATATTGTGTGTAACTCCCTAGACCACTGCATTTAGAACTACTTTCTAATTTTTGACGCCAATCTGTATTAGGTGAAACATTGAATTCATTGCATAACTTTTGATAGGTTGCTTTGTCGTATGGGTTTTTGTAATAACAAAATGATGCATCTGTTGGTAAAGGTGTTTGAAGTTCTTTCAAAATACGAGCAATACAATAATAAACATGAAATGTATATACTGTTTTAGTTAGTCCTGAAGTGTTTTGCAAATGGTCTTGATAACTTACTCCACATCCTGCAGTGGCACACCAGACAGCAAAATTTAATTGACATTGCCACCAGTCAAATGATGAATGAAGCCATGTATTCCACGGTTCATTGGTGTGTAATGTTGGATTTTGATAGTTTTGAAATAAGTCGGGAAACGTTACTGGAAAATGGTCATCTTTATTAACATAAATCGTTTGTTTTATAAGTTCAATATTCTTTTCGGTATATTTAGTATTGGGGTTATATGATGCATTGGGATTGTACTTGAATTCTTTAGGTATCATTTTTATTATTGATTATATATAAAAAATAAAAATGTATCATACAATTTCGAATATTGACAAGACAATAAACTTGCAACAATACATTGATAACAGAGATGGGAATAAACGTATTGGTTTGAAATCTATAACATATGGTGTTGGATGGTATAATGTTGTTGATGAATATTTGCAGAAGACTAAAGAGAGACCTCATAAGATTATAGATGGTTATTATAGTTTCCAACAAATAGCAGATTTATTTCAAAGTAATAATATTACATTATCTGTAAATGAAACAAATGGAATTGCTTCTTTAATTACACCGGATGAATTGAAGATAAGCAAGGGCTTAAAACAAATGTTGGGGTTTGGAAATAAGCGAAAGTTTGCTGTTAATGAAACTCATTATGGTGAGAGAGCTGTAGATTTTGCTGTTTATAAATCATTGTATGTTCATTTGGAACAGATTAATACTTCAAATAATTATTTAGATGGTATGCCGAGTACTGTGTTGGCTGTTGTTCCAGTGGAAAATAAAGAGTTTGGAGAGATAACAACAGTGAGATTTGAGCATCCAGAATATAAGTGTTTGGTGAATGATGCTATAGCAGAATTGAAATTAGAAATCAGGGATGAAAATAACAACAAGGTAATTAATCATCTACCAATTAATTGCGTTTTGGAAATTATATAATTATAATAAAAAAATGAGTATATTTGGTGCTAAGAGAAAACACGTAGATGCATTGGGGCTGAAACAAGAAATATTTAATATGAGAAGTCAAGCATTTACACAAATAAATACATTGAATGATAGACATACAGGACTTCAAGATAGATTTCGGGATATGTATGTCAATCATCGATTATTATATAATAAGGTTGATAATATGTCAGACAGAAAATTGATAAGCATTTGTGCGGAGAGTAAAGGTTCCTTACAGAAGAATGAAGTGTTTGGCTTTGGAAATGGTGGTAGAGAAGTAGGTGTTGGATATGTGATGAACTTTCCTGGCCAGATAATAGGTGTTGGACTGTCGAGTAAAAGAACAAAAGGCGATGTGTCTGTGGCGATTGCAATTAATGGAAATCCACAAGCAGGATATGATATATCATTGAATAATATTTTAAGAAAACACGATAACTTTGCTACACCGTTAAAGGTTGAGGCTGGTGATGCAATTGCTTTTGTTTGTCAGACTAATAATGCTACATGTGTTAATACTGTGGCTTCGATGATAATTGAATTATTTATTGAATAAAAAAATATATGTTATCAAGAAAAAAATGAAACAACCTAATGCACCGCTATATCCAGAGTTGCCTATTGAAGATGGGCAAAATTATAGATTACAGAAGATATCTGAGATAGAGAAGACGTTAATTAATGAGAGAGATGTGAGAAAAGCATTATACAAAAAATACAAACGTGGAATAAATATTACTGATGGAGTTGATACTGGTTTGATATCAACAAGTGTTATTTTGGCAGGTGTTGGATTAACTGTTCCAATTATGTTGCCTTTAGAGATTGGTGCTGTTGTGTGTGGGAGTTTGGGTGTGTGTGTTAAACTAATTAGGCGTAAAATGACTTCAAAAGCACAGAAACATTATGAGATTAAAACTATTGCTGATAGTAAGTTGAATAGTATAAAGGATTTGATTTCTAAGGCTTTGACAGACGGACAGATATCTGAGAATGAATTTAAACTTGTGTTGGATGAGTTGGACAAATATAATAAACTCAAAGACAATATACATTCAAAACAAACAGGATTGAGTGAAAGTGAGAGAAAGAAACTTATTGAGGAAGGTAAGGCTCAAGCGAAGAATGAAATGAAAAAAAAGATAGAAAATGCTTGATTTTATTCAATAAAATTACAATAGTAAATGACCCACCACCAAAATATGAAAGTTAATATTTTTTTTTTTTGCTTCACTTCCGACCTACAATGTTATAAGAATGTGCATTTTGTATGTTGAAACATATGTACAAAGTTTGGTGGTAATTAGTTGAACCAATGTTATTTTACAACAATTCAAAGACTTGCAGGAAATTCCAAAATGATGCTAGAACTTTGAAATTTTGTGATAATATGTATATATGCAACCCAAATACATATGCAAAATTTGAGACTAATCGGTTGATGGGATTCCACTTTTAGGAAGACTCAAAGACTTTCTGAAATTCCAAAAGTTGTCATAGGAACTTGGAATTTTAATATGTTATACAGCCTTAAAGTCTTGTTATATGTGCAAAATCTGGTGGTCATTGGATTATGTAAAGGCACTTTCAGGAGGGGTTAAAGTTTTTGCCCCAAAGTGGAATTTTCAAAATTCTTTTTAATATGTTTCTATATAGTGTCTATCCGCGACTTTTATCGGAGCAGATTTTGGATATTACTTTTAATTATTTGTTGTTCTCTACGAGTTGCTTAGTAACCTTTCTTAATTAAACCGATTACAGTGTTATCAGGATTTTTTTGTATTTTTTCTTTTTTTTAACCCATTTTTATCGCTTAGAAACGCTTTTTATTGAAACCGATTACGCTGTCATCATTTTTATTCAATGTTCCATTATAAAAAGATTTTTATGTCATTACCGGGATTCGAACTCATGCCCCACCATTTACAGTCCAAACCATCTAGACCACTCGGCTATCACGGCTTGTACTAGAATAGTAAGAAATTGAACGTAAATAAATGACTAGTTTTTTGTCCAGTGAATGGTTTTCTAAATACTGAAATAGTCCGTAGGTGATTTCCCTTTTGGACTTTGATGTCCAACTATCAGTGTGGTAAAGATAAATTGACATGTAATAGTCGGTTTATCTGTCTGCTCAAAATACTGCGGTAAAATATATATGTGGTAAGATGTGTTTATATATAGATAGTGCTGGTTGAAGAGGTGATTTGTGAGGGTTTTTAACAGATTACCTCAAAACCGGCACTATATATATATATATTGGAATTTACAGAAATATACATTATTTTTTCATTTTTCTGCCCATAAACGTTGTTTGTGGCCACTCGTTAGATCTGTCTCACTGGGGCGGTTTTAACGAATAAAACATTTAGTACAACGGAAAAAACACTTTATCGAAATCGGACAACACAAATACCGACATTTCCCTATAGGTTTCTTTTGCCGTGACGCGTCTCAGTATGTACCTGTCATTCCGCTGCTAACCTAATGCCCTGCACATCTTCTGAATACCGCCCCGTGTAATCCGATATCAAAGAGCTGCCTTGTTCAATATACAAGTTCCTCATTAATACGTTCGTGGGAAAAATAAGCAGGAAATAACCATAGTAACGTTGTTGAGTTGAATAATAATGTATTATAAAATCAAAATACACCATGTTTTAATAATATTTTTAAACTACACAACACCCGACGTGTGTGTGTGTGTGTGGGGGGGGGGGGGGGGAAGGGTGTTAAATCATTCGCATATACAACTCGCAGTGGTAAACATATATGACGTACGTATCATCATCATCATCATCATCATCATCATCATCATGTGTGACCACCATCATCATCATCATCATCATCATCATCATCATCATCATCATCATATATGACGTACGTATCATCATCATCATCAACATCATCATCATCATCATCATCTTCATCATCATCATCATCATCATCATCATCATCATGTGTGACCAGCGAGGATAAAGCCTAAACTACGCACATTCTACTAGAGAACCATTGGTTACACATGTGGTCGGTCTCGGTGACCCGGTCTGATGATCACAGAGCAGTGGGTTCTATCCCCGATGGGCCCAGTAAACTTCTTTCGTGGTGATTGATCCTGAAATATCCCTCGCTTCCACCGATTCTAAAGGGCAAGATGCAACTTTCTGGTGATATAATGTGTAATGTGCTGATCAAATGGTGTTGGTCCAGGAAACAATAAGTGGCTTAGAAACTGACTGGCCGGCTCGATATGACCTTAATATAGCTAACTGGACGGTAACAGCATGCGAAAGCCTAGGAATACGCAATCTGATATTAGTTTTCCCTAAAACAAACTGGAACACTTGCTTTATGCAGGCCTCGGAAGCATAGTCTGATGCGCGTCTGACTGGTGATCAGGGTTTGCGAGTTCGGTACCTGCCGGCCGGGCAACATTAATTCGTGGGTCTGTAGCAGTCTGACGCGCATCTGACTGGTGATCAGGGGTTGCGAGTTCGGTACCTGCCGGCCGCGCAACATTAATTCGTGGGTCTGTAGCAGTCTGATGCGCGTCTGACTGGTGATCACAGGTTGCGAGTTCGGTACCTGCCGACCGGGCAACATTAATTCGTGGGTCTGTAGCACAGTCTGATGCGCATCTGACTGGTGATCAGATGTCGCGGGTTCGGTACCCTCTGGTCGGGTAACATTAATTCGTGGATCTGTCTCACAGTCTGGTGTGCGTCTTGCTGGTGATCAGGATTCGCGGGTTGGTATACCTGCCGGTCGGACAACGTTAATTCGGGGACCTGTAGTACCGTCTGATGTACGTCTGACTGTTGATCAGGTGTCACGGGTTCGGTAGCTGCCGGTCGGACAACGTTAATTAGGGGACCTGTAGTACAGTCTGATGTACGTCTGGCTGTTGATCAGGTGTCGCGGGTTCGGTAGCTGCCGGTCGGGCGACATTAATTCGAGGATCTGTAGCTCAGTCTGATGCGCGTCTAGCTGGTGATCAGGGGTCGCAAGTTCTGCCAGCCGGGCAACATTCTTACTCCTTTTCCAAAAACATAGATTGTGGGCACTCGTTAGAACCGTCTGACTGATTCAGTTTTACCAGAACATGTAATCTCTGGAAAATGTGACAATTTTGCATCCTAAAATGTTAGTGGACATAATGGTTTGTCTGGATTGGAGTTTAACGGCCCAGTCAACACTATTTAGGTCATTTTTGAGCCGGTCAGTTTACCTATCCACACTTTCCTGGGCAGGCTTATACGTAAGCGGTTAACCAGTACAGTGCACATTCTTTCGCCAGAAACTGACAACTGCCCTTCTTGAATCAGCGGAAGGGAGAGAATGACCGTAGAAAAGATTTCATGATCAATCTCCACGAAAGAATGTTGCCGACCCCGGCGGGAGTCGAACCCGCGTCTTCCTGATTACCAGTCAGACGCGCATCCGACTGAGCCAACGAGGCCGGCGGACATAATGGTATCAGACCGGTTGACATAGCGAATGAAACAAACAAACAAAAAAAAAAAACCGGACAGTTTTCCGACGATAAAAAATAATGATATTTGTTTGATATATTATCAAACATTGTGTTTGGTGTTCGGTAACGAGTACCCACAATCTATGTTTTAATTTCTAAATTAGCAAAAATAAAGAAAATATTGTAGATTCCTGTAACCCCATACCTTTGTCTCAACGATGTAGGATGCTAAGGAGCACTCATAATCTGTGTTTCGAGCAAAAAAGATGGTTATTAAGGCGATGCTATCGACTTTACACAATTCATGATTTCCAAAAAAATAACAACGCACAAACCGTATTGAGGCTCCACGTTAGATCCGCCTCTATGAACAGCACGAGAATTATCATATGTCATACACGGTGAAGAGAGAGTGTGTGTGTGTGTGGGGTGTGTGTGGGGGTGGGGGGTGGTTTAGAAGGTAGTTGATGACAATTTAGGATAAACGTCTTCATTTCTCCGAAAAAAATGTTGTGGATATTAATGGGTTTTGCCTCACCGGCAATTCATATCACTACCCCTCAATCTCACATTTAACTAGAGTTCTGCATGTCAGAATGCAATATATGTATACGAGTCGAAATAAACGAAAATAGCAGACTCGGTTTTACTGAGTCTGTTCGTGACCAGTACTGATTTGTTTGTTTGATCTGAGGTTTAACGTCCCCGTCAACACTGTAAATGTCATTTTGGAGACGTTGCTTCCAATTTTGTGGGACTTTTACCCGACATTGAGATGAAATGACATATCAAGCCCTGTCGCCCAATGAAACCAATAGGGTTTATTAGTATGGGCGGTCCGCCTCGCACCGTCGTTCGTGGACAGGCTTAGATTCTCTAAGTCGTTTACCGGTACTAGTGTGCGGGCCGGATTCAGCTCTGCGACGAAGCATCATGCAGCCCATATATTTCTTCAATGATCAGTACTGAAATGTGAAAACCGCTTACAGGATCTATGCCTGACCAGCCAAAGTGGTTCGAGGCTGGCCGTCCCTACATATAAACCATTTTTGTTTGTTTGGGCGACAGGGCTTGAGATGTCATTTCATCTCAATGTATGGTAAAAAACACACACACATTCAAAATGGGAATCAATGCCTCAAAAATAAAATAGTGTTTAAGGTGGCGTAAATTCAAAATATCCGAATTTTTACGAGTGCGAAGCGTGAGTGAAAATTCTGATGTTTTAGACAAAATTTGTTTGGCATTTATGAAAAAAGAATATTGAAAAAGTAGTCCAGGCTGCCACTGTGAAGATATCGCGATCATATTTATTGTTCACAATAGGAACATACCGTGTTTTCACGACATCATGAAAACAAGCCTATATTATTTTGAGCCCTTAAACCAAACCTTTATATAATATTACTGGAATTTAAATGGGTTTACATCACCGCGTGAAAAAGTCCGTGAAATGAACACCCCCTTAAACCTCACTTTATATCGAGAAAATGGGGGTGAACGGGGGTTTAGATTATTTTTTCTTATTTCTGCTCCAAGACATAGGTTGTGGGTACTCGTTAGAACCTTCGCATTGAGGCGGTTCCAACGAGCACCCACAACCTATATTTGCAGCATAAATGAAAAATATCACGGATTTTCATTAGAAAATTAGCCATTTTGGAGATCTGAAAAAGAAATCCACTATGTCGCACGGGTGTGTTATTGTGATATTTCTTCTTAATTCTGCTTATAACATAGATGGTGGTTACTCGTTAGAACGCCTCACCGAGGCGACTCTAACGAGTTCTCACAATCTATGCTTTGAGCAGAAATATAAAAATATAATACTTTTCTTAGATTTTTGGTAAAATTTTCAAAATACGATAGTGCGTGTTTTTGTAATGAGGTGAAGCGATGATTTTTATTTGTTTCAGATAAATGAAATATTTTCACCGCCGAAATATAAAAAAAAGAAAAAATATTAACGTGTGTCTGATTCTGACAGTTCAAATACAATTTATTTTTGTTCCAATACGAAAACAAGCCTAATCAAATAAATTGAAAACTTCTACTCTACAACAAAATTGTAAATTTTGGGATAAAAGTTCTGATATTTTTGTCCAAATATCTACTCAAAACATAGATTGTGGGTACTCGTTAGAACCGCCTTGGCGATGCGGGTTTAACGTTTACCCACAGTCTTTATTTGAGTAGAAATAATGTAAAATAATTAACCCTGTCAAGCCAAGTTTTTCAATACAAAAGTGGTTTTAAGAGAGTCAAGTTTTCGTGATGATTGAAGAAGACATCTGTCATCTAATGTTAATTTGATGACGGATAATTATTGAGATCACATATACTGAAAAATCATGTTAAATGTCAAATTCATTGTATATTTTTTTTTCCTAAAATATAGCGGCCGTACGTAATGGGTGAGAACAATAAATTCCCTCACAAAAAGCATTCGAAAACTATAGAAAACAGAGTCTTCTCGGTTAATGTTTTGTCCATGTATGAAAGGTTTTTATGTAGTTTGTTTTTCACCGGCAAGCATTGAACCCGCGAATCTGGATCAACAGTTAAACGCGCATCCGACTGAGCTACGAATCCGGAAACATTTTCTTTCTGTTAAACACAATTTGCTGTTTATTGCAGGAGATCCTCTTTACCTTAAAATCATTTCGCTATTATTTTTTATCTATTTTCTGTTTCATAATAAAAATAATCAAAATAGTAATAAATAAAAATAATAATAATAATAATTATTATTATTATTATTATTATTATTATTATTATTATTATTATTACTATTTATTTTTATTTTTATTCATTATTATTAATTATCATTATTGTTATTATCATTAAAGTTAGTCTACGGGATTTTTATTGGTTAACGAAAAAGAACATATGAAACCAGAAACGGTTTCCATGACAGCGTTTTTCGAACGCTAATGTGATTGGTTGATATACGAAACGCTTGAAACGTTTCAGAAACGATGATCTGATTGGTTGAAAATGTAAACGATCGTTTAAGCGTGGTCTAAACGCTGCGTTTTCAAATCGTTGAAAAGAGTTTTGCATCCGTTTCCGTGGACAACAAAAACTAAATCGCCACTGTAAGCGGTAAACCAGTCCAGTGCACATTCTTTCACCAGAAACTGACAACTGCCCTTCTTGAATCAGCGGAAGGGAGAGAATGACCGTAGAAAAGATTTTATGATCAATCTCTACGAAAGTATGTTGCCGACCCCGGCAGGTATCGAACCCGCGTAACTTTGGGTCGATTGACCCCCAAAAGAGGATCCAATGATTGTTCTTGTACAAGTAGAAAAAGGCAAACAATAACGCAACTCCCCCCCCCCACCAACACACACACGCATGTCCGCATTCGAACACGTATACATGAAATACTTAAATGCTGTCCTTCATGACTAAAATTTAACTTTTTTTTTTTCAAATCAAAATATATAGCACTAATTTCTGCTTCTAGCATAAATTGCGGATATTCATTAGAACTGTCTCATTGAGACGGTTATAACGAGTCCACACAATTTGTCTTTTTGTGTATAAGATTCAGTTACGTTTGGACCTATTGAAATCTCAGACGAGTGTAAAGCTGGCCTGGTCCGACAATAAATAAACAATTACGTCCCGTTGTTTGAAAAACCAAGAAGCGTCATATCTCGAAAGAGTTCGCGCCAACTACACTCTCTGGTTTTGATATAAATCTATTTTCAGAAACCACGCACGCGCGCGCACACGCACACACAACAACCCTTATTAACCGTTTACATATTCACATGCCAAAAATAGAAGTGAAGAGAATGATCAGGAATTGATAAAAACTGCATCTGAAAACATCGTGACCGCCTCTTTATGTCCACTGCTGCATCTTCCTGGACAGTTTTTGTATACAGGCAAACAGTGTTGACCTTATCAGACTGTTCCTAGACCTGGATCCACACTTTATTAAAGCAACCACATCACGAAAATACACCTATATAATTCGTACCCCCTGGAACCCCGCTTTTATACAGTAAAACCGGGGTTAACAGGGGTAAACCTTATTTTTCTTAAATCTGCTCTGCAGTATAAATTGTGGGTACTCATTGGAACCGCCTCATCGAGGCGGTTCTAACATGTACCTGCAATTTATATTTTGGGCAGAAATAAGAAAAATATCACAATTTTTCATCTTTTTGGAGGTAAAATTTCCAATGTATTTGTATAGGCGTGTTTTCGTTATGACAACAAATCAGACGAGGGTTAAGAGCGCATTTCTTTCGTCACCCTAGAAATCACAAATATATTGTGGTAATTTTCACTGGTAGGTACATTTCACGCTTCACCGAATGGTCACTGAACGGGTATCATGGCGCAAAAACTGGCGCCTTTTCAGGATTAAAAGTGGCGCCTCGTGGATCACTCCACAAAAGCGGAAGAATTTAATACGCAAGGCGTCGAAGTATTTAACATTGGCACCTTGGCTATTGAAATTCGCCATGTTAGTGTGTAATGCAATTATTAAATCTGTCATTTCTTCATTCTTTCTATGGTCAGTTTGTTTAAAGATTACGGCGAATAAACAGTGACCGCAGTGAGGTGACAGTATATGTTTTCTACTTAAGTACCGATTTCTATTCAAGAGCTGAGACGTAAAATTTGGTGATTCACATGTAATCCTATTCTTTGCATATGTTTAGAGGTTGTTTAATATGCAATAATCGGCGGGAAAACCTGCCAAGCTTTTCACAATGCAAACTTTAAACAGTTAAATAAATATATGGCTTTTAAAGTGGTTTAGTTTGGACTTGACTTTCGATCGGATGCAAACAGATCAAGTCCTTTTGTGTTTTGTCATTTTGATGACACCGGATTCGCCGTTTTCATGCTAGTATTCTTTATAAATCTTGTAAAGCTATACAGTAGAACTTCGATGGCTCGAACACCGATGAATCGTTTACCATGGCTGAGTCGAACCCGTTTTTGAGTCCCTAGGGAATTTCTGTACATAAGAAATAGGGAGGGTAAAAATTACGATATTTTCGTCTTTTATCTTGCAAATGTATGCTGTGTGTACTCATTAGAATCGCCTCGATGAGGCGATTCTAATGAGTACACACAGCATACATTTTTCATTATAGAACCCAGAAAAAGATGTCCTAAGGTATGTCGTTATGTCCCCTGGTATTAGCCCTCAGTAGCTCGAACTACCCCTGTCTCGAACAGATTTTCATAGTTCCAAAAGTGTTCGAGCCATTGAAGTTCTACTGTACATGTATAGTAAAATTTCGCTATTAAGAGTTTAAGACCACCTGAAATTAAGACTAAATCTACTTTTAAAAGGTCATCGAGAAGGTTTCAATTATTCTTTCTTGATGTTTTTACACCCAATGTCTTCTTAAAGAGACCAACTTTGGGTCTGCTCAAAAGTGGTCTTAAAGACCACTTTTGAACAGTCCCAAAGGTGGCATTGATATAGGAATTTTACTATGTATTTAAACCCAATTTCTATAGACACATCCAAAGTCTACGTCACACAAGGTCAAAGATCATTAGCCTCGTTTTATCTGGTGGGCAAAAAAACTTCCGGTTCCATACTCTACCGTTGATGTAGCATGAATTATTTTCTGTAATAACTATTGTTAAATCGTCTTTCTATCAAAACTGTTTGCCACTAACCATTTTTGACATTAAACTGATTCTTTTTCGTATAAAATTGGATAGAAAATATATATGCTTTAATCTTATTTCCATTCGTTAAATAAAGCGCATCGACTACGTTTTGGCTTGATGTTGGGTAGTTTTATAATGCTTTTGAGGCAACAAAATGTGCGATAAAATGTCAGAAGAGACTGTTTCTATATCATTTATTACTTCAAAAACACAAACTGACAATGATCAGTTAATTTTGTGGAGAATAAATGAGTTTAATCACATAATAAATATTCGAAATTCTCATTGACACTGTACGGCAACAGTTATGTTTGCCAACCAGATAAAAGAGTACCTCTACAGGGGAGGTAATTGGCGCCTGCGCAGGAAATGTAAACAAGGTCACGTGTCAAAACATTGGATCCGTCTAAACGGTACAGGACTCCGTATTACCAATTCTAACCTGGAAATCCGTAAAAGGGTGTTCAGTAAACAGGCAGACCCAAATCAGACGCCACCTGATCAGCGTCTACAATGTTTGCTAACAGGATTCTCCGTCAAACATAGAAAATGAAAGAGAAAAAATAGACCAGGCAGCGCTTAAATGGCAAATAAACTTGGCCCAGCATATAACAATAAAAGATTCCACCAGTATACAATGGGCAAAGAACAACATAAGAAACACGCCTATTCAAATATATTGAAGATTTCACGAGGCAAAAAAAAAATCAGACAAAAAATTCTGATATTTTTCATAATTCTGCTCAAACCATAGATTGTGGGAGGCGGTTCTAATGAGTACCCACAATCTATTAAGAAAAAAGATACACCCCTGTAAATCCTAGTTTTACCATATAAATCGGTTAGTGGGGATCACAATTATACAGGCGTGTTTCCGTGATGGGTATATTTTTTCTTATTTTCGATTCGTACTCCTTGGAGCTGCATTGACCAATATTGTACCAGGACCCCCAAAACGGGTACCCTGGCAAACATTGCAGGCCCAAATCAGACGCCGCAGAACGCGGCGTCAGATCAGGACCTCTACTGTTTGCTAAAAGTTCAGCCATTTCCCAAATAAATTTTGAAGAAAACACAACCTGACACCACTAACCCCGGCCACATATAAGGAGGGAGATTCCATTTGGTACAAAAAGGGTTAATGGGGAGTTTCTAATGAGCACTCAAACAGATGTATAGCAGAAGAAAGGGGAAATATATTCAGTTTCGGTGTCATGAAAGATTGCATTTTCTCATTCTGATGGTAAGAAATTCGGGTAAAACTGTTGTGGTATTTTCCATAGCTGTTCATTATCCTATATAGCCCACACGATCTATATTTGGACTAGAAATCAGAAAAATACCAAACATTTTCATCTAAAAGGAGCTAGTTCTATAGATAAGAAAGATGCCAGTTTATTTTGCTTGTTTGTTTGATTTGATGTTTAACGCCCCCCCCCCCCCCTCCCTCCCCCTCAACACTGTATAGGTAATTTTAGAGACGCTGCTTCCAATTTTGTGGGACCTTTACCCGACATTGAGATGAAATGACATCTCAAGCTCTGTCGCCCAATGAAACCAATAGGTTTACCAGTACTAGTGTGCGGGCCGGATTCAGCTCTGCGTGGAAGCATCATGCAGCCCATATATTTCTTCAAGCCCCTATGGGCGGGGGCTTTAGCATGGACGGTACGACTCGCACTGCTTCGCCTGGGCAGGCGAAGATCCTCCAAGCGGTTTATCAGGTCTCGTGTGCGGTCGGTTTCAGCTCTGCGTGGAAGTATCATGCAGCCCATCCATTTCTTCAAGCCCCGATGGGCGGGGGCCGGAGACGCCAGTTTAGCAGACGGATCTGGTATTGTAATGACTGGGTGACAAGTATAACCTTATTGTCTACGCCCATGGGCGTAGACATTATAGACGTTGGTACAGCCATTAGTTACTCACAATGTTGGTTGACCTTTATATTTTTTGCAAAACAAGTAATATGTAAATAGGCTTAGCCTAAGAGCGAGCACAGCATAACATACACGATTCTATGAAACTGATGCTGAAATAATTAAGCATAGTACGCGCATTAAGATAAAAACTTTATTAAACTAGCATATCTGATAGATATCTTATTCTGATATCCATCAGAAACAAGTAACATAAACTCTATGGCATGGCCGGGGATCGAAACCTACGACCTTATCCCAAAGCGGACACTCCTACACTGAGCCATCAAAGCTGGTAATACCTCGGAAGCTTAAAGTTATATCAGAACTACAATATGGTAGGAGACGTTGTTTTTTTTAATTTTTGGCTTTCTGACATTTGTAATTCTGATTTACGTTCAATCTGCTGTGGTAACCAAAAACGTATAGAATATTTTGGATCAGGGCGTTACAGGCTGGAAAGAGGTAAATGTGCCGCCTGTATATTCCCTGAAATGGTTTGTTCTCAAATGCATTTTCTGAAGAAAAAATAAAATAAAATAAACAACAATATTAGATACTGGGATGCAGAAAAAATGTGCTGATTTTTATTTTTCCTTTGTTTTGGACGACACAAATAACCTAGTCTCCCCAATAAAGTTTCCAAACTCCAATAATGTGCCAACAAGAGACTCTACATGGCTTTCATAGACCCGGAGAAAGCACTTAATCAAGTACCCTGGAAGATTATCTGGTTGGCACTGAAAACTTGCAGTCGACAACTGGATTGTGCAACCGGTCCAGGGGGTGTATATGTATGCTACTGTGGGGAACCTTGTCCGTGTTGGTAACGTTTACAGTGAAGGTTACAGGCTCATCCAGTGATGATTTTTTTTTATCTTAAAGCTAAATTCTAAATTTATCCACCCACCCAACTGAGGTAATGGCCAAATATGACCGACTCTGTATGAGAAGAAAGATAGTTAGATAGTGAAGAGTTCAAAGGTCCGTGTTCATCAAGGCTCTGTTCTCAGCCCACTGCTTTCATCAGTATGCTTGGAAAATAGAAGTGAAGGCAATGACACAAAAGTTCCGCTCTGGAGTCCCCTGGGAGGACCTGTATGCCGATGACAAGTGCCGATGACCTTGTCATCATACCCGAATCGCTCGAGGAAAGTGCCAGGTGGCTCTTTACTGTGAAAGAAGCGATGGAGGGCTGAGAGATAATGCCGGAAAGATGAAAATCATGAACTGTGTTACTGGCCTAGACCCTCTACAGAGGTCAGGTGAGTTCCCATGTGCTGTATATCACACGTGGGCGGTATATTTTGCAATGGCTGCAAGTTCTGGGAGCACGAGAAATGCAGTGGGCTAATGTGCTTGATAGAGAACCTGACTACAGGCGTACACAGTGCCAGAACCTGATTACAGGCATACACATTGCCAAAAACTACACGCCCCTTAGACGGCAGACCCAGGGAGAGGGGGATGGGTGGGTACTATGAACGTTGCCTACTACATAGGCTGGGACTTTTTTTTTGGGGGGGGGGGGGGAAGGGCGGTCAAAACTGTATAGTTTAGTACATGTAGTTATTCTTTTTTTTTATGGGTCTGGCTATTTATTAGATATTTTTTGGGATCCCTTCTAAATAGAAGTTTTTGTGGGTGACTTTCAAATATCTTTGGTTTATTTGACTTTAAATGCTTAATGCGTGTTGTTGACACATTATATCACTCGTATCAGAAGCTGTTTTAATTATGTTTTTGTTTTCCTTGCTGCACATCAATTCAGTTGCTTTATAGTAATTACAGATCTATACTGTTAGGAAATGTTTAAAGCTCTTTTGTTACCGAATACAATCATAATAGGCATAAGATTAGTGAAAACACATATTTTCTTCACAGAAGGCAAGTCTGTATAATTTGGGAATATTTTTTGGGGTATGGTCAAATTTACAGATATTTTTGGGTCTGATACCATATAGGGGAGTTCAAGGTAGACCTGGCAAGCTGGATAGGAGACATACTCCCAGCAATGGATGGCTGTGATCTTTCGACCACATCACTTGTGAAAACAGCCTGGAAGAAATTCAAGGAACTGCTACCAGTTCTCTTCCCATCACAACTCGTTCAAGACACGTTGCCGTGTGTACAGCTCTTGCGTGCAGAGTGCGGTGTTCCATGCCAGTGACACTTGGCGATTGACAAAGCCAAGCCTACGGCGTCTGCAGCGGTATGACATGGAAATTGTTAGACAGATCTGCAATGTCAAGCCACAAGACACTGTCACCACCAGGTCCAGTGAGTAACATTCGTAGCCTGCCATTGAGGACCTGACCTTATCCAGAAGGAGAAAAGACTCCGCTGGTATGGACATGTGAAATATACCAACAGTGCATTCGAGACTGGCTGTGACATACAGGTAGATGAAAAGCAAGGGCCTTGGGGGCCCAATATGATATTGAAGCAGCTGACCGAGAGACTGCAGAGATAGGAAGCTCTCTGCTACCGACCCTCATTATAGACAAGCCTGGAGATCTAGTGTGAGATCTACCATGCGTGCATCAAGCCAGCTACCTGGAAAAGAGCTCATTTATGCGGGTGTTGCCCCTGTACCCGCATGTTAATAAAATCCAGTGATTATGGTCTACCTGTCTATGTTGTAAAGCTACACACACTGGCAGTTTAGCAGTGCTGTTTGCCAGGGGGTTCATGCTTTTTTAAAGACCAGTCTCTGTTTTTATCTTTTAACTATACTGACACTCTCTTTTCGCAATGTACAAACTCATCTCACCTACGTTCCTTTCCCTTTATTTCAGCTTACACCTTTCGACACTTGCTTGATAGATAGATAGATAGATAGATAGATAGATAGATAGATAGATAAGATAGATAGATAGATAGATAGAAAGAAAGATAGATAGATAGAGTGAGTGATTTTAGTTTTACGTCCCACCAACAGCTAAGGTCATACGGAGACGGGACCTCGGTTTAAAGACTCATCCGAAAGTCTGGAGAAGCCCGGGATCGATCCTGCGATCCCTGGTTTACAAGGCGAGTAGCTTAACCACTGCGCCACAGGGGTTTCTAGATAGATAGATAGATAGTTAGATCATCATTATTGTAGGTATTATCTAGCTATGACACTGATTCGATCACATTTGGACATTTTATTCCCTAAGATGTTGTAAGCTCTATTATATTCTATTCTGTTCAGATACTTCTGTAAGTACATTTTGCTAGCTGCTTGTTTAAGGTACACCTCATTATGTACAGTATTTTAATAGGACAATAAAAGTACTTGCAATATGGCGGTGCCCAGCTGGACTCAACATTTAAAGACCGGAGAAATAAAGAAAAATAAGCACTTCGGGATTTTTTTATTGTTTTTGCAAGCCCATTCTGTTTATTAGGTCCGTTTCTGTTCATTTGTTGTCATACGCTAGACTTGTCTTCGGTAAAACTCTGAATATCGTCCGAATGTTCTGGAAACACGGTATACCAGGCTGTCAGCGTCGTCCCCCCACCCCATTAGAAAACTTCCGGGAAGACAGATGGCAGAAAAAGTCGTCAGAACGATCTAAGCTTAAAGTATATAGGGCTGTATGTTAGTTTTCTTTGTCGGATTCTCTACCGTAGAGCTCACTCCTTCGCGCATCGCGAGCTGTGCTCGCTATAAGCTTTCACAAGAAGAAAAAAGGGCATGTCAAAAGTATAAGCTTTCACACAAAAAAGGTGGCCCACGGGCACAGAATTGCTATAGCATTTGTACAATCCCACATTTGCGATCATATTTTAACAGGCTTATACAAATATACATCTACTAACTCTCGATCACAACGGACCACTGTTTAGGCCCCCGCCCATCGGACTTGAAGAATATCTGGGCTGTATGATGCTTCCACACAGAGCTGAAACCGACCCGCACACGATTACTGGTAAACCGCTTAGAGGATCTTAGCCTGCCCGGGCAAAGCAGTGCGAGTCGGCCCCCTATGCTTATAAACCCTATTGGTTTCATTGGGCGACAGGACTTGAGATGTCATTTTATCTCAATGTCGGGTAAAAGTCTAACAAAATTGGAAGCAACGTCTCCAAGATGACCTTCACAGTGATGACCGGGACGTTAAACCTCAAATCAAACAAACGGACCACTGCCTTTCCCATGAGCCTTGACGTTAGCAAGATGTTTGGGTTAATCTTCAATTGCTTTTCTATAAAGTGTAGGAAAGTTGTCAACTTAACATCTCCAACAGTTTTTCAGCATTCCATTTGATATGTTACAAGCATATTGAAGTTGCACATGTGTCTTGTTAAGGATGAAAAAAGTACTTTTTGTCAAAATTACAGCATTTGAAGTTTGACAAATCAGACAGTTTACTTCCGTCGGCAGAATCCGGGGTGCAGACTGGCAATTAGAATATTGCCAAAGACAGTGACTTGTATAAAACACAGCTCTAGGACATAACTCTTGACATTCACATTGAATATGTGCTAAGCGTAGACCTAGGTTTTTGTAAAAGATATACTTGTACAACCAAAAAAGAAGTGAAGGCAATGATCAGGAGCCGGTACAATTAACCCACACCTCCCAGGGAAAGAAACATAAACGACACCAATGGAAACATCAATAACGAAAAGCAAAAAGGACAGTTACTTTCCAACAAAATGGAAAATTATCTATCCAAAACAAAAAGATATAAGCGACACACACATTCATAGTCGAACTATAGCAAAAATAAACGACGACAGAAGGAGCGATTCTTTCGCTCTTTATTTTTGTTATGGTTTGTCTTTGGGTGTTTGTGTCACTTATATTATTTTATTTTGGATAGCCTATTGGTCATTTTGTGGGAAAGTAACTGTCCTTTAGGCTTTCCGCTATTGATGTTTCCATTAGGTCTGTTGTTTCATGTTTGTGTTTCTTTCCCTTTGGTGTCTCTGATGGGAGCTGTGGTTTGATTGTATCGATTCCTGATCATTGCCTCCACTACTTCTATTTTGGAACGGTCAGTTAAAAGTATTTTCACGGGTGTTGGTGGGTGAGTAGGGGGTGGGGGTTGCTTACATCGAAGCAAAGGGAAAATAACAGTTAACTTCCGATAGATCCGACCAGGGACAGACCACCAGGTACCAATCAACATTACATAAAATTTTAATTCTTAGTAAGTCTTTACGCTGGAACCGTCATTAGAATTCGAGGCTGACCCACCGGCGTGCAATTAAAGAGGGAAGCAAAGTTATCGGCCTTGATTGGGTTAACAACCATACATGCAGTCTGTCGCATTACATTTATGTTGTACCCAGTCTGTTATATATCGAAGAATGATTTAACGAAATCGGGCACCGAAGGCGTTGCAAGACCCTATTTTTCTCAATTTATACACTAAGTCACCATAAAATTCGGGTTGCAATCCTTGTTGCAGAAGAGATTTAAGTCCAACATCGAATTATTTTGAAACTAAATCGGAATGATGTCTATAAAATTTAGAAAAGGCTTTGCGTAGTTTATGATACCGATTGCCCTGATTTAGAAGTTTAGCAGTTAACAATTTATTACGAGTTTTGACGTCAATTACATGACTAGACACTATGGCAAATCAAATTAATTACGAAATATAAACGCCATAGGATGCCTAACGAGGAACATCACCATCCACGAAAGGAAAATTTACAATCTCAAAATCTAAATCAAGGCGTGTCCCAGAACTCAAAGCGGGAAATCTAGATGCTGAATCTATTGTGGGCCTCGTACAGTTAGGTTGGAAAGTGTTATGCTATTAAGGCGCGGGGATATCGTTTGGGTCATGCATATTCGAGAGACACCGGATAGTGTGTCAAAGGCCCTTCATGCTGACTGAACAAATTATTTGTCTAAATCGCGACGGAAGTAAGGGCGAGAATTGTGCCACGTAAAATCGATTTAAGCCCGTTTCACTGATCGTTCCAAGACGGTTCTTCTGTCGTGGCTTATTTTTGTTATAGCTTGTCTTTGAGTGTGTGTGTATCGGGGCGAGGATTGTGGCCACGTAAAATCGATTTAAGCCCCTATCCCACCCCAGTGGAATTCGTTTCACTGACCGTTCCAAGGCGGTTCTTCTGTCGTGGTTTTATTTTATATGGCTTGTCTTTGAGTGTGTGTTTCGCTTTTATTTTTTGTTTTCGATAGCCAATTGGCCATTTTGTATGAAAGTAACTGTTCTTTTGGCTTTCCGCTAGTGTAATTTCCATTAGGATCTAGTTTTTTTCATGTTTGTGCTTCTTTCCCTTTGGTGTCTCTGATGGGAGCTGTGGGTTAATTGTATCGCTTCCTGATTATTGCCTTCACTTTAATTTTACACTGTTGTCTGTGGGAAAAATGACGGGTTTGTAGATAGTGATACCAGACAATAAGTCTGGAGCGGAATATGTTTCACTTGTCTTCCAACTATGTGGCTTGACTTCGCACCGCACCGCGCTGAACTGGCTTCTAAAGAATCAAGGAATGCACTTCAGAACGTAGACTGTACCGCTAAATGATAATTACTTATATATCCTCGTGTTTATAAAATCTTGATTGCTTCACACAGAGCAGAAATTATGCTATATGGGCCACATCGGGAGAAATGGAGTCTCGGACATGTGCGCTAAGCGAGGACTCAGATCAACCTGCGCATTCGCGCAGGCTGATCTAAGTCTTCCCTGTGCGCCAAATGGATACTTATTAGCCCTAAACAACATGACACAGAAGGACATGTGGCACTCAGGCCGGGTTTTTGCCTCAAGACATTTTCGTTTGTTGCGGGTTATATACCGGTTTATGGATGAGCTGGTTCTCTGCAAAACTTATTTTAATGTTTACTTGTGGCCAGTGAAGAGGCTTACAAGCTTGTACATCTTAAAAGGCTGTCTTTTGTCCTTTTTTTCAGGCCGACCTTAAGTAAATCTGTGAAAGTTAGTACATAATACTCTTGATTCAAAGAAGTATCCTGCTACTTGTTTCAAAACCATTTTCGCTATCTCTCAGCCAATATAAGTGTTCTAATTAGTCTTCGGTCTAGCTGTCTGGCTCTACAAATGCAAAACTTACGAATTCTGTATGCTTTTTTTCCTTAAAACTTTGTTGGTATTTTCAAGAACACTTGAAATACCTGTCTCCATTTGAGCTAACGCGACTTTGTAATGGCTTATGAATGGATCTACTTGTTTTCGCGTATCTAGCATTGGAATACAAAATGAAAAAGCCTTAACCCTTATCTTGCTATTCACGACAACCCTATCTTTGCAAACAGTGTAGATCCAGATCAGATGGCTTCTGAAGCAGCCATCGGATCAGGATCTACACTGTTTGGCATTCAGTTTATGAATTTGTAGCAATAAATTACATCAAGTAATTTGATTGGTTGATAGACAGAAATGGGAGTGGCTTAAATGAATATTCAGCAAGAGAAAGGTTAATTCACGAAGCAGGAACAGTACGTTCAACTGAAACACACGTTACAAAAATGCCAAATTTCAAGTCATATTTGAGCCAGCTCATTAGAAAAGGTACTTATCTCTTACACCCCATTAAAATTGAAAATGACCTGTCCAAAGGCGGAAGATTGTATGGTAACATATCCGTGTGACATATTGCAGTCTGTCGAGTCCTCACCGTTGTTTCATCTCTGTGGTTGTTTGATTTTTGTGTCCACGGAGATGATGCACTGATGAGATTGGAGGCCTTCATGCGGACTGAACAAATTGTTTGTCTTAATCGCGACGGAAGTAAGGGCGAGGATTGTGCCACGTAAAATCGATTTAAGCCCCAAGTGGAATTCGTTTCCGCTGACCGTTCCAAGACGGTCCTTCTGTCGCGGTTTATTTTTGTTATGGTTTGTCTTTGGGTGTTTGTGTCGCTTATATTGTTTTATTTTGGATTGCGTTTTGGCCATTTTGTGGGAAAGTAACTGTCCTTTTGGCTTTCCGCTGTTGGTGTTTCTGTTGGGTTCTGTTGCTTCATGTTTGTGTTTCTTTCCCCTTGGTGTCTCTGATGGGAGCTATGTGTTAGTTGTATCGATTCCTGATCATTGCTTCTACTTCTATTTTTCATATCTCCAAAACGGTTGTTTTCTGATGAAAAATTGTGATATTATTTTTCTTATTTATACTCTCAACAAAGGCTGAGGTTGCTCGTTAGAACCGCGGTTCTAATGAGCACTCACAACGTATGTCTTTTAGTAGAAATCAGAAAAATAATGTATAACCCTGTGGATCCCAGTTTTTATATATAAAGGAGGGTGTGTAGAGGGGTGTTCATTACACGGACTTGCTATCGTGATGTCTGGGTTCAGAAACAACACATAAATTAATTATTCCTGATTGTCTGTAATATTGTATGTGTGTAAAAGAGTACGCCTGTAAATTACCATGGAAATTTGCAGTATAGTCAATGGAAATTTACAGGCATACAGTACATAGTTATATGAAAATCTGCAAACATACTGTATATAATCTATTAAAATTTTGCAGACATACCTTTTGTAAGTCCATGTAAATTTGCAGACATACCTTTTATAAGTCCATGTAAATTTGCAGACATACATTATAAACTTTCATGGAAATTTGCAGACAAACATTAATTCCATGGAAACTTACAGGCATACAGTATAAAATCTATCGAAATTTGCAGCCATACATCATAAAATATGGAAATTCACAAACATTATATTTTTACTTCTTTGCTGAACACTGACAGTTTTACTGAAGTCTGCCAGTCTTGCTGAGCACTGACAGTTTGCTGAGTACTGCCAGTTTTGCTGGGCACTGACAATTTGGCCGAGTTCTGAGAGTTTTGCTGAGTACTGGCAAATTCCTGAGTACTCACAGTTTTGCTGAGCACTGGCAGTTTCGATCAACACTGGCAATTTGGCAGAGTATTGCCAGTTTTATTATGCACTGGGAATTTTGCTGTTTACTGGCAGTTTGGCTGAGTTCTGACAACTTTGCTGAGCAATGTCAGTTTTCCCGACTACTGACAGTTTTGCTGTGTATTGACAATTTTGCTGATCTTTGATCGGGCCCCTCGGAGTCTAACTGTTGGTTTTCTTTTGCTCCAGCAATTCTGTTGTTGTATGCTGTCGAGTCCTCAACCTTGTTTCATCTCTGTAATTTTTTTGATTTGTATGTTCTCGGAGATGTTACACTGATGAGTTAGGAAGCCTTCATGCGGACTAAACAAAATTAGTGTATACCGCCACAGAGGTAAGGGCGAGGATTATGGCCATGTAAAATCGATTTAAGCCCACCCCCTCTCCAGTGGAATCCCCAGTGGAATTCTTTCCACTGACCGTTCCAAGACGGTTCTTCTGTGGCGGTTTATTTATGTTGTTGTTTGTTGCTTACTGTGTGTATCACTTGTGTTTTTTTATTTTGGATGGCCATTTGGCCATTTTGTGGGAAAGTAACTGTCCTTATGGCCTTCCTTTGTTTATTAGGTTTCCATTATGGTCTGGCCGCTTCATGTTTGTGTTTCTTTCCCTTAGGTGTCTTTGATGGGTGGAGTAAGTTAATTGTATCGATTCCTGATCTTTGTTTTACTTCTACTTTTAAAGGTAAATAAATGATATTGTATTGATATTCATAGACATTTATATATTTTTCAGAAAAGTGCAGCATCCAAATATAGCGGCATAACTTCATTTTCTGAGTTGAGTTTGGCATGAGGTCAAGGGGAAGCAACGACAGAAATATACTAAGCTTATTTCTGGTAACGTCCGGATTAATTCCCTTGCGGAGATCTGCTGTCAAACGGTTGCGCTTGATTACCATTTCTGAATTAGAAGCCCCCGTGGTGTAATGGTAACGCTACTCGCTTTGTAAACCAGGGGTCGCAGGATCGATCCCGGGCTTCTCCAGACTTTCGGATGGGTCTATAAACCGAGGTCCCGTCTCCGTATGACCTTAGCTGTTGGTGGGAAGGTCAAACTCGAACACTCACTCACTCACCATTTCTGAACAGTTTGGTTCCAGAGACAAAATGGATATCTGTAAAATTGACATGTAAAAACATGGAAACAGGTTGTATGTGGTTATGGTTGTTTATTATTTATTTATTTATTTATTTTATTAAATTTGCCTGTTGCACACTGGTCACATCACGAAAACACGCCTATATAAATGTGACCACCTTAAACCCCACTTTTATACAGTAAAACTGGGGTTCGCAGGGTATACATTATTTTTCTTATTTTTGCTCAAAACATAGATTGTGGGTACTCGTTAGAACCGCCTCGTCGAGGCGGTTCTAACGAGCATCCACAATCTATGTTTTGAGCAGAAATAAGAAAAATATCGAAATTTTTCATGTGAAAATTTTCATATTTTGGTCGTAATATTTACAATGTATTTGTATAGGCATGTTTTCGTAATTAAATCTTGTCGGGAAGAGGAGGCTGTTTTTTTTATTCTGTTTGTGATGCGTTTATTTCCTGTTTAGTTTTCTTAATTGTTAGTTAATCTTCCCCATGGTGGGTGCCATTGGTGGGCTGTAATCTTTGATTGTGACTGTTCAAGAGCATCTATTTCTATAATTTTTACAAGGGCGACCATAGTTTATTTCTGACCGAACAATGACTGTTCCGAACATTGGTTGTTGGCTATCGTTAGAACCGCCTCAATGGTGCAGATCTTACGAGCACAACTAACCCATATTTAGACCAAAAATTCAGAATAAATCACAAATATTTATAAAAAGGGTCTAAAGATAGAAATAGATGTTTTTTTTTTCTAATGTAGGTGTGTCTTTCTAAAAGAGGGCCCAGGAGGTGGCATAAAGTTCCTCTCTTGTCACAGCTGCGGCTCGGGCTGGTGCCCGGCGTCGTCATGTAACAGAACAGTGGTCGCTCGTTCAAATTCTGCGGTTATCTCCTGAGACTCCGATTTCCTCCACAATACATAACCACAAGACGTCAAAATACGCGCTTTTGAAAAGCGGCTATAGCTCTTTGGACTTTCCGTGCAATCGAAAAGTGTATCTCATCAGGATGACAAGTCCGTGAAACGAAGACCCCCTAAATCCCACTTTATATAGACAAAATTGGGGTTTACGGGGGTATACATTATCTGCCTTATTTTTGCTCAAAAACAAAGATTGTGGGTACTCGTTAGAACCGCCTCATTGAGGCGAATGAGGCGGTTCTAGCGAAAGCAGAAATAATAAAGATGTTTTAATTTTTACCTAATATTTATCATTTTCTGACACCATGTTGGACGCCATTATTTCTTACGGACATGTTTTTCTAATGTATAGCTATAATCCTGACAACTGTTTCCCCGCTACATCCGCCTCTTGTTGGGAAACAGATTCGCTATCGCTAGTATGTGGTTATAATGTTTACAGTAACAAGTGATTACGCGAAAATTAAGTGCTCATAAATTTAATTGTTTCAGATCCAGTCAATTGATTCATTGTCGGACAGCGCGACTATTTGTCTAGAGCTGTGTATATTTTTCCAGCGTGTATCAACAATTGTGACGATACATCATACTTCCGGAGATCCGTTCTCATTGCGCGTGTCAAAACTATGGCAACATTTCAAGTACCCTCAGAGCCGACATAAAACATTGCCTTATTGCACATGTAAACACTAAATAAACCAAATTATTAGCGCGCCATGTCGTTAGAATCGAACCTCTACAGTTGCTTGTAGACTCTATTGAAAGAACACTTTGTCGCGAAAATGGGTGACACGCCTCAGGCCTCGCGCATGCGCACCTTTGTTTATGACATCATGGCATAAGGTACGGTTGAAGGTATATTGTAAGATGCGAAGTGTATCTGCCCGACTACTGGCAGGATTAAGGAAGTACTTCAGAGGGAAACAAGTTGGCTGCTGTTGTTCTGAAGGAGACTAGCAAACTTATTGCATCTTGTGAACATCACGAAAACACGCATATATAATTTTGACCCCCCTCCAACCCCACTTTTATAAAAAAAAAACATTGGATTTTACAGGGGTTAACATTATTTTTCGTATTTCTGCTCAAAACATGGATTGTAGGTACTCGTTAGAACTGCCTGGTCGAGCTTCGAGGCAGTCCTAACAAGTACCTTGATCAGAACTAAGAAAAATATCAGAATTTTTCATCTGAAAAATTTTATTTTTGGGCGGTAAAATTTTCTGTATATTTGAATAGGCGTGTTTGCATGATAATAAGTATTCTTATGATAAGCATGATAGTTTGGTTTAAACATATTTTATTTCAAATTAAGTCACAAATAGATGATCTTGCACGAGTGGTCATTTCATATGAAATTTATGAGACAAGCCTCTGGCGAGTTTCATAAATTTCATATGAAATAACCACGAGTGTAAGAATCTGTTTATCATATAATGATTTTAATTCGAATTAAATTTCTGAAGAAGTTCACCAAAATTTCAATGGAAAACATAGGGTTATCACGGACGGCGTCATGACGTTACACGCCAGTAACCGTGTGTTATTACGTGTGGTCATATGTTTTACCGGCCCAGCCCATCGGGGCTTGAAGAAATAGATGGCTGCATGGCGTTTTCACGCAGAGCTGAATACGACTGCGCATGTGTACTGGTAAACCGCTTAGAGGATGTAATCCTGCACAGGCAAAGCGGTACGCGTCAGACCGTCCATGCTTATAAACCCTATAGGTTTCATTGGGCGAGAGGGCTTGAGATGTAATTTCATCTCAACGTCGGGTAAAAACCCCACAAAACTGGAAGCAACGTCTCCAAAATGACCTACACAGTTTTGACGGGGACGTTAAACCTCAAATCAAACAAACAAAGGCGCAAGTACCCATGCGTTATTGCATGTGTTGTCATATGATTTTTATTACATGACGTTATTCACTAAATAACAGTGACGTCATATGAGCCCCGCCATTCGAGCATTCCGTCATGACAAATTTTATCTGCGCATGCCCAGCCATTCAGAGGGGTCAGGGATATGGCTTTCTGTCTGAAGGTTCCTCTTGATTCACTGCTTGTATGAGCGAGCAGCGAAGGTTCTGGTGAGACTGCGCGGATGCGCAGGCTCGCCTGAACCTTCGCTGCTCGCATAGGCGATAAGTACCAAAATCGCTTAACGGGGCCCATATGATAAATTTTACACATATACAATGACTTGCAAAGGGGTCCAGAAAGAAGCCGATAGGCTTATATACGGTAGGATCGTGTGTTTGTTTGTATTGGAGTTTAACGGCACAGTCAACACTATTTAGGTCAATTTTGAGCCGGTCAGTTTACCTATCCATACTTTTCCTTGGCAGGCTTATACGTCAGCGGTTAACCAGTACAGTGTACATTCTTTTGCCAGAAACTGACAACCGCCCCTCTTGAATCAGCGGAAGGGAGAGAATGACCGTAGAAAAGATATCATGATCAATCTTCACGAAAGTTGCCGACCCGGCAGTTATTGAACGCGCATCCTCCTGATCACCAGTCAGACGCGCATCTGACTGAGCTACCGGAGCCGGCACGATGGGCTGGTATAATCATAGTTTACAGAAATAAAAGGTGTAGATGATAAAAGTATGAAAAACTGCCACGCTCAAACAGGCGGACATACACACTTATATCCTCATATTTCCGTGAACAAGACAGGGACTTAAAATCATTCTTATACTCAAGGCGTTAAGCACTAACTCCGCCGAAGTCGATATTTTTCTTATATTTGCCAATTTCCAGGATTTGTAAACCATTAAACCCAACCACTTTGAATCTCGAAAAAATTAAAAAACAACAACAACAAAACAACAACAACAAAAAACGTTAATTGCTACTTTGTGATCCAGTTCAAAACTGTATATTTACATTTCCAGTGTAAAGCCTAATGTAAACATATAGAACACAATGTAGTTCATACTTCAATGACCGCATCGAGTCACGTGATTTTCATTGACGTCAAGTGACGTCAGTCTAAACCATGGTTCTATACAATCTGATTTGGCGTTGACGACGTCAACGCTGTTCCGCTCTTTGTAGAAAAACAGTCTGCTAATGCTTTTCAGCTTTAAAATTTTGCCCTATAAGCATTTTTTCGACCAGTGATAAGGAGCAAATAATTTAAATATAAGAAAGAAACTTAAATTTTCTGCTGTTTATGAAAGTACGAAGGACAGCGGGTCGCTAGCAAAGTTTACAAGGGGTTCATTCACTTTGCAGGCGACCCACTGCGTTCATACTTTCTTGAATTGCAGAACAATACAATTCATTTCTTATGTGAGAGTAACTGAAGCGATCGAACAGACATACAATATGTAGGCAAAGTCGATGCAAAGATGCTTAGCGGGCATGTGCCCAGAGGGGACTGACATCGTATCTGCAAAAGAAGCCCTTAAGGAACAAAAACTTTTATGCATTAATTTGTCTCCGAACAATTTCTGAGGCCCCGATTGGAATCTGAGCACGACCACCTAGCTTAAAAAAAGTCTCCACGCACTGTATGATAGTCCAGTTTATATTTATATTTCCTTTGGAAGCACTGGACCCGTTGAAGAATACATTCTGCTCTCGTTACCTCGAACAATAAAGGACTGGAACTATTGCTTGAAAACATACTTTACGATAACACACCCGTGCGACATAAGGCATTTTTTCACAGCTCCAAAAAAGAGCTACGTTTCTGATGAAAATCCGTGATATATATTTTTTTATTTATACTGCAAACATGTATGTACGAAAGCCTACTAGGGTCAAAATAAGCTGAGAAAAAAATAAATATTTTCTCGTACAAACGAGAAACTTTCTCGTACAAACGAGAAATATTTTCGTACAAACGAGAATATTTCGCGTACAAACGAGAAACTTTCTCGTTCAAACGAGAAAAAAATCTCGTACGAACGAGAAACTTTCGCGTAGGAACGAGAAAAATTCTCGTACGAACGAGAATTTTTCCTCGTTCCTACGAGAAATTTTCTCGTACAAACGAGAAATATTCTCGTACAAACGAGAAATTTTCTCATACAAACGAGAAATATTCTCGTCCAAACGAGAAATTTTCGCGTACAAACGAGAAATTTTCTCGTACAAACGAGAAAAAAATCTCGTACGAACGAGAATATTTGGTCAAAGTAATGACTCAATTACTCTTAAGGCTTGTAAAGTCGATGATGGAAAACCATTTTGTAGATAACTCATCATTAATATAATAACAGTGATTGGTTCGATTGATTTGTCAGAAGTAGTTGCTGTCCACGTGACTATTACTGATCTGTAGAAAATGGTAATTTATAGAAAATAGCTGCGATATTCTTATCGCTGTGATATCATTGTGTTGCGTACGAGGGTTATCTATAGAATCTGGACTGGAATCATGTGTCAGGTTTGGCAAACAATGTAGACCCAGAATATTTGTCGAAGAACGCGATGTCTCATCAATGTCTACACTTTTTGCTTACAGTAAAGGAATTTAAGGGCTAAACGAAATGGGTCAGGATCATTTTTCCAGCCTACCCTAAAAAACAACAACAAAAAAAAAAAAAAAAAAAAAAAAACAATCGACCCACCAGTGCTGTCAATGCTTTGGTTATAAAAAAATTAAGTTGCAGTGGATAAAACTGACCCTGCCGCTAGTGATCAATATGAAACTTGAGCTATCGGCTCTTCTACAGTTATTTATTTTATGCTCATACAAACAAAAATAAATAAATAAATAAATAAATAAATAAATAGCGTTGTAGATTCAGTATGAACAAATGAAATTTTCTATTTTAGATTTAACAAAGGGCTGGTACATATGCTGTCATCACATTTATTTATTTATTTATTTATTTATTTATTATTAGAAATTTCATGAAACATATACACACGTACGCATGCTTTCATTACAGCTACCGACCTTTAACCCTTTCAACCCTGTATATCAGTACAGATACTTTTGCAAACAGTGTAGATCCAGATAAGACGCTCATAATGAGCCGTCTTACCAGCACGAACACCAGTTGCTATCCTGCTATTGGTCTCATCTCAACCTCCTATATACAAGTATGGACGATTCCAAATACATGTACAAAGATGGAAGAATTCACCGCAGAAACTCAGAGGTGAAAGAGTCAATTAACTTCTATACCCGTTGTAAAACGCCACGTTAATCAATACCCATGTTGGTGTTATGACAAGACAAAATGTCGTACGTACGAGAAAAAATCTCGTTCGAACGAGAAACTTTCTCGTACAAACGAAAAAAATCTCGTACGTACGAGAAAAAATCTCGTACAAACGAGAAACTTTCCCGTACAAACGAGAAAAAAATCTCGTACGAACGAGAATATTTCTCATAGAAATTTTGTTGTACATGTGCATCCAGTGAAGACTCAGATCAGTCTATGCATTTGCGCAGTCTGATCAGAGGCTTTGCTCTATGGCACATGGATGCCACTTGGCCCATAGTGATGCTAAGATAAATTACATATGAAATTGTTGTCTGTTAACTTTCTGGTGTGAGTCAGACCGCTTTTTAAACCAAGCCCACCGGGGCTTGGAGAAATAGATGAGGCTGCAAGGTGCTTCCACGCAGAACTGAATCTGACCGCAAATGAGTACTGGAAAACCGCTTAGAAGATTTAAGCCTGTCCAGGTAAAATGTTGCGGGTCGGAACGGCCATGCATTTAACCCCTATTGGTTTCATTGGGCGGCAGGGCTTGAGAAGTCATTTCAGCTCAATGTCGGATAAAAGTCCCACAAAATTGGAAGCAACGTTTCCAAAATTTCCTAAATAGTCTTGACGGTAAGCGTCAGTTCAAATGAAAAGCCTAGCGGTTCCTTTGTGCGGTAGGGCTTGACATGTCATTTCATGTCAGTGTCGGATAAAAGTACCACAATATGGAAGCAGTGTCTTCATAAAATGATGGGTACGTAAAACCTCAAGCCGGCATCGGTAGCTCAGTCGGATGCTCGTCGGACAGGTGATCAGTAGGACGCGGGTTCGATTCCTGCCGAGGTCGGCAACATTCTTTCGTGGAGATTGATCATGAAACCTTTTCTACGGTCATTCTCTCCCTTCCACTGATTAAAGAAGGGTGACGTCTCCAAAATGACCTACAAAGAGGTGACGGGGACGTTAAACCTTAAATCAAACCAAACTATTCAAGAAGGGCAGTTTCTGGCGAAAGAATGTGCGCTGTACTGGTTAACCGCTTACGTATAAGTCAGTTCAGGAAAAGTGTAGATTGGTAAACTGACCGGCTCAAAAATGACATAAAATAGTGTTGACTGGGCCGTTAATCTTCAATACAAACAAACAAACAAACAAACGCAAAACCTCAACACAAAGACAAAGCAAACAGGCAAACAGTATGAACCCATACCAGACTGCCACTACATTTGTACATGAGCAGTATCTTGCTCCACACTGTTTGCAACAATGGCTTTTAAAGTAACAGACAACAAACAGGCGACAATTATTAAGACAAAAAATCTCGTACGAACGAGAAACTTTCTCGTACAAACAAGAAAAAATCTCGTACGAACGAGAAACTTTCGCTGTGGTACATGGATGCCACTTGGCCCATGTTTGACCCTTAAGATGCTGAGATAAACTGCATGTGAAAATGTCGTCTGCTGTTTCATCTTGCAACTTTTTGGTACCTGTCGGGCAGCTCCTTAAACCCTTGCGGTGGCCCCCGCCATCAGAGCTTAGAGAAATAGATTAGGCTGCAAGGTGCTTCAACACTGAGCTGAGACCGACCCCACATGAGTACTGGAAAACCCCTTAGAAAGTCTAAGCCTGCCAAGGTAAATTGGTGCAAGTCGGACCGTCCGTGCATATAAACCCTACTGGTTTCATTGTCCGGAAAATCTTGAGATGTCATTTCATCCCAATGTCGGGTAAAAGTCCCATAAAATTGGAAGCAATATCTCCGAAATGACTTCAATATTGTTAACGAGGACGTTAAACCCTAGCCTAGCGGTTCCTTCGGGTGGTAGGGCAGGATATTTCATTTCACCTCAGTGTCGGGTAAAAGTCCCACAAAATGGAAGCAGTGTCTTGAAAATGACCTAAATAGTGCTGACGGGGATGTAAAACCTCAACATACAGACAAATTATATAGACAAACAGTAGGGACACACTGTTTGCAACAATGGCTTTATAAATAACGCAGTCGACAACTGTTGTGAGAAAATCTCGTACGAACGAGAAACTTTCTCGTTCGAACGAGAACTTTTCTCGTATGAACGAGAAAAAAAAAACTCGTACGAACGAGAATATTTTTCGCAGTAATGAGAAATTTTCTCTGCGGTATATGAATGTTACTTGGCCCATGTTTGACAGTTAAGATGCCATGATAAACTTCATGTGAAAATGTCGTCTGCTGGTTCATCTTGCAAACTTTTTGGTGCGAGTCGGACCGTCCTAGCGGTGGTCCCCGCCCATCGGAGTTTGGTGAAATAGTTTAGGGTGCACGTTGCGAGTAGGACCGTCTATTCAATAAACATATTGGTTTCCATGGGCTACAGGGCTTGAGAATTCATTTCATCTCAATGTCGGGTAAAAGTCCCACAAAACCGGAAACGTCTTCAAAATGACCTAACTATTGTTGACGGGGATGTTAAGCCTCAATTCAAACGAAAAGCCTAGCGGTTCCTTTGGGCGGTAGAACTTGACAGGTCATTTCATCTCAGTGTCGGGTCACGGTCCCACAAAATGAAAGCAGTGTCTTCAAAGATGACGAGTACGTCAAACAAAGCATACCGGCAAACAATATGGACTCCTACCACCACTACAGTTTCAGTATCTTGCTCAACATTGTTTGCAACAAGTAACAAGCAGACAACAAAGCAGACGACAATTTTTGTGATTGGCAGGCTAAGGTTTAATAACTATGGTAGACTTCGCTGGGTGCATATGCACGAAGACTCCTTTTGCTATGGTATCTCCGCCAAGAAACAGAGTGTTCGCATGCCAGATATTACGTACATATAAGCAATGGCTACAAACAGCAGTTCGGCCCCGCCCATCGGGGCTTGAAGAAATATATGGGCTGCATGATGCTTCCACGCAGAGCTGAATCCGACCCGCACACGAGTAATGGTAAACCGCTTAGAGGATCTAAGCCTGCCCAGGCAAAAGCTGTGCGCACAAGTCGGATCGTCCATGCTTATAAACCCGATTGGTTTCATTTGGCACCAGGGCTTGAGATGTCATTTAATCTCAATGTCCGGTAAAAATCCCACAAATTGGAAGCAACGTCTCCAAAATGACCTTTACAGTGTTGACGGGGACGTTACACCTCAGCTCAAACAAACAAAACAAACAAACAGCAGTTTGGCAGTTAAAGGTACACATAGGCAATGGCTACAAACAACAGTTTGAACAAAAAAGATATTTATGAAAAGAGGGTTTATACGAATGACCCCGATTCCCGAGCCTAGCGCCCAATCAATGGCCACTTCAAAGGAGGTGATAAGGGGTAATTAAATTAAGAAGATGGTAAATTTCTCGTATGAACAAGAAACAAATGTCATAGGAACGAGAAACTTTCTCGTAGGAACGAGAAAATTTCTCGTTCGTACGAGAATTTTTCTCGTTCGTACGAGAAAGTTTCTCGTAGGAACGATAAATATTCTCGTTTGTACGAGAATTTTCTCGTAGGAACGAGAAATATTCTCGTTTGTACGAGAAAGTTTCTCGTTTGTACGACATTTTTCTTGTTCATAACAAGAATCTGGAAACTCATCATGACACGTGTATTGAACAACGTGGTGTTTTACGACGGGTAGAAGTTAATTGACTCTTTCACCTCAAATGGTGGCCGTGCTAGTAAGACGGCTCATTATGACCGTCTTTTCTGGACCTACACTGTTTGCAAAGGTATCTGTACCGATCTACAGGGTTGAAAGGGTTAAAGGCCCGCAGATGGTACCTGCTTTTTGCAATGTGTGTATATGTGTCAAGAAATTTCCAATAAATAAATAAATAAATAAATAAATAAGCCCTAATAGAAGATTGCATTTGTTCATACTGAATCTGTAACATTATTTAATTTATTTAATACTTTATTTATATTCGCCCCCGCTCATCGGGGCTTGAAGAAATAGATGGGCTGCATGATGCTTCCACGCAGAGCAGAAACCGGCCGCACACAAGCACTGGTAAACCGCTCAGGGGATCTAAGCCAGCCTAGACAAAGCGGTGCGAGTCCATGCTTATAAAGCATTTTGGTTTCATTGGGTGACAGGGCTTGAGAAGTCATTTCATCTCAATGTCGGGTAAAAATTCCACAAAATTGGAAACAACGTTTCATTTATTTTTGTTTCTTCCCTTCTTAAGGGGAAGCATAAAATAAATAAATGTAACTGTAAAAATGATCCAGGCCCATTTCGTTTAACCTTTATATTTCTGTACTGTAAGCAAATACTGTAGACATTGATCAAACATCGCGTTCTGCGACACATAATCTGGGATTACATTGTTTGCCAAACCTAACACATGATTCTTGACCAGATTCTATAGATAACCCTCGAATGCAACACAATGATATCACAGCGATGAGAATAGTGCAGCTTTATTCTATAAATTGCCGTTACCTGGATTTTCTACAGATCAGTAATAGTCACGTGGACAGCAACTACTTTGCTAAACATTGGGTCAACTGACAAAACAATCGACCCAAAAACTGTTATTATAATAATGATGGGTTGTCTACATAATGGTTTTCCATCATCGACTTTACAAGCCTTAGGAGTAATTGAGTCATTACCTTGACAAAATATTCTCGTTCGTACGAGATTTTTTCTCGTTTGTACGAGATTTTTTCTCGTTTGTACGAGAAAATTTCTCGTAGGGACGAGAAAAAATTCTCGTCTGTACGAGAATTTTTCTCGTTCCTACGCGAAAGTTTCTCGTTTGTACGAGATTTTTTCTCGTTTGTACGAGATTTTTTCTCGTTTGAACGAGAAAATTTCTCGTTTGTACGAGAAAAGTTCTCGTTCGTACGAGAAATTTTCTCGTTTGTACGAGAAAATATATTTTTTTCTCATCTTATTTTGACCCTAGTAGGCTTTCGTATGTATGTGTTGAAGAGCAGAACTAATAAAAAACAAAACAAAAAAAAAAAAAAAAAAAAAAAAAAAACTAATGCATACCCCCGTAAACCCTAGTTTTCTCTACATAAAGCGGGGTTTAGGGGCTGTTCATTTCACGGACTTGTTCGCTTAATAGTTTGAGATATCAGTAGCCTGAGTTAACAACCTGAGATATCAGTAGATTGAGTTAACAACCTGAGATATCAGTAGCCTGAGTTAACAACCTGAGATATCAGTAGCCTGAGTTAACAACCTGAGATATCAGTAGATTGAGTTAACAACCTGAGATATCAGTAGCCTGAGTTAACAACCTGAGATATCAGTAGTCTGAGTTAACAACCTGAGATATCAGTAGCCTGAGTTAACAACCTCAGATATCAGTAGCCTGAGTTAACAACCTGAGATACCAGTAGTCTGAGTTAACAACCTCAGATATCAGTTGCATGTGTTAACAACCTGAGATATCAGTAGCCTGAGTTCACAACCTCAGGTATCAGTAGCCTGAGTTAACAACCTCAGATATCAGTAGCCTGAGTTAACAACCCGAGATATCAGTAGCCTGATTTAACAGCCTGAGATATCAGTAGCCTGAGTTAACAACCTCAGATATCAGTAGCCTGAGTTAACAACCTGATCTATCAGTAATCTGAGATAACAACCTGAGATATCAGTAGCCTGAGTTAACAAACCCGAGATATCAGTAGCCTGAGTTAACAACCCGAGATACCAGTGGCCTAAGTTAACAACCTGATATAACAGTAGCCTGAGTTAACAACCCGAGATACCAGTAGCCTGAGTTAACAACCTGAGATATCAGTAGCCTGAGTTAACAACCTGAGATATCAATAGCCTGAGTTAACAACATGAGATATCAGTAGCCTGAGTTAACAACCTGAGGTATCAATAGCCTGTGTTAACAACCTGAGATATCAGTAGCCTGAGTTAACAACCTGAGATATCAGTAGCCTGAGTTAACAACCTCAGATAACAGTAGCCTGAGTTAACAGCCTGAGATATTAGTAGCCTGAGTTAACAACCTCAGATATAAGTAGCCTGAGTTAACAACCTGAGATATCAGTAGCCTGAGTTAACAACCTCAGATATCAGTAACCTGAGTTAACAACCTGAGATATCAGTAGCCTGAGTTAACAACCTAAGATATCAGTAGCCTGAGTTAACAGTTAAAAAGAACATATAAAACATAAACCATATTGCACAGTAAGTGACTTTATATTTAGTTTCATCAGGTTACGAGAGACAACTGTACTAGAAAATGGAATACTGGGGGTGGGAGTTGGGGTTTGGGCTGCCGACTGCAGTTCTGCCGACACACCCCCAGTTTCTCAGATTCTTCCTGCAATGTGCTCCATGTTGGCAAAGGAAAATCTTGTAGATTTTATTTCAGGGAAATAGTCAGACATTTTTCCACGGCCATTCAAAGGGAGGCCAAGTCTGTCCTTAGTAAAAGTGTGGGCGAACCTTATCGTTATTTGACGGACTAATCTCAACCATCGACGACACAGCCAGAACTTCCGCCCAGCTGAGCTAAAAACAAACATCATGAACAAAAAAGAACTTTAAAATCATCACAATCCATTCTATGTCGCAACACGGCGTTACAGTGGGTTTTCTGTGGCGCACGGTTCAAGGAAGCGTTTTTGTAGAAAGTTAGAACAACATTTGACAGCCACTTGTCCGTAACGAACCTAAATTCCTCACTCAATCACAGCAATTGTTTATTGTTTACAGAGTTGTGAAGTTAAACAATTAGCAGACAGCCATAGCGATCTATTCTCATTTTAACTGTCAAAGTACGGCAACATCTCAAGTGCTCTAGTCGACTTGCTCATTGCCTGTAGCCCACTTGAGTCTGGCTGCAACTGTTTAAGAGCAGAATAAAGATAGCTATGTCTGTTTAGTTATCTGCACTAATTAGTTTTGGCAAAAGCATGTAGCGCCATCAGAGATGTGCTTTAAACATGTGATACATGCGTGGGTTATTAATCCCCTACTCTTACGACATGAAAGTCGTAGCAAAGGAAAGAAGCCTAACTGAAGAAAACAGGCAGGAATCGAACCCTTACTGCTCGGGTGAAAGTCCAATGCTAAAACCACTGAGCCAAAGAGTGGACTCCCTTACGCAGTTGTCAGAGAGTTATGATAATAGAAGTGAAGGCAATGGTCAGGGATCGATACAATTGACCCACAGCTCCCATCATAGACCCCAAAGGGAAAGAAACACAAAATATGAAACAACTAGACCCTAATGGAAACATCAATAGCGGAAAGCCAAAAGGACAGTCACTTTCCCACAAAATGGCCAATTGGCTATCCAAAACAAAATGATATAAACGATACACCACTCAAAGACAAACCAAACCAAAACGAAAATGAAAATAAACCACGACAGAAGAACCGCCTCGGAACTGCCAGTGAAACGCACTCCACTTGTGTGTGTGTGTGTGAGGGGGGGGGGGGAGGGGTCCTTAAATCGATTTTACGCAGCCACAATCCTCGCCCTTACTTCCGACGCGATTAAGACAAATAATTTGTTCAGTCCACATGAAGGCCTCCTAACTCATCAGTGCAACATATCCGTGAACACAATAATCAAACAACCACAGAGATGAAACAACGGTGGGGACTCGACAGCAAGATACCAATGAAATGCTGGAGCGAAAGAAAACCTACAGTTAGACTCCGATGGGCCCGACAAGAGACCGAGTATCAGGCATCAACCAACATTACATAAAATCTACCAAGGTAATAAATAGAGGATTGCGGTCCGTAACACTATATGTGAGTTCAGACACTGTTTTTCTCATGACGTGGCCTATATGCTCTCACTTTGAGTCATCCAACCTCTCGGTCGCCTTACGCATCAGATATTAACTACTGAATACGGCAATATATGGCGAAGCCTATATAGAAAAAATGGCCCCGTTTGTTAATCCAACGGGCTCGAATATGGTTAAACTATACTACGCTTGTATTTGCGCTGGAAAAATATGAGCAATTTTTTCAGAAAAAATATTAGCCAAATATGTCACTTTATCGAAGCATTCTTTATAGTTATATAAGTATTGAGAGGTTGCAGATGAGTCACACACCTACAGTTATCTTTCTTGCTGGAGACACCCAGCAGGTTCATTTCGAACAGAATTCTAATGTACTTTCCTTGTAAATAACTTTCTTGTCCCTTGGAAAATTTTGACTAAACCTTGATAATTTTATTTTTATGATCTTTAAGAACAATCACGGATACGTATTAGCCCATTCAGTGTTTTTATCACTATGGGATAATTGGTCAAAAATGAATAAATTTGTACACAAAAACCTGCCTGTTGTCGCCAATATGGCGGATCAAGGGCGAATAATATTACAAAAATGCTTTGCCTGCAACCTCTCAATTGTACATGCATATCAATAAGACATGTGCGCCCAGCGAAGACTCTGATCAGCCTGTGCGTCCGCGCAGTCTGCTCAGAGTCTTCGCTGTGCGCTCTTAGGATAACTAAGGGCCCGTTACTCGTACATACAGCAAGAGAAGTCTCTGGTTAGACTATATGGCTACGCAGGCTGATCTGAGTCTTCGCTGGACGCACATTTCTTATTGCAGGTTTTGTCGTGCGCTGGCTCTAATAATAATAATAATAATAATAATAATACTAATAATAATAATAATAAAGAAATAAGTCGAGACCGGTAGAAACTACCCTTAACCCCTAAAGACTAACGTATGACATGTAATTCATTCAGTATAATCCGCAGAAGATACAATTGTGTGTTGTAAAGGAGAAAAACTCTATACAGCTGCTGTTCAGTTCTAATCCTTTCGACGAATGTATGACTGTTTTGTGATGTAAACTTTTGTGAATAGAATACAGTGTAACCTGTGTTAAGTAAGCACCTCAGGCTGATCAAAATGTGCTTGCTTAAGGCAGGTGCTTGCCTAATACAGGTGAATAGTAATGCAAACTAAATGTATGTCTGCTTAAGACGGATTGCTTGCTTAATAGAGCTGGCCACTATGACAGGTTTGACTGATGTTTAACGCTCTGTATGTTGGAATTGTCCTAAAGCAGACGATATTTCGAAATATTTTCCTAATTTTCCCAGAAAACAGGATTAGACATCTCATGCAAAGTATCTCCGTCAAGTCCTGTTTTCTGGGAAAAATAAGAAAAATATCAACAATTTGTCGTCTGCTGAGAGCCTAGAGAGTGCTAAAGGTTAAACGAAATGTTAAACGTGAACGGGACTGGTCTTAATTTCAGATGGCCTTAATACTCTGACGGTGTTAGAAAAGCATTTCGCGACTCTCCTATATTTTTGAAATTCTGAATTCATTCATTTCCTGAACACATCACTCATCGTTTGTAATAATTAAAACACTTACCTTTATTTGATTCCGTCTCGCTGCGAGTTCCTGACTTTATCAAGCTAACTGCGCCTGAAAGCAACTAAACATATAAAATTCTATGTGTGGACAGTTAAGGCTCAGCCCAGCCTTTGTGTCTATCCACGTACCAAATCCCCTGACAGTAGGGTGGCTACAGAGTGACGCGTAGACTTAAACTGAATTGTACGCATGCGCAGGCTAGACCGAGTTTCCGCTTGTCGCACGTGCGAGTTTGAAGGTTTAGCTATGTCCGGACTCAACTGCTGAGCTAACAAGCTGATCTCATATTGGCGTCAATACTTCAAAGAACTGTTTGTCTAAACTGAATGCGTTAAGATACCCTAGCAAAAAACATTCAAGTTTTTTAATATTTTAAGCTATTTTAAAGTCAAATGATATTAAATTTTCTCCCCACTTGGGGGTATGTACAAGATTTTTGTCACGTTTCCTGATGAGTCTTCAAGACAGTTTTTTTTTGTTTGTTTGTTTGAGGTTTAACGTCCCCGTCAACACTGTAAATGTCATTTTGGAGACCTTGCTTCCAATTTTGTGGGCCTTTTACCCGACACTGAGATGAAATGACATCTCAAGCCCTGCCGCCAAATGAAACCAATAGGGTTTATAAGCATGTACGGGCCGACTCGCACCGCTTTGTTTGGGCAGGCTTAGATCATCTAAACGGTTTACCAGTACTCGTGTGCAGGTCGGTTTCATCCCTGCGTGGAAGCATCATGCAGCCCATATATTTCTTCAAGCCCCTATGGGCGGGGGCCGCTTCAAGTCAAGACAGTACTTCCGATGTTAATTTTTTGAAAACGCCGTCTGTATATGTCATTACAAACGTTTCAAACATTCTTTTTTGTTTGCATACAGGCAGAAAGTATGGACCCTGATCAGGCTGCCCATAGAGCAGTCTGATCTTGGTCTACACTTTTTGCAAAAACTACTAAAGTAACCAGCAAACAAAACGCAGACGACAATTGTTGTTATTAGCGTCTGAAGGAGTGCCAAAAAGCATCTGATCCCGGGCACGACAAGACCGTCAAGAAGACTGAGCAGAGCCTCCACAGTTGGTGTTAAGGGAATGTGTGGCAGCCGTAAAAAGTCTCCCTGTCCTTCATCATAGTGTGGGCTATATTTTCTAGCCATTTGGGACCATTGATTCCATTGCGAAGTTTTGAAAATATATGAGAGCCACTGGTCGAAACTAGCTAGTGTGCCCCCCCCCCCCCCCCCCCTAGAAATATCATTTACTTCACCACAGCTGGTGTTAAGGCAATGTATGTCGGCCGTAAAACGTCTCCATGTCATTCATTATAGTGTGGGTTTGTGGGTTACCGGTGTTGTGCATCATTCCTTCCACTGCAGACTATTGAAAGTATTCGAGGGTCACTGACGAGGCCTATTTGCCGAAACTGCCTAGTCTGGCCCAGAGAAAACTTTACATGCCACAGTTTTAAGTTCTGTGTTTTAGTCCTTCCTTGCTTCCAAAAGACTGTAGAACATTTAAGGGGAGTAAGAACACCTGGCAGATTTTTCCTGTTCGCTTTTCTACCAGCCCAGCCCCACGGAAAAAGGGGTCTACTCTTAAAGCAAAGAATTTGCTCCTGCAAATTCTTTTCTTTAAGAGTTCACCCCTATTGTCATGGGAGACAAAAACATTTTTGCAGGAGTTGCCTCCCCTGAAGATGTTCCCATTCCCCTAAACTTCACCAAAGCTTGTGTTTAGGCAATGTGTGGCGGCCGTACAAATATGTTCTATAAAAGGGTTATCCTTTGGAAGCAAGGAATACACCACAGAAGTGAAAAATATGGAGTGTACATGTTTTCTGGGCCAGACTAGCTAGTTTCGGCCAATTAGGCCTCATCAGTGACCCTCAGATATTTTCAAAATTCCACAATGGAATCAATGATCCCAAAGGACAAGAAAATATAATCTACACTATGATGTAGGGCAGGGAGACGTTTTACCGCCGCCACACATTCCCACACACCAGCTGTAGTGAAGTTAAATATGTTCTATAAAAGGGTTATCCTTTGGAAGCAAGGAATACACCACAGAAGTGAAAAATATGGAGTGTACATGTTTTCTGGGCCAGACTAGCTAGTTTCTGCCAATTAGGCTTCATCAGAGACCCTCAGATATTTTCAAAATTCCACAATGGAATCACTGATCCCAAAGGACAAGAAAATATAATCTACACTATGATGTAGGGCAGGGAGACGTTTTACCGCCGCCACACATTCCCACACACCAGCTGTAGTGAAGTTAAATATGTTCTATAAAAGGGTTATCTTTTGGAAGCAAGGAATACACCACAGAAGTGAAAAATATGGAGTCTTTGCCCTTTACTATACTGTAGGTTACCGGTTTGAAAATATTTGAGGGTCACTGACGAGGCCTAGTTACCCGAAACTGGCTAGTCAGGCCCAGCGAAAACTTTTTACTCTTCACAGTTTTAGGTTATGCGTTGAAGGTATACTATTTACAGGACATTTAAGCTTTAAGGGAATGTACGGCGGCCGTAAGATGTCTTCTCGCCCTTCATTATAGCGTGGGTTATATTTTCTAGATAGTATGGATCATTGTTTCCACTGCGAAGTTTGAAAATATCTGAGGATCAGTGATGATGCCTCGTTAGCCAAAACTAGCTAATCTGGCCCAGAAATCTTTAGACGCCACAATTTTCAGTTCAGTGTTGTAATCTGAAATTTGCTTCCAAATGTATGCCCTTTCACCACGAAAACACGCCTGTATAATTTTTAACCCCTTTGAACCCCATTTTATGTAAAAAGAACTGGGGTTTACAGGGGGTAAACCTTATTTTTCTTATTTCTGTTCTAAATTATAGATTGTGGGTACTCGTTAGAACCGCCTCGATGCGGTATAAACTGTTAAGGTAAGATACCCTTGCAAAAACAATCAAGTTTTTTTTTTAATATTTTTAAGTTATTTTAAAGTCAAATGGTATTAAAGGTGCATTATTGAGCTACCGGGTCTCAATTTTTTTCTGGTTTTTATCTTCAATGCATACTCCTTTGTCATGTGTACACTTTTGGAGCCAGATACAGCTTCAGAACTTTGTGAAAATGGTCGTTTTCATTTGTGTTTACCTTTCGCTCTGAACATGTGTTCGGAAATTCTGTTCTAAAAATAAATCTGTTACTTTACACATACATGACGACAGTATCGTCTCTGATTGTCGTTACTAATGCTAGGTTCCCACTGTCGTGCGATCCGTTACGAACGCCACGATTGGCCATTCGTAGCTGGTCGTGGAATATTCTCTGAAAGTTCAGGTTTGGATACGAGGTGATGAGAGTCGTTACGTTCTAGTACGATTCGTTGCGCTCGGATGCAATCCAATCACGATTTGTCAATTTCAGGAATCACGATCAGCCACGGTCTGCTCTCACGTTCAGATACGACCAAATGCGTTCCGATAGGATTGTCTACGACTTGGTCTCGATCTAAAAGGATCATCACGATCGAGTACCCCGAATTGGGACGATCTGATACGTGCAGATACGTTCTTATACGCTCATCACGAGCCGATGCGCTCCGTTACGATAGCATACGACTGTCGTCTCGATGTTTTTCACGATCATGATCGATGGCGATCACGATTTGAGCTACGACTTGACCCCGACTGGTATATATACAGCCGGACTGACCATGGACTTAATTGTTTCTCGAACTTTTACAGCATAAACACTGACCCTCAACCATTGATGATGGTAGGAGTTGCGGATAATGACAATGTGGCAATTTCTCTGGCTGGAATGGTTCAGGCTTGCCTTTTCCATTCTTAGCTTCCATTACCCTTGGGTGGCATCTTTCAAAGGCTTTAAAAATACTAGCAAAGGCCTGTATAAACCAGGGATTGCAGGATCGATCCCGGGCTTCTCCAGACTTTCGGTTGAGTCTAGAAACCGAGGTTCCGTCTCCGTATGACCTTAGGTTTTGGTGGGACGTAAAACTGAAATACACTCACTCACTCACTCATGAGCAGATCGCCGAATGAGTCGCATTTAATCTTGAGAACTCGTAATAGATCGTGAACGTTCGTATAAAAACGTAGCCTACTCGTATCTAATCGCATTTACTCGTATCATCTCATATCTGATCAAGAGTCATTCGTGACAGGTCTTGAGCAATGGGACTCGACAGAGCGTAACAAATCGTGACAGATCTTGTGAGATCGCAACACATCTCAACAAAACGCGGCGTTTGTTCTGTCCAAGATTGGCCCCGATCACCGCGATTTGGAAGCACAATTAGATGCGATCCGTCGCGCTTTGTTACGATGCAACACGATGTGATACGATGATCCCGATTTGAAATCGATCGTGTTGATCGTGGAAAAATTTTGAACCGTTCAAAAATTTTCTACGATTAACACGATTGCCACGACTGACCTCAAGATCCGATAAGATCTGATAGGATCACCACGATTAAGCCACGATTAAGAACACGATTACAATCGTGGCGCGAATCGTGATAGTGGGAACATAGCATTATGGCATGGTATTCAGCGTCATATTTTTACCGATTCAGGCATGGCCTAAGCAAACAAGGCCAAAAATGAACTTCGCATAACGTCATATATGGGGATTCTATTTTTGTCACGAACTAAAAATAGATCTAACTAGTGTTCGAAACCTAGTTAGGGAATCCCTCTCAAACTCGTTTACCTGTCATCATAATTGTTCGCATTTTTGCATAAAATGTATTTATTTGTATTGTTTTAAAGAAAAATACCGGCTATATGTATTTTATTTTTGGAAGCATTTTTTCCAGATAGCTCAATAATCACCTTTAAATTTTCTACACACGGGGATAGGTAAAAGTTTTTTTTGTCACGTTTTCTGACGTGTCTTGAAGACAGTACTTCTGATGTTAATTTTTTTGAAAACGTCGTCTGTATATGTCGTTCGCTCTATCTTCTTGCCTCTATCTGATCCGAGGGGCTTCAATTAATTTCAACCCAATGCAGTTTCAGAGATAATAACAAAAAACAAAGTGATCCACATATAGGTTTTCCGCAAAGGAAAAGACGACTCCTTCCTAACTGAATAGAATAGAATAGAATTCAATACAATAGTGTGGAATGGAATGGGAATAAACAGAACAGAACAGAACAAAATAAAATGGAATCGAATAGGCTCAAACGATGAAGACTCCTTCTTATAACACTGTATAAAATAGAATGGATTACAATAGAATAGAACAGAATATAACACAAGAGAAAATAATAGAACAGAACAGAATATAATAGAATAGAATAGAATGAAGTGGAACAGAAAGAATAGAATCGAATAGAATATAATAGAATAGAAAAGAAGATATCGCCGATCAAAATAGCTTTATCGAGAAAATCCCAATGGCGCGCTTTTCCGATCCAACCTCTCACCATCACGAACACGCCCTTATAATTTTGACCCCCTTCTACCTTTCTTGTATGTAGTAAAAGTGAGGTTTGCAGGGGTAAACCTTATTTTTCTTGTTTCTGCTCTAAAATATAGATTGTGGGTACGCGTAAGAACCGCCTCGATGAGGCGGTTCTTATGTGAACCCACAAACTATATTTTGAGAAGAAATAAGAAAAATATCACAAGTTTTCATCTTGAAATTTTCTTCTATTTACTATGTATTTCTATAGGCGTGTTTTCGTAATGCGAAACAACAAGTACAGGCAGCTCTTTCAAAAATAATGTTTCTCTGTCTGATGTACAACATTATAAGAAAATGAAAAAATCTACAAAGCCACATTTTATTTCTGCCAGGAGTAGAACTTTTTGGCGGAAGGGTTCGGTTGAATGGAAAGCCGAAAAAGCTTATGAAAGTTACCTCCCTTGTGACATATGGTGGATTTTTTAGGTGAAGCCATTCACCTTACCGGCAATTTTGAATGTACAGGAAACTCATGTTGTTAGTCAAACTTGTTTACTTGCTTCATTTGCATGTATTTATTCTTAAATCAATTCACTGTGTAAAGAATCGCTGTGGATTTTTGTCGCCATTTTGTTTGCTTATTACCATCTCAGGTGTCATGTGATATTCCGTGTCTCGGGATGGTACCGGTTTTTACCCAAACCATCATGGTGGACCGAATTCATGGCTGAGTCGAACAGAGAACCAGGCCGCCCTGTCCGAGATTTATTTGAACAATAATTAATAAAGCTCTCGTTAATTGTCTACAGGCGAGATAATTTTACCACCTTTATTTGTACATTTTTCTAAAATCAATGATAAAGTACACTTCTGGCGTCATGTTTATCGTGAAGTGTCGAGAGCTCGTCAATTCTAGTGTTAGTCTTGAAAGCTTTACATGTAAATGAATACTAAATGTATCTTAAACACCTTGAAAGTTTGTGAAAATTCTTTGATAAGGTATAATATCGCTGATAGAAATATCAGAAAAACCAAGATTCAATAAAATAACATTGCTACCTGAACTTTGGTCTATTCATTTTGAAATAGTATAGACGGAGATTAGGTGTCACGTTAACAAATCCGTTTAATGAACATCCCTCTTAATCCAACTTTCGTATACTGAAAAGTGTGGTTTACCTGGGTATGCAGTATTTTTCTTATTTGTGATCAGAACATAGAATATCGGTACTCGTAAGACCGCCACAATGTCAAATAAAAATAACTACTACTACTACTACTACTACTACTACTACTACTACTACTACTACTGCTACTGCTACTACTATTACAACAACAACTACTACTACTATTACAACTACTACTACTACTGATGCTACATTTTTTTTGGTTTTGGTTAAGGTTTTAAGGCCCTTTCAATATTATTTCACTCATATCGAGCCGATCGTTAGTCAGGTGGGCGAAAACCGGAGTACCCGGAGAAAAACCACCTGACCTTCCGTTGCAGAACTTGGCGTCTCACATGTGACCCGGGCCAGGCTCGAACCAACTACTAATACTACTAATTATAATACATGTAATAATAATAAAAATGATAACAACTTCTCCGTGTGTGCGGGGTAGATGGGGCGGAGTCGAAGAGGGCATAGATCGGTTTGAAATCGCCAAATATCTTCTAAAAGTCAAGAACACACCGCTTAAAACATTTACATGCGATATACAGTGACATTCCAGTGACATAAGTGGTCTTAAAGACCACTTTTGAACAGACCCAAAGGTGGTCTTTATATAGGAATTTTACTGTATGTTGTTCAGATCAGGCCTAAAAATAGCTGTGTTTCCGCTTACCCGACCCACTCTGCTTCAGACCCCACGACTCTACTATTTTTTTTTTTCAGTCAAAGAACAAAATAAAAATTAAAACATCGACCCTAAAATTTTCAATCTCCGATCCTACCCAGTGTCGTCTTTGTAGTTTCCAATAGCCTATAATTTTGCGTTTTAAGTACATTTTTGTAGTATTTGGCATTTAGCACCTTCCAAAATACAGAGCTGACATTTTTGAACATCTAAAATGAATGATCATTTACAGTGCAAGTCTCAACGTGACAATTTTATTAACAAAAAAACAACAACAAAAAAAAACAACAACAACAACAAAAAAACATGTACAAAAATAAAAGCACATAAAAATATAGGCCCGAGAAAAACAAAAATAATGAAAAAAAAAAAAAAAAAAAAATCTCTTACCTACCGACCAAATTTTTTTTCAGCATGTTAGCGGAAACAGCAATTTTTTACGCCTTATCACGTTAACAGATCCGTATAATGAACACCCCCTGTAAACCCCACTTTATACAGGCAAAACTGGAGTTTATAGGGATATGCATTGTTTTTATTTTTTCTGCTCCAAGACGTTGAAAGTGGATATTCATTATAAGCGCCTCAGTGAGGTGGTTCATACAAGTGCACACACCCTATGTTTGGAATATACAGTAAAATTCCTATATTAAGACCACCTTTGGGACTGTTCGAAAGTGGTCTTAAAGACCACTTTTGAACAGTCCCAAAGGTGGTCCCTAACCATAGGACATTGTAGGCAGAAAACACAAAGAAAAAATTAAGTGTACCCTTCAAAATAAGCTTTTTATAGCAGAATTGGTCTTAATTTTAGGTGGTCTTAATAGCGGAATTTAACTGTAAATAAGAAAATTATCACAAATGTTTGATGATATGAAGGTAACCACTGTCATTGCGATAATACACCCGTGCGACATAGTGCATTTTTTTTCACATCTCCAAAATGGTCATTTTTTTCTGATGGAAATTCTTGATATTTTTCTTATAAATAGTGCTATCATAGGTTGTGGGTGCTCGTTAGAACCGCCTCATTGAGGCGGTTCTAACGAGTACCCACAACCTATGTCTTAGAGCAGAAATAAGGAAAATAATGTTTACCCCGTAAACCTCAGTTTTCTCTATATAAAGTGGGGTTTTAGGGGTACTCATTATACGGACTTGTTCACGTGATGGTCACACAGCTGTGTTTTCGTAATGTTAAGAAAAAGGAACTTGAACGTGTGTGATCATTTTTGAAACTGTGAGAAAATCGAATTATGGTCATCTGGGCCTGATTTTAGGGATTTTAGGCAGATAGAAATCTTCGGTTTCCTTATAACCCTGGCTTATTCTGCAAATTATTCCAACCAATAATTTATTAATATGACTTTTCAACTTTCTAACATAAGAGAAACGAAGACGACACCCTTCTGATTAAAACTGACAGCATTTTCTTGTCCCTGTTTCATCAAAGCTGGGAAATTTCTCAGCATTAGTGTAATAATTGGGCCACGTCACAATCAAACCTGCTGTCGGGGATCGCGACCACTAAGGTTAAAAACTAACCGGTCAGATTAACAAGCTTCTTCATTTTTATATATAGAGGATCTTACACGAGTGTCCATGTATTATTGAATGGATTAAACTCGTTGAGGAAAAGGGATAAAATGCATAATATATCCCTTTTTCCTCAACCAGTTTAATAAATTCAATAATACATGAGCACGAATGCAATATTCTATTTATCCTACGATAAATAAAACGCATTTATTCACGATATTTGTAACAAAAACATCAATATCCCCCCATCAGAAAACGCGACGTCTTAAGGAAGTCGTACGTGTAACTTATCTTACTAATTTGCATATTTAATCCACTGGTGGATTACCGAATTAATAAATAGAGGATCTTCCATGAGTGCTCATTTATGACTGAATCTATTTGGCCCCCGCCCATCGGGGCTTGAAGAAATAGATGTACTGCATCATGATTCCACGCAGAGCTGAAAACGACCGCACACGAGTACTGGTAAGCGGCTTAGAGGACCTAAGCCTGCCTAGGCAAAGCGGTGCGAGTCTATAAACCCTATTGGTTTCATTGGGCGACAGGGCTTGAGAGGTCATTTTATCTCAACCCTTGGGTAAAAAAAAAAGTCCCACAAAATTGGAATCAACGTCTCCAAAATGACCTATACAGTGTTGACGGGGACGTTCAACCTCAAATCAAACAAATGACTGAATTTATTAAACGAGTCGAGGAAAAGGGATAAAATGCGAGGCATAAATTCAGTAATACATATGAGCACGAATGCAAGATTCTAATTATCATATGACATTTAAAACGCATATTATTCACGATTGCTTTACAAAATGCCAATCATCAGGAAAACACACCTATATAATTTTGACCCCTTTGAACCCCACTTTTATATAGTAAAACTGGGTTTTTCAGGGGTAAATCTTATTTTTCTTATTTCTGCTCTAAAATATAGATTGTGGGTACTCGTTAGAACCGCCTCGATGAGGCGGTTCTAACGAGTGCCCACAATCTATATTTTGAGCAGAAATAAGAAAAATATCACACTTTTTCATCATAAAATTTTCATTTTTTTCGGCGATAAAGGTGGCAATGTATTTGTATAGGCGTGTTTGCGTATTGATTCCGTCATTAGTAAACGTGATGTAATACATGCAACATTACGGGGCGATTCTAACTAATTTACATTTTTAATCCACCAGTGGATTACTGAATTTATTACATGGTGTTATTACATTCTCAGACGCGGGGTCATATGAAAAATGTAGATAAAAACTAATGGTATTGTACTTTTGTTTGTTTGTGTTCAGTTTTTACGTCCTTGTTTTTCATTCATTCAGTACTTTATTTCATTGTCTTCCGTTCCAAAACTCTCATCACGCGAACAAGTCCGTGAAATAAAGACCCCCTAAACCCCACTTTGTATAGAGCAAACTGGGGTTTTCTGGGGTAAACATTATTTTCCTTATTTCTGCTCCAAGACATAGGTTGTGGGTACTCGTTAGAACCGCCTCATTGAGGCGGTTCTCACGAGCACCCACAATCTATAATTGCAGTATTTATAAGAATAATATCACGCCTTTTCATCAGAAAAATGGCCATTTTGGAGATGTGAAAAAATGCACCATGTCGCACGGGTGTGTTATCGTAATGCATGGTAACATGGCGTAAACATTTTCTCACTGGGCACCGTGATCATTGTAGTGCGTGCAGAAGCGCACGTTTGATGACGTCACATGTCACACGACGTTTGCTACAAGGTACAGAATGTCGTCAAAAAAACTTTGCAGTATAGCAAATTCGGTAGTTTGATTCTTGATGGGGAACATGGGCTCATATTCCCCGCCTGAGAGTGATATTTGCCCGAGCCATTAGGCTCGGGCAAATATGGCTCGGCAAATATCGCTCTCAGGCGGGGAATGTGATCCCATGTTTCCGTCAAGGATCAAAATACATTGCGCAAACACGCCTATACAAATGCAAATACATTGCCACTTTATCGCCGAAAAAAAATGAAAATTTTATGATGAAAAATTGTGATATTTTTCTTATTTCTGCTCTAAAATATAGATTATGGGTACTCGTTAGAACCGCCTCGAGTTTTCTTATTTCTACTCAAAATATAGATTGTGGGCACTCGTTAGAACCGCCTCGATTAGAACCGCCTCATCGAGGCGGTTCTAACGAGTACCCACAATCTATATTTTAGAGCACAAATAAGAAAAATAAGGCATACCCCCGGAAACCCCAGTTTTACAATAAAAAGGTGGGGCTCAAGGGGTTCAAAATTATATAGGCGTGTTTTCGTGATGACTTACAATATAAGCGCTTAGAGTGACTTTGTGCAGGTCGAGAGCTTCTTCTGTGAAGCGCAAAAGCGTTTCACTTTCGCAAAAAAGTCGTGCTATGTCAAGAAGACATGGAAACGGTATCAATAACCGCACGATAGACACGAATACATTTAAGTTATGCAACGGAACAAGATCCATTACCCAACTTACTATGATCACAAATCCATCAAAATAGGGCTGTCAAATGGGCTAATATTTTCCGCCTATCATACAGCTACTTCTCTGACCCGAGAGCTTTATTTCTACTTTGATATTTTACAAGAAAATATCTTAATCCTGTGAAAACAGGACAACTTACAACGCTCGTTGCTAATTTATTACCATCCATATTGACAGACATATTTATAAACATATTCTAGGCCAGCGCTTCAATTCCAAAAGGGTGGCTTCGAAAGGGTTGACCCCATGTATCATAGGTAGCTCAGCTACCTCGAATATACTTTATAAAAAGGTTATCCATTGGGGCAAGGGGTACACCAAAGAACTGAAAACTGTTGAGTTAACATTAAAGGCCTCATCAGTGACTCAAATATTTTCAAAATTCTGCAAGGGAATAAATGATCCCAAAAGACTAGAAAATATAATCTATTCTTAGATGAAGGACAGGGAGACTTTTACGGCCGCCACACATCCCTTAAACACCGGCTGTAGTGAAGTTTCAAAGTTTGGACTGATCTTCAAACCCCGGATTATCGCCCCCGCCCGTCGAGGCTTGAAGAAATAGATTTGGCTGCATGGTGCTTCCGCACAGAGTTGAAAACGACAGAACTTGAATATTGGTAAGCCGCTTAGAAGGTCTAAGCCTGCTAAAAAAAGTCTAGCGGTCGGGCTACGGCATCTCAAAGTAGGTTTAAAATCCCACAAAATCGGAAGTGACCTAAATAGTGTTGACGGGGACTTGAAAGCTCACTCCAAACGAAATCTTGTGGAATGGACACTCAGGTCAATCATTTCGCACGTACAAGAATGCCAAGAATCAGGTCAATGGTCGTTGAAAACATATTTATATACATGTGTTCATATCTCGAGTCGATGGGCCACCGTGTCTGTGACGCCAGCATTCGTTTTCATTTCTTTGATTTTGTGAGAAAACACGCCCAATCTGAGTATTTGGCACGATAAAAATAAGTGAATCTTAATTGAAATCTGTGTAATCCGGCAACATTGCGAAGTCAACAATTCTGCCACAGGTGATACTCACCAATATAGACTGGTCAGCGATAATCACATGTAGATTATCTTGTGTTCTGTGTTGTAATAACGGACTGGCAGTCAATTAATGACATGGGAAATAACTCATGATCATGACAAAAAAGCAATGCTGTCTGCTGAACTTGAAAAGCAATGCTTCCAATAGTCATTGTCGTTTTCAGTGTATATGTTGTAAAATTTTGTAAAACAACTGGCGGTATTTCTCTGTTCCATCAAGTTCCATTACGAGACATAGTGCAACTCCAAAATGGCTCCTTTTCTGATGAAAATCCGTAACACTTTTCTTATAAATACTGCAAACATAGGTTGTGGGTGCTCGTTAGAACCGCCTCATTGAGGCGGTTCTAACGAGTACCCACAACCTATGTCTTGGAGCAAAGATAAGAAAGATAATGTATACCTCCGTAAACCCTAGTTCTCTCTATATAAAGTGGGGTTTAGGGGGTGTTCATTTCACGGACTAGTTCACGTGCTGACAGGACCTTGTCTGCCCAGACAAAGTGATGCGAGTCGGACCGTCCCTGCATATAAACTCTATTGGTTCGCTTTGGCGGTAGGCCTTGAGAAGTCATTACATCTCACTGCCGGGTAAATGTCCCACGAAATTGGAAGCAACGTCTCCAATTAACCTAAATAGTGTTGACGGGTACGTAAAACATCAATTCAAACAATCAAAACCATTGCAAATCCCACTCGTTAAAGAGAGAGTGGGATTTATAGGGTATATTACAGGGATCACCAATATAGTGTTTCATGCAGTTACATTTGCCGGGTTCCTAGGAAGCAGCTTGAACACGAGACCGCTAGGCCGAGCGTTCAAATATTTTCTGAGGTACCCAGCAAATGTTATTGCAATGAAATATAAATCCTGGATGATCGTTATTCTTGCATTTCTTACGATTCCAACGGTATATACAAAAGTGGGATTGAAGGGGGTCAAATGTATATAGGTTTTCGTGATGTTAAAAAAGGAAACGATTATGAACTAAGACAATCAGAGCCCAAATCCTTCCCACAATATCACTAGGGAAAGAAGTCAAAACATGAAGTGACGACAGTAAACTAAATGGACAGCAGGTAATATTGTGACGAAGATGCCTCCAAACTCCGAACAAACTCTTCAAATACGCCCATAAAACCAACATGGCGGCTTGTTCTGACCGTCAGTTCTGCAATGAAGTTCTGACGTTATTATAGAATTTTAAAATGCTACGTCTAGGGCGACAACAATACGTCGCTCGTCACAACGTAAACAAAAAACAAAGCTCACCTTGTGCTATCAAAAGATCAAAACCCATGTTCAAACAGCACGCGAATTTCATGATTTGTTGTTTGAATACGGGTCCATTTAAGAACAACTTCAAACAACTATGTTCATAGGATTTTATGCAAGAAATTATTTTCTTCTTCTATGTGCAAACATAGATTGTGAGTAATCGTTAAAATCTAGCTACACAGTAATTTTTTTCATATTAAGACCACCTTTGGTACTGTTCAAAAGTGGTCTTTAAGACCACTTTTGAACAGTCTCAAAGGTGGCCTTATATTCGGAGACACCGGGCGTAGAAAGCACAGAGAAAGAATTTCAGGTGGTCTTTACAGCGGAATTTTCCTGTATTTAGGGAATAAATAACAAAACTATAATAATGTAATACTAGAAAACTGTCATCTTACAACCATGAGAAACAACATTGCCTCAGGGTAAAATTGGAAGCCACGTCTCCAAAATGACATTTACAGTGTTGACGGGGACGTTAAACCTCAAATCAAACAAACAAAATCAAAATCGAAGACTCTGCGAAATGAAAATCTCGGTTAATTGAAAAAATAATCTGAAATATACGGAAATATACGGAAACAAGAAAGATGTGAGGTATTTGTATCGATTCCTGATCATTGCCTAACTGTATGTATTAATTTGTTTGTTTGAATTAAGGTTTTACGACGAGTCAATACTATTTAGGTCATATTGGAGACTTAGCTTCACATTTTGTGGGACTTTTACCCGATATTGAGATGACATGACATCTTAAACCCTTAAGCCCAAACAACCCAATAGGGTTTATATACAGACGGTCTGACTTGCACCACTTTGGCTGGGCAGGCTAGACTTTCTAAGTGTGTTACCAGTACGCATACGCGGTTGGTTTCAGCTCTGCGTGGAAGCACTATGCAACCCAATCTATTTCTCCAAGCCCCGATGGGCGGGGGCCTTGTATGTGTGTGTGTGTGTGTGTGTGAATTCGGGTTTAACGTCGCTTTCAACAATTTTTCAGTCATATCACGACGGTGTCTGGTTGTGACAGGGAGCTCAGTGCTCACGTTTATAGTGCTGCCTCACTGAAGTATCATGTCCCAGACACATTACATGATACCACACCCAGTCACATTATCCTGACACTGGATCGACCAGTCCTAGCTCTACCCCGTAAATCTGAGTGCCAAACGAAGAGCAGCTAGTACAATTTTTAACGACTTTGGTATGTCGCGGCCCGGGATCGAACCCGAGACCTCCCGTTCCCCGGAGCGGACACTCTACCAACTGAGCTATCGGGGCCGGTAGGGGGCCTTGTATGTACGAATTAAAAATAATTAAACTTGATTTCGAACATTGAAAAACGATGTTCCGAAGAGCAAACCCTGGCTGTTCATAAGGAAAACAAAACTATTATTGGTTTTCCTGCTTCGCCATGAAACAACAATAAAATTCCTCCATTAAGACCACCTTTGGAACTGTTCAAAGACCACTTTTGAACAGTCCCAAAGGAGGTCTCTGGCCAGAGGACACTGTATGCCGAAACCACAATAAACGAATAAATGAAACCTATATACTAAATAAGGTTTTCGGAACAGAATTTGTCTTAATTTTAGGTGGTCTTAATATCGGAGTTTCACTGAACATATAGTGAAATTCCGCTATTAAGACCACCTACAGTTAGGACTAATTCTGCTAAAAAAAAAGCGTATTTTGAAGGGTAAACGTCCTTTTTCTTTATGTCTTCTGCCTACAATGTCTTCTGGTCAGGGACCACTTTTGGGACTGTTCAAAAGAGGTCTTTAAGACCGCTTTTGAACAGTCCCAAAGGTGGTCTTAATATAGGAATTTTACTGTATCCATTCTGCCTGCTAAACTAATAGTGAAGCTAGCCAGGAAAAGTCACAAACAGAAGGGTTATCTAAGGAATCCGCCCCTTTTAACAAGAATCGGGAAAGCTGAACACTTACTTCAGACTCATATGGTCACATTCATTTCGACAACACACCCGTGTGTAAAAATGGCGTCTTACATATCTTTACAACTATATGTGAGTGCGTATGTTTCAATTTTACGTCCAACCAACAGCTAAGGTCATACGGTGACGGGGCATCGGTTTACAGACTCATCCGAAAGCCTGGAGAAACCCGGGATTGTTTCTGCAATCCCTGGTTTATCAGGCGAGTAGCATAACCACTACACCACAGAGGCTTCTGTTTAGAACTATAAGTTTCCCTTGACGATGTTTCATATATTTCTTATTTCTTGTCAAACAAAGATTGTAGGTGCTCGTTAGAACCATTGAGCGGGTTCTAACGAGTATACACAATCTGTGTTTTTGAGCAGAAATAAAGAAAATGATGTATCATGTAAACCCCAGTTTTCTGTTTTGATATACAATGTGTATCACTGCTACAACCTTTCTGTTGGAGCCGGCTCTTTTAGCAACACTGGTTACCCCCGCCCATCGGTGCTTGAAGAAATAGATTGGCTGCACGATGCTTCCACGCAGAGCTGAAACCGACCCGCACACGAGTACTGGTAAACCGCTTAGAGGATCTAAGCCTGCCCAGGCAATGCGGTGCGAGTCGGACCGTCCATGCTTATAAAGCCTATTGGTTTCATTGGGCAGTAGGGCTTGAGATGGCATTCCATCTCAGTGTCGGGTAAAAGTCTCACAAAATTGGAAGCAACGTCTCCAAAATGACCTTTACAGTGTTGACGGGGACGTTAAACTTCAAATCAAACAAAATTAGCAACGCTGATAGTGTGGTTGGTTGGATATACTGATTATTACCTCGATTGGTGACCGCGTTGGCGACCTGGCAAACGCTTAAATATAAAGTGGGGTTTAAGGGGATGAACATTACACGGACTTGTTAACGTGATATCCCACAGCGCCCCATTATTGCGACTTTGGCAAACAGTGTGGAACCAGATCAGACGCCTCAGAACGCGGCATCTGATCTGGGTCTATACTGTTTGCTTAAAGTACAGGCATTTTTGTACAGAAATGTTTGTAACACTCACCACAGTTACCACTTGGATTGGTTCGCCCCCGCCCATAGGGGCTTGAAGAAATATATGGGCTGCATGATGCTTCCACGCAGAGCTGAACCCGGCCCGCACACTAGTACTGGTAAACCGCTTAGAGGATCTAAGCCTGTCCAGGAACCGCGGTGCGAGGCGGACCATCCATGCTAATAAACCTATTGGTTTCATTGGGCGACAGGGCTTGAGATGTCATTTCATCTCAATGTCAGGTAAAAGTCCCACAAAATTGGAAGCAACGTCTCCAAAATGACCTTTACAGTGTTGACGGGGACGTTAAACCTCAAAGCAATCAACCAACCATGTGCACTTGGATTGGAACTGGACTGGTTCCAAGCTATCAGGTGGAATATTCTATTGTCAATGACCATTGATGTTTCAGAAAGTTTGTGAAACCAGTCTAATTTTTACCGAACATGCAGCTTCCGAGATTCTAATGCACTTGCGTACGAGTATGTTTTTTTTTTTTTTTTTGGTTTAACGGCCCTTTAAAGATTATTTCACTCATATCGAGCCGATCGTTAATCAGAGGTGGGCGAAAACCGGAGTATCCGGAGAAAAACCACCTGACCTTCCGTTGCAGAACTTGGCGTCTCACATGTGACCCGAGCGAGGCTCGAACCACAGTGGTGAGAGACCTATTGATCAAGAGTCAGCGCTCTTAACCACTAGGCCACGGAGGCCCGTTGCGTACGAGTATGTAACGCGACGTTTGATTGGATAACGTCTAAATTTTCGACAATATATTTATTCTGCGATATATTGTCGGACATTCTACGTCATTTTACGTAACGTCGTTTTTAACTGGTTTCATGCAGTTAACAGCTCTAACATTTTTCTTTTATTTTTTTTCTTTCTTTTTTTCAAAATTCTACAGTATTTTGAACTTATTAATGGACAAGTGCATTGAAATGGGGATAACTGTATTAATATTTGTCATTTAGGAAGGTAAATCGCCAGTATGTCCTCGATTTTAGGTCGCCCAATGCCATTTTATCAATTTTAACTATGCATCGTGTAGAAATTTGCACGTAGAGCCTGCACAAGCGCGCTTGATGACGTTGGTAGAAACGTTTTACTTCTAGGGGATTCGTACTCGAGATTGTCCGGAAGATGTCCCGGCTACACCATCACGAAAACAGGCCTATATAAATTTGACCCCCTGAATAATAAAACTGGGGTTTACAGAGGTATACATTATTTTTCATATTTCTATTGTGGGAACTCGTCAGAACCGCCTCGCCGAGGCGTTTCTATCTTGTACCCATAATCTATGTTTTTAGAAAAATATGAACAATATCGAACGATTTTTTTTTTCCTGAAATTTTTCATTTTTTGATAGTAAAATTTTCAGAATATTTGAATAGGTGTGTTTTCGTAATGGTCGTGAAAAACGCGGTAAGAAAAATACAGTAAAATTGCTATATTAAGACCACCTTTGGGACTGTTCAAAAGTGGTCTTAAAGACCACTTTTGAACAGTCCCAAAGGTGGTCCCCTGACCAGAGGAGTGTAGGCAGAAAACACAAAGAAAAATTAAGTGTACCCTTCAAAATAAGCTTTTCATCGCAGAATTGGTCCTAATTTTAGGTGGTCCTAATAGCGGAATTTCACTGTAACCGCCCCCGCCCATAGGGGCTTGTAGAAATATATGGGCTGCATGATGCTTCCACGCAGAGCTGAATCCGGCCCGCACACTAGTACTGGTAAACCGCTTAGAGGATCTAAGCCTGTCCAGGAACCGCGGTGCGAGGTGGACCGTCCATGCTTATAAACCCTATTGGTTTCATTGGGCGACAGGGCTTGAGATGTCATTTCATCTCAATGTCGGGTAAAAGTCCCACAAAATTGGAAGCAACGTCTCCAAAATGACCTTTACAGTGTTGACGGAGACGTTAAACCTCAAATCAAACAAACAAAAACAAACAAACACTGTACATGTTCGATAGATTGGGGAAAAAGAGAAAGACAAATGCAAAATTAGCATCTGACGGTAACTGGAGTGACGTGTTGGTAACAAAATTGTCACCACATAGCCTTAAAATACTTTGATGGCTTTATTCGTGTGAAAATCATAAAAGCCCTAATATGTCTTTCTACTCAAACCGGACATAAAACCGCGAAATTCCGACAATTTGAGAAAACTAAAATGCAATTTGGTTCTATAGGCGATTGTGTTGCTGCCTTTTAGCACTTCGCAGCTTTTAAAATCCTAAAGTTTTGGCACCCTTATGTCTGTCGAGATCTCAGCTAAACAGTTACGGACAGTCATTACCATAATTAGGCAGGGCTAACACTTCACGTGCAATTAGGGTCTGGCTGCGGGTCCTTTGTAGAGTGCTAGGTGCGGGCCATTTAAACGGACATTTTAACAAGCTTTCAAATTTATCTATCCTTTTTAATCGCATACAATTTGGACCTGTAAAAAATAACACCAATTTAAACGCCTTCCTTTGAACAATAGGACATTATATTTCAATTTGAATGATGTATGAATTGTCATTTTTGTTGTCATGGTCAATAATAATAATAATAATGATAATAATGATAGTTTTGTTTGTTTGGTTTGAGATTTAACGTCCACGTCAAAACTATTTAGGTCATTTTGGAGACGTTGCTTCCAATTTTGTGGGACTTTTGCCCGGGACATCTTAAACCCTGCCGCCTAATGAAACTGGCAGGGTTTATGCATGGACGGTCCGACTCGCACCACTTATAATAATAATAGTTTTGTTTGTTGGAATTGAGATTTAGCGCCCTTGTCAACACTACTTAGGTCATTTTGGATACGTTGCTTCCAATTTTATGGGACTTCTACCCGACATTTCGACTAAATGACATCTCAAGCCCACCCACCCAGTGAAACTGACAGAGTTTATGTATGGACAGGCCGACTCGCAGCACTTTGCCTGGGCAGTCTTAGACCTTCTAAGCTATTTACCAGTACTCATATGCGAACGGCTTCAGCATTGCGTGGAAGCATCATGCAACCCAGGCTATTTCTCCAAGCCCCGATGGACGGGGCAAGCATCATAATGCCGAACAGTGACCATCGGGGCAAATTTTCAATCCGCCCCTCGAAACCATGTTAATTTCTAAAATTATACCATGGGCGGCCAGCGAAGGCCCCGATCATTCTATTTCGCTGTCCGTAAGAATAGTCGTTCACGTGGACCAGCAACACTGGCTCATATCTGGTTCTACAATCTACAAATACACAGGGTGATCTGTCATTATGTATCTGAGGACCCTTCACATACGTTCTCGTGTGACGCGTGCCATATACGTTCAATATTTCAGCTCTGTCAGAAAACATGCCACGCCTTCTGGGATAACGACTGGAGTAAGCGATCAGCCTGTTTAGCTATACAGACTAGCAAGACTCTAGAAGTTTAAGATATATCCCTTATGCACCTATTACCGGTGTATACTAATTACCGGTGTATTCCGTTTTACCCGAATTACTATCGCGTGAGTTGTTGTCAATTCGGAATTTTCCCCTTCATTGCTTACAAGATGTTTTTCTCTCTGTCTGTTAAGGAAAATAATTATAACAGAATTGTCCGTTTCCCAGATTAAGTGACTTCTTTTATCTGTAGTCATAATTAATCATGATGTAGGTTCACTGTTATTGCATAAAAAACATTAAAATTTCGTTTAAAGAAGTTTATAAAGTGTGTCTGCTCGCATCCAACTTTTTGACAGTTTAGTTCTCGATGTATAGATAAAATCAATGACGTCAAACCTTTTGTATTTGCGCGTAAGTCACATGATACCCAAATATGGATGAAGGGTGCGAATACAAAAAAATTCCACTCGCATTTTATCTTGTTAGTTTCTCCCCTTTCTGGTACTACCTCTTGAAAGGTTAAACATAATATGTAATATGTATTCTGTGATACATAGTTGTGGTTATATCCCTTCCATAAATGCAATTATAATAATAAATAAGATAATACTAACTGGATTTAATTGTGACACTTGATTTTCTTTTAAAACATCTATTGTTATGTTCTGTCATGTGTAGTTAATAAAATGGTATACTTCATAAAAATGGTGTAGAAAAAGGAAAAAAAACTTCAAACAGGCCGGTTTTGCTTTCATTTTGAAGGCCAATAACTATTTCATTACAGAACCTCATCACATGTAGGCTCTTATACCCAAATACTTTTCTACAGGATTTGTTAACATATACACCGGTAATTAGTAACACCGGACATTCGAGATGGTGATAGGGGTAGTCCAATAATCCTCGCCCTTGATTCCGTCGCGATTAAGACAAATGTTGGTTTCATTGGGTGGCAGGGCTTGATATACCATTTCATCTCATTGCGGGGTAAAAATCCCACAAAATAGGAAACGGTGTCTCCAAAATGATCGATATAGTGTTGACGGGGATGTAAAACCTCAATTTAAAACATGTGAAAGTAGCAAGTGCACAAGTGCATATTGTGTGTGTCTGTCAGTTTCAAGTCCTGGTACATTTTAAACATATAATTTTTCTTTTCAACCGTAATGCGTCGGTTGGACAGTGGTTGTTCACGAAGTGACAGCCATCATACTTTCACCGCAGCACGTCTTACCTTTTATATCAACATTAAGTGTTTTTTGTACCTTTGTTTTAAGTGTTTTCGTTCGACCTTCGACCCCTACGTGTAAATGTACCCACGTGATTTATTATGGTGGCTGTCAACCATTTGGTTCCCCTTCTCAGAATTTGTCTTAGTTGTGTTTAGAGAAAACCCGGGACCATCTTACATTAAAACAAGAAGAGGCCAGCGTGACACGGAGTGGCTATGTCGTATTTTGTTTCAGGCGTCAAGATTCTGAGGTTTAGCTGGTACGAGACATGGAAAAATTGCAAAAAATCACTTCTAATGATTCAGGGAACGATGTAACACCGCTAGGTACAAGGACCTACACGTTGCAAACATCAAAACGTGTTAGTTTCACGAGCTTGTCGGTGGTGAACGAAACATCGCGTCAGCGTCAATTAAAATGTGCAACAGCTTGTGGCCCCGCCCACTGTTATTACACAAGAAAGTAAGCATATGGGCCACATTACAGTGACCTAGCAAACGGGGGTCCGCTTATGTCTCTCACAGCTGTGAGTTTGACTCTCGCTCGGGTCACACGTTGGTCGTGAAGTTCTGCAACGAAGGGTCAGGTTGTTTCTCTCCGGGTACTCCGATTTCACCCACCTCTTATTAACGATATATACTTTAAAATGGCTCTCCAGACTTTCGGATGAGTCTTTAAACCGAGGTCCCGTCTCCGTATGACCTTAGCTGTTGGTGGGACGTAAAACTCAAACACTCACTCACTCACTTTAAAGTGGCTATTGATAAACGTTTGCCAATAGCCTATATACGTTAAAACGTTTGTCAGTAGTGGAAAAGATAAGATATGCGTCGACACATTAGAACAAGGTCCTTAGCATTCTTCGATTTCTGTGGGCTTCCAATGCGCATGCGCTGTCAAATTATAGGTTTCCGAGGGTACGAGGAAAAAGTAGCAATGGTCTGTCATTATGTGCCCGTGCAAAACAAGCAGAAAGTAGTTAACAGAAAAGTCATAGTCGCCACACAAAATAATGTGTGTGTGTGTGTGAATTCGGGTTTAACGTCGCTTTCAACAATTTTTCAGTCATATCACGACGGTGTCTGGTTGCGACAGGGAGCTCAATGCTCACGTTTATAGTGCTGCCTCACTGAAGTATCATGTCCCAGACACATTACATGATACCACACCCAGTCACATTATCCTGACACTGGATCGACCAGTCCTAGCTCTACCCCGTAAATCTGAGTGCCAAACGAGGAGCAGCTAGTACCATTTTTAACGACTTTGGTATGTCGCGGCCCGGGATCGAACCCGAGACCTCCCGTTCCCCGGAGCGGACACTCTACCAACTGAGCTATCGGGGCCGGTCCACACAAAATAAAGACAAACGAACAATTCTATTAAGAAAATGAGTGTTCTGTGTAACAAACGTCTGTAAATAGCGACTTAACGCAAAATCAGTATAATTGTGACGCTAAAAATTCCAGGCCCCCTTCCATCGTGGCTTGAAGAAATAAGTGGGCTGCATGATGCTTCCACGAAGAGCTGAATTCGACTGCACACGACTACTGCTAAACCACTTAGAGGATCTAAGCCTGCCCAGGCAAAGCGGTGCGAGTCGGACCGTCCATGCTTATAAACTATATTGGTTTCATTGGGCGACAGGACTTGAGATGTCATTTCATCTCACTGTCGGGTAAAAGTCCCACAAAATTGGAAGCAACGTCTCCAAAATGACCTATATAGTGTTGACGGGGATCTTAAACATGAAATCAAACAAACAAACAAAGACACTAAAAATTCCGCTGTTAAGACCGCCTAAAATTAAGACTAATTCTGCTTTAAAAAGCTTATTTAGAAGAGTGGAGTTATTTTTTTCGTTGTACTTTCTGCACATAGTGTCCTCTGGTCAGGGACCACCTTTGGGACTGTTCAAAAGTGGTCTTACAGACCACTTTTGAATAGTCCTAAAGGTGGTCTTAATATACGAATTCTATTGTAATTGGTCAATGTTTTTCAATAGCCTCTTCCTTTATTTTTTCATATTTTCCTTATTTCTGCGGAACAAAAAAGATTGTGTATGCTCGCCTAATTATTGCGGTTCTAAGGAGTACCCACAATCTATGCCTTTGGGCAAAAACATGAGAAATAATGTATACACATGTAAACTCCAGTTTTCCCTACATAAAGTGGGGTGTAGAGGGGTGTTTATTAGAGACTTCTTAACGGTATGTAAGCGGTTTATCACAGTAACAAATCTCGTGGAAACACGACCTTTTCTTGAGAAAAGTTTAGTTTGCAAGGGTATATATATCATTTTTCCTTATTTTTGCTTCAAACATAGAATAATGACACTCGTTATAACCGCCTCATTAAGCCTTTTTGTACCGAATCACCTTCCACCTTATTATAGCAGGAGACCATTTCAAAATTTAGGGTGCCAGGTTGTTTTTTCTTCAAAATTTATTTGGAAAATGGCTGAACGTTTAGCAAACAGTGAAACCCTGATCAGACGTCGCGTTCTGCGACGTCTGATCTGGGCCTGCACTGTTTGGAGTTTCCGGTAAAACATCCTTAGACCCATGCAGAATGCATCGCAAAATGCTTGTTGAGCCGCAAGTGACACATCAGGCACCAATGTTGCCCTAAATTAGGATTGATTAACAAACTTCTAGGAACAACAAACAGACCGCTCGATTACACGGCTAACATACGGCAACATATCCGGCAATTTACACTAATTTATCTAATTGACAATCTGATTTGTGCATCAGGCAGCGGGAATAACCCGTTGGGCTGATAAAAACAAATTACCAAACAATTCATCCAAATTAGCTACTCTATTAGGTAAAGGCGTTAAACGCAAAGCGGTTCCAATTATAACTGGGATACTCTCAGAAGCTAGTGGAAGATAATAGTGACAAATAAGCGCAATCTTCTAATTGGTAGCCGCTATTATTGATCACTAGTTTGTGGCAATTGTAAGAATTATCCAACTCTAAACACCATCTGTATTTCACTGCGATTCATTTATGAATTTTTGATGAAGCTAAAACATTATTATACCGTAGTGTCTCATCCTTAGGCAATGGAAAGTCTATGGAAGAGGTGACTCATAATATAAGAACCTTATATGGGTGTGTGGGGTGGATGGAAAAATCCATCCCTGCATCACGAGGCATCCCTGCATCACTGTCCTGCATCACGAGGCTTGCCGAGTGATGCCGGACAGTGATCCCTCGGGACGGATTGTGATGGAAAAATCCGTCCCGAGGATCACTGTCCGGTATCACGAGGCTTGCCGAGTGATGCCCGACAGTGATCCCTCGGAACGGATTTTCATATCCACCCCTCACACCCATGCAGGATTCGTTTTTCTTGCATACCAGTACCTTCCATTTCTGAGCGTGGATTTTTAATACTGCAACCACTTCGGTTGCCGACGTCCGCCATATTGTGATGGCATTAAAGTGATGTTTAATGACGTCACGTAACATGCTGTGACGTCAACCTTAACGACGGCGCATATGAGGTCGTATTCAACCAGTGCATTTATCAAACACGCGAGAATATTCGAATTTTACCCTTGTCCCTGGGTAAGAACATCAGGGTTAGAACAGAATTTCTATCCCAAGCTAAAATATGGCTTTCCTTATCTGGTGTGCACATTTCAAATCTAGTAACCTAATAAAGGGGATCAGTAGTGACCTATAGTGCTTTCTACTGACCTATAATACGTCTAGTGATCTTGACAGACTGGACCGACTTTTCAGTTACCTTATTTGCAAGCGTATCCAATTACTTGCAACCTTTTATACCCGGAAAAACAACCAAAGTGCAATTTATTATCTTTTCTATATTTATTTACATAGATTTTCAGAATCTTACCTTCTCGGGCTTTCCTTGCTTGAATGGTCTGTTGCAATAATTGCGCACTGCTACTGTCGTTGCGTCTAAACCTTGAAAATAATTTCCAAAACCAAAACAACCCATTTATTTGCAGATTTTCATACAGACTGTAAACGCCAAGGAACTTTTATTCGAGCGGCCGTGTTATTTCTGAGGTCTCTGTGGTACAGTGACGTCAGAAACATTGCACTCTTTGACGTCAAGTTAGACTACGTGTGCACGCCAAGACACTGAATATCATTTAACAAACCACACTGTCTGCAGTCGTTTTTGTTGAAATTTACTAAAGTTACTAAATTATAGAAAACTGTATGATTATTTGGCTTGCGGTATAAACTAAATACAGTAAAATTCCGCTATTAAGACCACTTAAAATTAAGACTAAATCTATTGAGAAGGTTTCAGTTATCCTTCTCTTGTGTTTTCTACACCCAGTGTCTCCAAATAAGCGACCACCTTTAGGACAGTTCAAAAGTGATCTAAAAGACCACTTTTGAAGTGTCCCATAGGTGGTCTCAATAAAGAAATTTTACTGTACATGATAAATGTCTTGGTTAGTAAAATATAATCGGTCCGCCGCGACAATTTTATAGGGGCTCGCTCAGTGAAGCTATTTACGACGTCACTCGTAGATTTTTGACGTTAGACGGTGAGTTACACTGAAAAGTGTTGGCGTGATTTCTTCTAATAATGGTAGAAGCCTCCGTGGTGCAGTGGTTACGCTACTCGCCTTGTAAACCAGGGATCGCAGGATCGCGGGCTTCTGCAGACTTTCGGATGAGTCTTTAAACCGAGGTCCCGTCTCCGTATGACCTTAGCTGTTGGTGGGACGTAAAACTAAAACTCACTCACTCTTCTAATAATGGCGAAAGTTTGGGAGAGTTTGAAGAAACAACAAAACTGTTGTCCGGTTTAATGTGTTAGAATCTATATACATTGTTAGTTGTTAGTTTGTCGATTAGCTGTTAGAAGACAAACAGGTCACTCGCGCTACTTGCTACTTGATTTAATTTTTATATACAGTAAAATTCCTATATTAAGAACACCTTTGGGACTGTTCAAAAGGTGGTCTCTGACCAGAGGACAGTGTATGCATGAAGAAAAAAAAATAACCGCAACCTACTAAATAAGCTTCTAAAAACAAATTAAGTCTTAATATTAGGTGGTCTTAATAGCGGAATTTTACTGTACCTTACAACTGACCACCACGCCCCCGCTCATCGGGGCTTTGAGAAATATATGGGCTAGATGATGCTTCCAGGCAGAGCTGAAACCGACCGCACACGAGTACTGGTAAACCACTTAGAGGATCTAAGCCGACCCAGGCAAAGCGGTGCGAGTCGGACCGTCAGTGCTTTTAAACCCTATTGGCTCCATAGGGCGACAGGGCTTGAGATGTCATTTCATCTCAATGTCGGGTAAAAAATCCCACAAAATTGGAAACAACGTCTCCAAAATAACCTATACAGTGTTGACAGGGACGTTAAACCTCAAACAAACAAACAAACAACTGACCACAATATTATTTTCCAAGTGGGTGTGGCCGGCTCCTCTTTTTAATCAAGATTCACATAGGGCTTACGGTAAAGCAAGGTTTAACCCATTTTTTACCAGAAACCCCAAAACGGGTACCCTGGCAAACAGTGCAGGCCCAGATCAGACGCCGAAGAACGCGGCGTCTGATCGGGGCCTACACTGTTTGCTAAAAGTTAAGCCATTTTCCAAATGAATATGGAAGAAAACACAACCTGACACCCCTTAATTTTGGAATGGACTCCTGGTATATATGCGGAGGAAGATTCCATTTGGTGCAAAACGGGTTAATATGATTATTTGAAAGAAATATAGTTGTATACATGCAGATGTACAATGAAACGACTTTCGTCACGCGATTATGCAGGAAACATTATTTATTTATAATTTTTGCAACTTATTTAAAGACTGTCTGCAGAACGTAATATCATTTACCCGACTCTCCGCTGGGACATTCGCTCGATCGAAATTACGCCATTGCCGGCCAGATGCGTGTCTGACTGGTGATCAGGAGGACGAAGGTTCGATATCTGCCGGGGTCGGCAGCATTCTCTTGTGGAGATTGATCATGAAATCTTTTCTACGGTCATTCTCTCCCTTCCGCTGAGTCGAGAAGGACAGTTGTCAGTTTCTGGCGAAGTATACTGGTTAACCGCTTACGTATAAGCCTGCCCAGGAAAAGTGTGGATAGGTAAAATGACCAGCTTAATATGACCTAAATAGTGTTGACTGGACCGTTAAACTCTAAAACAATCAAACAATTCACACGATAAATATCTCGAATTCGACACTGACGACCTCAACCAAAGTATCTACGCGTATCAGCATGTTGAATTCAGCGTTTCCCGACATATACATATACACCTCTATCGACGGCCCCGCCCATCAGGGCTTGAAGAAACGGATGGGCTGCATGATGCTTCCACGCAGAGCTGAAACCGAACCGCACACGAGTACTGGTAAACCGCTAAGAGGATCTAAGCCTGCCCAGGCAAAGCGGTGCGAGTCTGCCCGTCCATGCTTATAAAATCCTATTGGTTTCATTGGGCGGCAGGGCTTAAGATGTCATTTCATCTCAATGTCGGATAAAAGTCCCACAAAATTGTAAGCAACGTCTCTAAAATGACCTTTACAGTGTTGACGGGGACGGTAAACCTTAAATCAAACAAACAAACACCTCTATCGAATTCGAGAAAAATGTCGAATAACTAGTTCTCTCGATTTACCCTGTCGAATTCTACACTGTCAAATTCAAATTAAGTTGCCGACAAGCATCAGACAACATTCGAACTTCAATGGCTCGAACCCCTTTGGGACCATGAAAATATGTTCAAGACAGGTAGTTCGAGCCACTGAGGGTTAATATCGGAGTCATGTCAGGAGGCATTATAGGGATCTCGTTTCGATTTTCATTAAAATAAAGGTATCTCGTTTCGCCTCTGTAAAGATATATCGTGTCGCCTCTAAAATGGTATAGAAACCTCAGTGGTGTAGTGGTTACGCTACTCGCCTTGTAAACCAGGGGTCGCAGGATCGATCTCGGGCTTCTCCGGACTTTCGGATGAGTTTTTCTACCCAGGTAGGTCTGGTTTTCACCCAACCCTGATTCACGGTCAGTTCGATATAGGTAAAAAATCTTTGAAATGCCTGTAACCACCCCCCCCCCCCAAAAAAAAAAACAAAAAAAAAAACGAATAAAACAAAAACACACAAAAAAACAATGAGTTGGCGATCCTGCGAGAGATGGTAAGAGAGAGAGAAAGAAAGAGAAAGAGAAGAGAGAGAGGAGAGAGAGAGAGAGAGAGAGAGAGAGAGAGAGAGAGAGAGATGAGAGAGAGAGAGAGAGAGAGAGAGAGAGAGAGACTACATCTCTACATGTACGATAATACTGCCAGAAAAGTTGTGTTAATGAAGTACGACATGATTTCATGTTTATTGCAAATCAACTCTCATGTCAGAAGAACTGACTAAAACAGAACCACACACCATTCTGGCGCAGGGCGCGCGCCAACTTTCACGTGCATGTTCTCGAACGCAACTATGTGGGGTGTCAATTTTGATGCTTGTTTCTGTAAAAGCGTTACGATGTTTTCATTTTCTGCTATGATGTAAGGGGAGAATTAGGTTCACTTATTATGATAGGTTGCAACTGAGATAAGATATATCTCTTGTTCCGCCATCAGAACTGTCAAAACGAATCAATCAGCTCATCAATATTATTAACCAATCAAATGGCTAATAATCACTAATACCAATACTAATAATGACTGTGAATAATAACATTTCTGTTGCTTTTCTGTTTTCCTAAGCTGTCCTAAGCTTAATGCGATATCCAAGTTATATTTTCTTTTCAGTAAATACATACACATGCACGCACACACACGCTCACATTTAACAAGCTTCCTAATAGGATATACAGTGGAATTCCGCTGTTGAGACCAGCTGAAATTAACACCAGTCCTTCTATCAGGTTTTTCTTTCTTTGCGTTTTCTATTCCAAAGCCCTCTAGTAAGAGACATCCTTTGAGAATGTTCAAAAGTGGCCTTAGGAGACCTCATTTGGGACTGTTCAAAAGTGGTCTTAAAGACCACTTTTGAACTGCCCAAAGTGTGGTCTTATTAGACAGACAGAGAGGGAGAGAGAGAGACTGAGAGAGAGAGAGAGAGAGATGAGAGAGAGAGAGAGAAGAGAGCAGAGAGAGAGAGAGGAGCGAGTGAGAGAGAGAGAGAGAGAGAAGACGAGAGAGAGCAGGAGAGAGAGGAGAGAGGAGAGAGAGAGAGAGGAGAGAGTGAGGAGCACTAGTTATAAATGTGAATGCAAGGTGAACAGTTATAAAGCGGTGTTTGCACTGAGATAAAGTAACGGGGTTATGCGTTGAAAACCATTTGTATGCCTGTTTGTTTAGCGCAAGTTGTACAACAAATTACTACTTTAAACTTGGGGTCGACCGTAGCGGAAATAGTTGATATAAGTGAGTGGATTTTTAATTCCACTGCAATTGTAATTGATTTTATTATTTAGATTGATATCATTGCGACTATCAATATATACTTTTAAATCCATTTGATTTCAATCAAGCGGCCTAAATTTGGCCTTACAGCTCCTCAAGAAGACATGTTTATTACCAGCGAAATTTACACCGCTTCCATACGTCTTTACTGAGCGGCCTCAGAAACCTGGTGATACTCGAGTAATCTGGTCGTTGGCAGACTTAATTAAAGCATGTAAATTTCACTCCGTTACCATTTAAATTTCACCAGTCGACTGATAGAAGTGCCTGATTTTGCAATTCAAAGGGATATAACGTAATAAGGAAGCTTAAAATGCATTTAAAGTCAGGGCAAATAATCTGTCTATCCCGCCAGTAATACATTTCAGTATTGCATGGTCTACGAGGCGCCGATAGCGAATTATTCGAACAAAACTACTCAAGAAAGATCAGCATTTGAGACGATGTGCTCGTCTTAAGGAATCTAGATATAACGTATAGATATATTTTTTCATACCAACCCCAGAACAATGCAATTTTGCAACAAATATTTTTTTTCTGAAGAAATGAATTAGGGGATAACGGCATTTATAAATTGTCATTTGGGGAGGTTAATCGGCCATTTTACGGCCGGAAATTTAGTTTTACGGGCGACGCGTTAGCGGAGCCGTAAAACGGAATTTGCGACCGTAAAACCAACGATTTACCTCCCCAAAATACAATTTCAATACAGGCATCCCCATTCTAATGCAGTTATTCACTTGATTTGTTTAAAAAAAATGTTGTTTTTAGCCCTAAACGGCAAGCTCAGTGAGCTGCGTAAAACCAAATACCTACCAATAAAAAGCGACGTTACATGATATACTGTCGCAAATTTTTGACTTTATCCTATCAAACGTCTCGTTACATATCGAAGTGCATTAAAGTGTAATTTTAACGCTCATTGAAGTTTGAATAATGGGAACACCTGGCAGATTTGTTTCCGCCATTTTTCCAAGGAAGACAACTTTCGGAACTTCATGTTCGATTTACTATAAGTCCTGTCCCACTGAAAAAAGGGGTCTACTCTTATAAGAAAGAGTTTGCTCCTCAGGAGCAAATTCATTCCTTTAAGAGTTGACCCCTATTGACCCCTATTGACGTTGAGAGACAAAAATACTTTTGCAAACAGTTGCCTCCCCTGAAGCTGTTTCCAGTCCCCTTAAAGACCGTTAAAATATATTACCTTTATTAATTATATTTACGTACAGTATTTTATTTTCCATCCATTATTTCTGGTTTGAGGCCTAAATTGAAAAAAAAAAACAAGAAAAGAATTGCCGCCAGTTTTCGGGAGAGCGTCATTGACGTCATGACGTCGCCCGTCGTCCAATCATATTTGAGAGAACCGTGGTTTATTTTGGCCAGGACTCGCACCACTTTGCCTAGGCAGGCAAAGACCTTCTAAGTGGTTTACGGCCAGTGACTCATGTGCGGTCAGTTTCAGCTCTGCCGGCGTGGAAGCACACCATGCAGCCCAATCTATTTCTCTAAGCCCCGATGGCTGGGCCCCAATTCTTTGTGGTTTTTGACCAGGTAAGACACAGACTCGCCTGCTCAGTTACACAGAGTAGCAAGAGTTCTGGGGCCAGTTGTTCAAAGCATCGTTAGCTTAACGATCTCGTTAGTGGTCATATTGTTAACCCGTTTTTAGCAAGTTTAATATTTAATTTTTTGGTATTTTTTGCTGGAAAAAATGTGAGCAGCTTTTGCGTCCACAAAAGCTGCTCACATTTTTTCAGCAAAAATTTTAGCATATTTGCCATATTTAATGATCAAAATTTTAACGATACCCTTAACTAACGATGTCGTTAGTTTTGAACAACTGGCCCCTGAAATTGTATTTATATACGCTTCGGAGTATTGCAATATCCACGCTTCGATCACTATGTTGCTGACGAGTGGGTGAAGGAGTGAGTGAGTTTTACGTTCCACCAACAGCTAAGGTCATACGGAGACGGGACCTCGGCTTAAAGACTCATCCGAAAGTCTGGAGAAGCCCGGGATCGATCCTGCGACCCCTGGTTTACAAAGCGAGTAGCGTAACCCACTACACCACGGAGGCTTCTAAGTTGCTGACGAGACTGCCAGGATTAAAAAAAAAAGTAACGTGGCTTATATGATGTGGGATATACTATGGTCGTTATTTTATGGCATTGTCAGATTACGGTCGGTGGCTAAATTTTTTCAGGACTTAAAGGAATCCAACATTTTCAATACAACAGTCGAACTTACACGTCGACATCTAAAACCGTTACCTTTGGGACCATAAAAAAATGTTCGAGACAGGGGTAGTTGGAGCCACTGAGGGTTAATCTAAGCTCGAGGCCCGTAGGCATAATGTGAAAAACTTTCTTTTCGTTTTTGGTTTTACGACCCTTTCATGGGCTGCATGGTGGTTTCCGCGCAGAGCTAAAACCGACCGAAACTTGAGTACTGGTAAACCGATTAGGCTTAAGCCCGCCGAGGAAAGGTGGTCCTCTTGCGTTTTCTATGGGCGGTTAGGCTTAAAATTTCATTTCATCTCAATGTCGGGTAAAAGTCCCACAAAATCGGAAGCAAAGTCTCCAAAATGACCTAAACAGTGTTGAGGGGAACGTAAAATCTCAAACAAACAAAAAAAAAAAACGGCCCTTTTAAGATTATTTCGCTTATTTTGAGCCGATCGTCATCAGAGGTGGTCCAAAAACCGGAGTACCGCGAGAAGAAAAAAACCACCTGACCTTCAGTTGTAGAACATGGCGTCTCATATGTGACCGAGTGAAGCTCGAACCACAGCGGCGAGGGACTTAATGATAAAGAGTAAGCGCCTATTGAATGGCCTAATGAATAGTTTAGGGATACCTTTCCGAGCTTTTGTAAAATAGGATATGTTGTGTGTACTCGTTAGATCTTCGAGGCGATTCTAATGAGAACACACAGCATACATGTTCATGATAAAGTAAGAAAAATATCCCTAAACTATCTCTAGAAAACAAAAGATTGTCAGCTGGAACCATCGGGTGCATTTCTTACGGTGCATTTCTTACAGAACCAAAAAAGTTCGATACAGCCATGGTATTCGAGGCCCTCGAAGTTCCACTGCAAAGGATTGATAATAAAATGTTTGTCTCAATACTTAAGACGAGTATGGCACTTAGGCATCAGGGGACAGTTAATCGCAGCACTTTTTTGTCCGTGTCACACCAAGTTTTTGAATCGTTATCAACAACTCCTGGAGAAAGCGATAACTTCTGTTTTGGTTTTAAATTGCTCCACACATGCATGAAATCAAAACAGAATACCAAAGAAACACTTCTCTGTTTGCATAGGCTGACAGCAGCAGCATTTCACTTACCCCACCCACTAATTTTTACATACAAAAAATCATGACTCCACCTCACTTTGACAGATCCTGTGAATTTACTCCCAAAACACCAGTACTTGGCGCCTGTTGAAATGTCATGTACACTCAGTCACATGCAAAGAAATAGACAGAAAAGTATACCATAACCAGTAAACTTTTTCAGGAATCCTCTTTGAAAAACAGCCACTTTTTAGTGCCAAAGTTACCTTCGTGAATTCAGATATGCCGCTGCACCTTGAACTTGCACAGCATCCAGACAGCCGGGGTTTTAGTTTCGTATTCCATTTCATAAAAGTACAGATACTCAGCAAATAAGCCCACATTGGCAAAAAATATCCACATATCACAATTTCTATGAGCAACCATGCCATTATTGACCCTCCTACTATAATATTTTGAAAAACGTCCACCCTCAAATGCGAAACTGTCCCCTGATGCCTTAGCAATTCTAATGCATAGCGGGAATGTTTGTTTGTTTGTTTATTTGTTTGATTTGATGTTTAACGTCCCCGTCAACACGGTAAAGGTCATTTTGGAGACGTGACTTCCAATTTTGTGGGACTTTTACCCGACATTCAGATGAAATGACATCTCAAGCCCTTCCGCCCAATGAAACCAAAAGGGTTTATAGGCATGGACGGTCCGACTCGCACCGTTTTGCCTGGGCAGGCTTAGATCCTCTAAGTGGTTTACCAGTACTCGCGTGCGGTTCGATTTCAGCTCTGCGTGGAAGCATCATGCAGTCCGTCTATTTTTTCAAGCCCCGATGGGCGAGTGCCGCAAAGCGAGAATGAAAAAAGACGTTGATATGATTAAACGATAAACTTCTTGTGTGTTTGTTGTTTTAGTTCATTTTGAGACTTTACGTCCCTGTCAACACTATTTAGGTGAGCGCGTTTGAGTTTTACGTCCCATCAACAGCTAAGGTCATACGGCGACGGGACCCCGGTTTAAAGACTCATCCGAAAGTCTGGAGAAGCCCGGGATCGAACCCATGACCCCTGGTTTATGGGACGAGTAGCTTATCCACTAGACCACGGAGGCTTCTACACTATTTAGGTCATTTTGGAGACGTTGCTTCTGATTTTGTGGGACTTTTACCCGATACTCAGATGAAATGGCATCCCAAGCCATATCCGCCCGAAGAAACCGCTAGAGTTTCAGGGGCGGTCCAACTCGCACTCCTTTTCCTGGACAGGTTTAGTCCCTCTAATCGGTTTACCATGCAGCTCTCAAGCTCGGGCGGTTTCAGCTCTGTGAGGAAGCACCGTGCAGCCAAATCTATTTCAAAGCCCGGATTGGTGGGGGCTTCTACATGTGTTTGGAGATGTGTGCAGGATGTTGCTGGTTACGTTTTGCCTATCATGGAAATGTTAAGTATCTATGAGGACAACACTTAAGGGGAATGGGAACGCCTGGCAGATTTTCCCGCCACTTTTCAAAGGGAGACAACTTTCGGAACTTCCAGTTCGTTTTCTACAAGCCCTGTCCCACTGAAAAAGGGGCCTACTCTTAAAGGAAAGAATTTGCTCCTCAGGAGCAAATTCTTTCCTTTAAGAGTTGTCCCCTATTTGGAAGCAAAAACAGTTTTCCAGGGGTTGCCTCGCCTGGAGGTGTTCCCATTCCCCTTAAAACGCTAAAGAAACAGAGTATGAAATGTCAATGCATGGTGAAATCCGCCTGGTCTTCCAAATGATATGGGTTTTCTCGCAGTATAATAGGTTGAGTCACTTTGGTGTGTGGATGGGACAGGGAATGGGCTATATAGAGGATAAGAAAATCTCTGTGTGGCCTGGATACCCATCTCTAACGATAGGCCTATACGTATAGGTGAAATATTCTTAGAACGAATCGTCAAACCCTAATAAATTATAGACCGCGTAAATTCGTTTCACTGACCGTTCCAAGGCGGTTCTCCTGTCGCGGTTTATTTTTGTCATGGTTTGTCTCGTTTTTTGTCTACGCCCATGGGCGTAGACATTATAGAGATTGAGTTTAACACGGAAGTACAGCCATTAGTTACCCACAGTGCATTTTGACCTTTCCATTCTTATGCAACACAACAAGTATAAGCTTTCACAAGAAGAAAAGAGCAGCCTATAGCAAGTGTAAGCTTTCACACAAAAAGAGGCCTGCGCGCAGAGCTCTGGCACAGAATTGCTACATGTATTACATTTGTACAAGCCTATATCTGCTGTCATATTGTACAGGCTAATACAAAAATATATATCTACAAACTCTCGACCACGACGGACCACTGCCTATCCTATAAGCTACTCAGCAGCCTTCGGCTCTGGTGAGCTTAAAAAAAACATACCTCGCCGTTAGTATACTTTCAGGTTTAATATTCAATTAGTCTTCTATAAAGTCTTACTCAACCAACAGTTTTCAAGCATTCAATTTGACAGATGTCACAAGCATACACGTGCCTTTTGAAAGATGAACAAGTACTTTTTCACAATATTACAACATTTTAGACATTATACTTCAGTCGGCAGGATGGCAAATTAGACTATTGCCAAAGACAGTTAATTGTATAAAACACATTTCTGGGATATAACTCTAGACATTCACATTTAATATGTGCTAAGCGTAGACCTAGCTTTTGGTAAAAAGCTATACTTGTGTTTTGTTTGGATAGCCAATTGGCCTAACTGTCCTTTTGGCTTTCCGCTATTGATCTTTCATTAGGGTCTAGTTATTTCATGTTTGTGTTTCCCTTTGGTGTCTCTGATAAGAGCTTTGGGTTAATTGTATCGATTCCTCTTCTGTTTTGATTGATTTAAGGTTAAACGTCCACGTAAACACTGTTCAGATAATTTTGGAGACGTTGCTTCCAATTTTGTGGGACTTTTACCCAACATTGAAATGAAATGATATCTCAATACATGCCACTTAATGAAACGAATAAGGTATATGCATGGACGGAGTTTACTCATGTGCGGTCGGTTTCAACTATGCGTGGAAGTATCATGTAGCCCAATCCTTTTCTCTAAGCCCCGATGGGCCCATAAAAATATAGTAAGTATTAAAGAATATGTTCATTAACGACCTTATATTGGCGACATGATTATTAACGCTTACAATGTAGCCTTGTTTGTAATGTCATACAAAAAGTTTTGAAATGAGGAAAAAAAAAACCTTTCTCAATTAACCCATTAATGACTCATAGATTCTTCCACTTAACGGACGAGTCTATTTCCATTTTCAGGGGTGCAAGTCTTGTTTATTTGTTGTGTGTTTTAGAAAAATAATATGCTTCAAGGCAAACAGTGTAGACCCTGATCAGACGCCGCGTTATGCGGCGTCTGATCAGGATCTACACTGTTTGCCAATGTCCCATTTTTGTGTCGCTAGGCATAAATGGGTTATTTATGTAGTTCTCAATTAATGACTCGCGGCATGTAAAAATCCATCTTTGGACACGCATGCTCTGGGAAAACTAAAACCAGCCTGCCTTCCAACTCAGTCATGTGTCTTCATGAGGGAGCTTCGGTCCAACGGGCATCCGTGTAGCTCAAGGCGGCAACTCTGATCAGACTGCGCGGATGCAGAGGCTGATCTGTGCCTTCGCTGGCCGCACGTGTGAACCGGCCTATTTCCCCTGTGCCCACTTTCATATTTTCATCATTATTATTATTTGTAACAAATCATGATACATTGATTATAAAAAGGTATCGCGTCAGATACATTGTGGTGTCGGACATTAGGTCTATGTGAAAATACGTTCCGGTTTTGAGACCCTACAAATAACCACAAATGAACTTTTGACATTTATAGACACCATGGCTTTTTTTCTAGAATATGTGAGTGAATCCGAATACAGTTTTGAGTTTTCAAGCTTAATGGGACTAGAACATTGAATTTGTTCATAACTGACCTTAAAACTGTCGTCAAGGTCACCAAGAAGGCACGCCCCACGCGCCAGTTTCGTAAGGATCAACCCGAAGGTTGCTATGCTGCTGTAAACCTTAGACTAATCTGGCTGGAATTTGGCAATGCTTTTTCTCCATTGGTGCCTTAAGAGGATAATGAAAGATCAAGGTCACATAACTATTTTTATTTTGAAAACATTTTCCAGTAGGGACCATAAAACCCAAATAAAATTAAAGACCGTAAAATTCCTATATTAAGACCACCTATGGGACTGTTCAACAGTGGTCTTCAAGACCACTTTTGAACAGTTTCAATGGTGGTCGATGACCAGAGGACACTGTATGCAGAAAATATAAAGAAAAAATAACTGTAACGTACTAAATAAGCTTTTTAAAGCAGAATTAGACTTAATTTTAGGTGGTCTTAATAGCGGACTTCTACTGTACATGTTTGGAACCTTCCATAATTTGTTTTTGAACCCCGCCCATCGGGGCTGGAAGAAATATATGGGCTACATGATGCTTCCACGCAGAGCTGAAACCGACCCGCACACGAATACTGGTAAACAGCTTAGAGGAGCTAAGCTTGCCCAGGCAAAGCGGTGCGAGTCGGCCCGCCCATGCTTATAAACCCTATTGGTTTCATTGAGCGACAGGACTTGAGATGTCATTTCATCGCAATGTCGGGTAAAAGTCCCACAAAATTTGAAGCAACGTCTCCAAAATGACCGTTACAGTGTTGACGGGGACGTTAAACATCACATCAAACAGTGTTTTTCCTCGTAAGTATAGCCAGCAACCCAGTTACGATAACGAGGCAATAAAACAGATAGCGGTGCCATCACGGTTTTCGTCGTCCAGAGACCCAGCATAATTAGCTACGATGAAGTGGGTAGGTTCTGATGACTTTACAAGATAACTGCGAAGTGATGAGATTGTGAACAAGTCTAGGGATTTATTGAACAAGTTTATGCCGAAATTTGACGCCAGGCCCGATCCATACGTAGCCACATCAGACAGTGTTTATTATGAAATTACACCCACTTTATTTATAATTATGATATCTTGAAGGGTTCTCTAAGACACATTCGCGGACATAAAGATAACGCAAGGGTTCTCATTGTAAGGTAGTCACTTAGAGGATAAATTTAATTGGAAAGATTGCATAATTTTATATCCAAATGTTGAAGTAACCGACTACCGCAAACTTTAGTATAGGAATGCCTAGTGGAGTCAAAAGGTTTAAGCAAAATGACTAAATTCGTACATTGTCAATATGTCATGCAACGTCTACAAGTAGCGTATATAAATTGCCTGCCTTTAAGATGAAATTAAAAGCCAGTCCAAACATGACCATTCCTGTCCATGTAAAGTCTAAAATTTATTTTGTACTTTCCTTCTACTAGTAGTTTGCTAGGACCCCAACCCCGCCTCGCCTCACCCCGCCTCGCCTCCTTCGGCTCGGACCATATCAACGCGGCGGTCCAGGTACTGGTCCGAGAGCAGTCCATTAACCTTGATGGTGCCCTCAGCCTAGGTTTTTATTGTTTTAATGCATTGAACAACTGCTGCAAAACGATACACCACAAACAAACGACAATTGAAAGGTGAGGGCTATGTTGTTGTTAAGCTGGTTTCCGGCAATTTAACAGAGCGACAGTCAGAAATAAAAATAAACTGAAAACAGCAAATTAATCATGATTGTAAAAAATCTTCCGATGCACGTCTTTGCACGTGATGCTTTGCTAGCCAATGAAAAACGTGTTTCATTTGTGACATACAATAAATGTCCTTGGACTCTGACCTTTTCCAAAGTGTGCGTGTGTTTTTTTTGTTTTTTTTATTATTATTATTTTACGCTTTTCATTCGACCCGAGCGAGGCTTGAATGTACATGGGAGAGAGAGAGAGAGAGAGAGAGAGAGAGAGAGAGAGAGAGAGAGAGAGAGAGAGACAGACAGACAGACAGACAGGCAGAGAGGACTAACCAACTAGGCCGACCCATATTATTAAGAAAGATAACACAGAGTGAAATCTCGATGGCCTAAAAACTGGTGGCTCATTTACCATGGCTTATTCCAACTCTTTCTTGAGAACCTGGGAAATTATTCCCATAGCAACGAATACAGTGAAACATCAATAACTCGAATACGGACAATTCGTTTACAATCACTAATTCGATCTGTAGTCCATGATTTACAATAATCCCCCCCTTATATTTTGGATAATATACATGTATGTTATTTTTCCTATTTTATCTTGAAAAGGTATGTTGTGTGTACTCATTAGAATCGCCTCAATGAGGTGATTCTAATGAGAACACACGACATACCTTTATTTTATAGAAGATCATAAAGATATCCTAAAGTGGTCCCTATTATACCTGGCATTATAAATAAACCTCAGTAATTCGAACTACCCCTAGCTCGAAAAAATCTTCATGGTCCCCGAGGGGTTCGAATTATTGAAGTTCGACTGTTTTAATATTTTTGGGATAATTTTCTTATCTTTGTCTTGAAAATTGTTGCTGTGTGTGCTCATTAGAATCGCCTCGATGAGGCGACTCTAATGAGTACACACGACATACCTTTATTTTAAAGAAAATGAGAAAGATATCAGTCACTTGATCACTCGTCTTGGTAAGGCCCTATGATTAACCCTCAATGGCTCGAACTACACAACCCCTGTTTTGAAAAACAGTTTCGTGTTCCCGGTAATGTACGAATCATTGAATGTTCGAACCATTGGAGTTCGCCATTATTCTATGGACCTAGAAAAGGCATAATTCAGGGGAGGCAACACTGCAGAAGTATTTTTGTCTCCCACGTGTCAATAAGGGTCAACTCTTAAAGAAAAGAATTTGCCCCTGAGGCGCAAATTGTTTCCTTTAAGAGTGGACCCCTATTCCCGTGGGAAAGAGTTTATAGAAAAGCAAACAGGAAGCCCCGAAAGTTGTCTCCCTTTGAAAAATAAGGTCTACAAGTATCTACATAACTATTCCATATGTTTTTATTTCTGAAAAGCATAAAAAGTGACTACAGTACTCTCTTGCTTCCGCTAATTCAAGAAGGGCAGTTGTCAGTTTCTGGTGAAAGAGTGTGCACTGCACTGGCTAATTTCTCTCTCGCTTTCGCTTGTTCAAGAAGGGCAGTTGTCTGTTTCTGGTGAAAGGGTGTGCACTGCACTGGCTAATTTCTCTATTGCTTTCGCTTGTTCAAGAAGGGCAGTTGTCAGTTTCTGGTGAAAGAGTGTGCACTGCACTGGCTAATTTCTCTCTTGCTTTCGCTTGTTCAAGAAGGGCAGTTGTCAGTTTCTGGTGAAAGAGTGTGCACTGCACTGGCTAATTTCTCTCTTGCTTTCGCTTGTTCAAGAAGGGAAGTTGTCAGTTTCTGGTGAAAGAGTGTGCACTGCACTGCACGGAAAACCAAAGCTGGATTCAACGCCCCGAAAGGCTTAGGCAATTTTTATTCAAAGACATAGAGGATGCAGTCGGACAGTGTATATGAGACTGCATAAATCCTTGGTGCTAGCAGGGATGGAATATGGAGCAGCAGTAACAGTAGAATCCCTGGCAGAGAGCAGTAGGTCCAGAGGTCAGCAATGCTAAAGGCATTAGGCTGTTTGAACAGTACCAGCACAGAAGCCTTGAAAGTCTTGACAAACACCATGCCTATTGACCTGCACCTCAAGATTAGACAAGCACAAGAAGTCATCAGAGTCGGTGCTAAATATGCAGATGATCCCCTCAGGGAAGAATTTGATTCATGAATAGAAGGGGACATGGCTGTTGGTAGGAGAGCAACATTTTTTCATTTATTGATGTTCAGATTTAGGGAAGTGAAGGGTTTGGTATTGAAAAGTAATTCAGGTACACCAAAAAATTGATGGGGCTCATTAAAGAGAAAGGTAGTATAGAGAAAGAAGAATTCCAGTTTTCTAAAGAAGAACAGAAAGAAACTATAATAGAGCTACTTAGTAAGTGTGGTACAAATGATGTACTTTTGTTCATGGATGGATCAGCGTTAGGTAATCCAGGCCCAATCCTTTGTTTTCACTGACGTCACAACCAAGTACACAAATACCCATAATGCCGCGCGCGCAGCCATTTTGATTCCCTAGCAACTGTCAAAAATACTCAATATTCATGCATCAGTGTACCGGCGTATGTACAATAAAAAAAAACGATATAAATAAAAAACATCAGAGATTCAAGATGACCCCTATATATGAACTCTGTTGATGATTTTAACGATTATTTTTCTTATATAGGGGGATTTTTTTTCTAGCCCGTTATACTCAGTCCGCTGAAATTATTATTGAAAATAACAATTTATTTAAATCTTTTCATACAAGAGTCCCCTGTTTACGGGCACCCTGTCCAGAAGTGCAGGCACAGAACACGGCCTACATTTTTTTTGCAAAACGTTCAACCATTTTTTGATTGAAGTTTTTCGAATTACCTCAGCCGCACCCCCCCCCCCACTCCCCACCCGCAATTTCGACAGCTGTACATAGAGAGAATGGTTCTTATCTCTCTATCTATCTGCCTGTCTGTCTGTGTCTGTCTGTCTGTCATCTATCCATCCATCCATCTATCTATTTCATACTGAGTCGGTCATATTTTGCCATTACCTCAGTCTGAAATGGGGTAAGAATTTCAGCTGTTTTGGGTCGATTGTCATGTTTGTCAGTTGACCCAAAGTTACTAAGTTTAAAAGCATACGTGCTAATGTTCACGTGACTGTCACTGACTAATCAGAATAACGGTTACTGATAGAAAAGATCAGACTTTTGCGTATTATGGGTTAATTATATATAGAATCTAGACGTGAATCATGGGTTGAGCTTGGCAAAGTGTTGACCCAGATTAAACGCTCAAAATGCTTAAAACTGGAATTTAAGGGATATACATATATGAAATAATTTATATCTCAGTCCGCCGGCCGCGGTAGCTCGGTCGGATACACGTCTGACTGGGAATCAGGAGGACGCGGGTTCAAGACCTGCCGAGGTCGGCAACATTCTTTCGCGGAGATTGATCATGAAATCTTTTCTACGGCCATTCTCTCCCTAACACCGATTCAAGTGGGGCAGTTGTCAGTTTCTGGCAAAAGAATGTGCAATGTTCTGGTTAACCGCTTACCTATATATAAGTTTGCCCAAGTGTGGATAGGTAACCAGTCTGGCTTAATATGACCTAAATAGTGTTGCCTGGGACATTAAACTCAATATCGAAGAAAATATCTCAGGACCATGCATTTTCCCAGTCTACAATCAGAGACAATCGATCCACCAGTATTCTCCGTGGTTTGATTTGTAAAAAAAAATAAAATAAATAAAATGGGGAGATTCAATGCTACTGGGACATGTCTTCCTTAGAAACCTCTGTCAGCCCTAGCCCATCGGGGCTTGAAGAAATAGATGGGCTGCATGATGTTACCACGCAGAGCTGAAACCGACCCACGCACAAGTACTGGAGTAGAGGATCTAAGCCTGCCCAGGCAATGCGGTGCGAGTCGGACCGCCCATGCTTAAAAACCTTATTGGTTTCATTGGGACGTCATTTCATCTCAATGTCGGGTAAAAGTCCCGCAAAATTGGAAGCAACATCTCCAAAATTACCTTTACAGTGTTGACGGGGACGTTAAGCCTCAAATCAAACAAACAAACAAATTAGAAACCTCTGTGGTGTAGTGGTTATGCTACTCGCCTTAAAAACCAGGGGTCGCAGGATCTATCCCGGGCTTCTCCAGACTTTTGGATGAGTCTTTAAACCGAGGTCCCGTCTCCGAAAGGAAACAGAACCCTCTGTAGTGTAGTGGCTACGCACCAGTGGTCGTTGGTTCGATCTCCCAGACATTTAGGATGAGTCTAAATGGAGGTCGCGTCTCCGTATGGCCTTAGTTGTTGGTGAAACGTAAATCTCTCCACTGCTGTCGGTCATGTCTGATCATGAAGAGAATACAGGTTTGAGGTTAGGAGCTGTTGCCGCAGTCTATTTAGAAATTTAGATGGTTATTCCTGTACACCAGTGTTGATAAACAAGGGAGTTAGTCTTATAGGTAACAATTATATTGGAGAACTGGTGGGTATACAGATTGGGCTGGAATTCTTGGCTGACGTAGATTTCAAATGCAGAGTGGTTTGTTACAACGCATAATGTAGTAATGTAGTAATTTCTTCATTTTGATTTTTTTTACTTCATTATGCGTTGGCATAGTCGACGCGAAATGAAGTAAAAAAATTATTTCATTTCGCGTTGATATGCACCATATCGACGCATAATGAAGTAATGATGGTAGAACATAGCTGTCTTCGAAAAGACTTAGGAAGCAATACAGTTAAATTCCTACAATTTAGACCACATTTGAGACGGTTCAAAAGTGGTCTTTAAGACCACAGTTGAACAGTCCAAAAGACGGTCTTCCACAAAAGCACACTGAAGGTCAAAATCACAAAGAAAATGTAGCTTTAACCTTCCAAATATGCTTTAAAAACAAAATTTGTATTAATTTTAGGTGGTCTTAATACTGGAATTTCATTGTATTTGATTAAGCCAGTAGAATTAAAATCGTACGCCTTGCGCTATTTTGGTCTCATGCCTGATGTCTTTCCCTCAATCAAACAAATCAAACAAAAGACAGACAGGCAGACAGACAGACAGACAGACAGACAGACAGACAGACAGAATGGACAAAAACTATATACCCCCTTGCATACTTCGTATGCCGGGGGTATAAATAGATGGGTTGCACGATGCTTCCACGCAGAGCTGATACCGCCCGTACATGAGTCCTCGTAATCTGCTTAGAAGGTCTAAGCCTGTCCAGGAAAACTGCTGCGAGTCGGCCCATCCATGCATATAAACCCTATTGCTTTTAATTGGACGGCAGCGATTGAGATGTCATTTCATCTCAATATCGGGTAAAAGTCCCATAAAATTTGAAGCAATGTCTCCAAAATGACCTAAATAGTCTTGACGGGAACGTTAAACCTCAAATCAAACAAACAAACTGTTGACGCATAATGAAGTAAAATTAAGTATGCCACCCATCGCCGCAAAATGAAATAATTCTTTCATTTTGCTCAAACCTCTTAGTATCGACGCATAATGAAGTAAAAACGACATTTTATTTCATTTCGCGTCGACTATGCCAACGCATAATGTAGTAAAAATTTCAAAATGAAGAAATTACTACATTACTACATTATGCGTTGTAACAGTGGTTCATATTCTGACTGACTGTCAACCAGCAATTAAAACTGCATTCAGTGGTGAAATGCCAACAAACAAGACTGAAACAGTCCTTAGTATCAAGGAGAGCTTAGCAAAGGTAAGGAATAGGGAGAATATTGTCAAAGTTCAATGGGTGCTCGGGCACACAGATATTGAGGGTAATGAGTTGGCAGATCAACAAGCAAAGGCAGCAGCATCAGAAATGATAAAAACAATGTGGTAAAACCAATCTTGGACAAGAAAGAAGCAGTACGGGGGTTTAAAATACAGGGTAAGGAAGTGGGAACGAAGGTACTAGTGCTCAGACATGGTGATAGGGACAAAGACATTCTTTGCAGTTAATCAGCTGCTCAGTGGCCACTCAATATTAAATGATCACACGGCCAAAATTAACAAATATTTGTCTAGTTTATGTGGGGTGTGCAATATGAAATAGAATGTAGAACCACAGAAAGGGCTATTTTAGAGCACACAAGAAACTCTCAGTAGGGAAGATATAGGATTGATATTAACAGGCAAGGTGAACAAGGACAGAAGGATATTATGACTGCACTGATGGAGTTCAACGGGAGCACAAACAAATTTGAATTGTGGCATATTTGCGCATGGGCACATATAGCAGCATGAGTTTTAGTACCATGTGTAATGCACAAGAGGTTATTAAAGCACAGTAAGTTTATAAGCAGCGATATAATGCTTTATAGATAAACTACAACAACAAGCTAATTTCTCTCTTCCTTTCGCTTATTCAAGAAGGGTAATTGTCAGTTTCTGGTGAAATCATATGCACTGTGCTTATTAACCGCTTATGCACAACATCATGGAAAGTGTGGTCAGGTAAAATGACCGGCTCGATATGACATAAGCGGTTGGCTGGGCCGTTAAACTCCAAATACACTGGTTACTGATTCACTGAGGCGGCTATAAGGAGATCCAAAACTTCGAAAAATATATGTATCTCCCTTAGCAATACAGGGGTCTACTCTTAAAGGAAAGAATTTGCTCCTTTTTAGGAGCAAATTCTTTCCTGTAAGAGTAGACACCTGTTTCGGTGAGCCTAAGAATACAAGAGAACAAACAGTAAGTCATAATAGGTGTCTTTCTGCGGAAAAGAAGTAAACTATGTCTGACGCATCCAGTCACCTTGTGCAGAATTTTACCTTAAATACCTTTAAGTTGATTTGTATATTTAGACCCTTTACGACAAGCATGTCTAGTAGTATCTATCCAAGCCCACTTGAGTCAAGGCGCCAAGTTAAAATACAACCGCTTTCAAAACGACAACCTCAGCCGGGACTCGTTAAAATATACAGTATTACGTGACTGGTGAATCAGAATGGCTCGTCCACACACGAGTCTTATCAGAACCTTGAAACAAAACTCCCTCGTAACATGACAGGCCACAGGCCACAGGCTGCAGGCCAGCGACAGGCCGAAAAGCCAACTGTCAGATCCCAAGTCAAACAAGAATCTTCGCTGTTCACAGATGTAATTTTTGCATTATTTTCTGCGTCATGGTTATATTTTGTACACTAACCGCGTATTTGCAGACTTCTTACGTAAGGGGATGAGCGACATACGTAATGACTTTTACCCAATATAAAACAAACTGGTTAAGTGTTATCTGACTTGTAAATTTTGTGCTTTTCATAATATTAATGGAAGTAAAGTGGCGCTGCAAAAGAAACACCATTACGAAAACACGCCTATACAAATACATTGTAAACTTTACAGCCGAAAAAAAAATGCAAAAATTCAGATGAAAAAGTTGTGCTATTTTTCTTATTTTTACTCAAAATATAGATTGTGGGTACTCGTTAGAACCGCCTCATCGAGGCGGTTCTAACGAACACCCACAATCTATATTTTAGAGTAGAAATAAGTAAAAATAAGGTTTACCCCTGTAAACCCCAGTTTTTCTATATAAAAGTGGGGTTCAAGGGGGTCAAAATTATATAGGCGTGTTTTCGTGATGCGGTCTAAAGGTGACAACACTGGTAGGTCGATTTACTCTGAGTGTAGGATGGGGAAATAGTCCTGCACGAGGACTAAGACTGTTTTGTTTAACCCTTAAATGCCAGTATTCTAAGAAAGCGGCGTCTGATCTGGGTCTACACGGTTTGCCAATCCCATGACTTGATTCCAGTCCAGATTCTATAGACCCTCCTATGCAACATTTTGCCCTCAAAGCGATAAGGAAAGCGCGGATATTTTTCTATAAATAACCGTTATCTGGATTTCCTACAAATCAGTCACGTGGACATCAGCAGTTAGAGCTTCGTTGCTTAGTAAACCTGGGTCAATTGATAAACAACAACCCAAAATTTAATTCTAGCGCACTTTTAAATGTAATTTGACGTCTGAATGGATGACGTCAAAACTCTGCGACTGATAACTATATTTAAAATTGTCATGTGTGGATATCGTCCTATGGCTACGCATCGGCACTCTCTGGTAAAGGGCTATCTAAAATGCTTTTGCCGGGCATTTTTAATGCTTTTTTATTTAACCTTTATGAAGTTTGTTAAAATTTGTTAGACCGCCTTAATGACAACTAACAATCAATGCCTTAGAACAAAATAAAAGAAAAATGCATACCTTTGAAAACCCTGATTTTCCCCGTAAACAGTGAAATTCCGCTATTAAAACCACCTAAAATTAAGACTAATTCTGCTTTGAACAGCTTATTAAGAAGGGTGCAGCTACTCTGTCTTCGTGTTTGCTGCTCACAATGTCCTCTGGCCAGGGGCCACCTTTGGGACTGTTCAAAAGTGGTCTTTAAGACCACTTTTGAACAGTCCCAAAGGTGGTCTTAATAGCGGAATTTTACTGTATATATTGGAGTTAATTGGTGTTCATTCCATCGACCTGCTATCATGATGCACACGCCAGCAAACACAAAACCCTGAATTAACGTCTTCAAGATAACCGGTATTCACGTTGTTTCAACTTTGAAGGGAAATTGAGTGCCTTCGGAAACTCAACGTCCACCAACAGTAACACAATATATACCCCCGCCTTCCTACCCTCTCGATACCTGCATAGGCTATGTTAGGTTTCGATGTTGTTAGTTAAAGCATCGTTTAAACATTGATCATTTAAGATGGCAGATATACTATTATTTTGGCTGGACAAAAATGTGAGTAGCTTTTTGTAAATGCTACTCACATTTTTGTTCAGCAAAAATACCAGAGTATTACTTATTGTACTTGCTAGACCATCAACAAGTTGACCTCGTACGAGCTAGTTAGGCTGAACTGTGTCCTGAAAGACGGTTTTGTGAGTTTGTGTGTGTTGGATTTTTACGTCCCCGTCAACAATATTTAGGTCATTTTGGAGACATTGCTTTCGATTTTGCGGGAGTTTTACCCGACATTGAGACAAAATGACACCTCAAGCCCTACCGCTAAAAAGAAACATCTAGGGTCTATAACTATGGACGGTCCACTTTGCCTGGACAAGCTTAGATATTCCAAGCGGTCTACCAGTACTAGAATGCTCATTCGGTTTCAACTAGGGGGCTAGAGGATAAGAAAGTCTCTGTACACCCTGGTTTCAACTTTGCGCGGATGCACCACGCAACCCAATCTATTTCTTCAAGCCCCGGTGTTGAAGGCTGATACAAGGTACTGAGGGTTCATAACACTGGGACAAGATCACTACGGAATCATCCATTTAATATTATTTAAACAATAACACCAAGACAAGGCAAAGGATAAACTGGGAGTTTCATTTCTTACTACGATAAGTGCCATTACGTGAACAAGTCCGTGAAATGAACATCCCCGTAAACCCCACTTTATATAGAGAAAACTGGGGTTTAAGGGGGTATGTGATATTTTTCTTATTTATGCTCCAAGACATAGGTTGTGGGTACTCGTTAGAACCGCCTCAATGAGGCGGTTCTAACGAGCACCAACAACATATGTTTGCAATATAAATAAGAAAAATATAACGGATTTTTATCAGAAAAGGAGCCATTTTGGAGGTGTGAAAAATGCACTATGTCGCACGGATGTGTTATCGTAATGCGCTCATAGCACTCTGTTATAAGTTCATGTGAAAAGTACATGATTCAATGTTGCGAGTAAAATATGCACTTTGCGCGGCTTAACACCAATATAGCAAATTCTATGGAAATGCTTTAGGGCTACAGCAACAGATTTGAAACCACTGGGACTTGCGTTATACAGACTGAAATCTATGCTTTTACTTTCAACTGGGTTTGATAATTGAAATTATTGCTTGAAAAGGCTGTTGACATTTACGGTCGTTATAACAACTCGACGCAATTAATCGTTTTAGTACGCTGAGGCTGCTAAAAGTAATATTTTTGTCGCCTAAATCTGTCATCATAACATGTTTCCTCGATTTTAAATCATGATACATAGTCTCATAAATTGAGGTGAGACAAACTGAGAGTACAACTTTGCTTTGACTAATCCCAGTTGTATTTTGAATGAGACCCGATAAGAATGCTCTCCGGCGATGTTTCAATGCACTGCGGCAACACATTCATGTCTTTCATATCTCCAAAAATGAAAATTTAGAATTTAGAAAATTTTTAAGCGGGTGTTAAATACATTTATTACATTTTCAGTAGTGATTTACTGAAATTTCTCAGTGTGAATTATTTCATTTCGAACGTTGCTGGGCGACGTTGCTGGCGCCGTTTTAAGAACAATAACAATAGTTGACGTTTGGCGGAAAATCTGATAAAATCATAGAAATCAGACTTCAATTTTCGTGTCCATTTGACGTTTTGGGGGAAAGACCTGCAACACGAAGATAAAGTATGATTTTCTTGGTAATACAGTTATACTTTCGTGAGATTGTTGCATCTGTATTTCAAGAACAGAATGATTTTTTGCACTGAAATGAAAACAAGATGGCGACTGATTTCCAAACTAAACCACGCCTCCTGAAGTCCATGCCCTGACAGGGGCTTTTGAAAATTCTAAGGTAAAACATGCATGGAAATGTAATAAACAGTTTATTTTGTTGTTTTGATTCATTACTGAGAAATAATTCACTCGTGTTCTAAGGCTTTCGTGTAAAAAAAAAAAAAAAAAAAAAACTCGTTCGCTATCGCTCACTCGTTTTTACTCGGAAGCCTTAGAACACATGTGAATTATCTCACCGTAATCGATCAAAAATAAACTAAAACAAAATAATAACTAGAATTTGTTTTTCTACAAAAAACACAGATGTCTCCCCCGTTTTTGACTGCTAAGTATGACCTTGACATTGGAGGTATTGAGCTGGGTCTTGTGTGCAACACATCATCTAATGAAGATGAACATTTCTGCAAAGTAACTTTAAAAATGTTCATAGAAAAATAAAAAAGTTATTGGCCGTACACAAAAAAAGCCCTTTTTTACCTTTGACCTCTAAGTATGGCCTTGACCTTTGAGGTACAACACATCGTCTCATGATGGTGAACATTTCTGCCAAGTAATTTCATAATCCATCAAAGAATCAGGAAGTTATTGGCTGTCCCTTCTTTTACCATTGACCTCTAGGTATGACCTTGACATTGGAGGTATGGACCTTGGTCTTGCACATGACTCATGGTCTAATGAGGGTGAACATTTCTGCATGGTTACTTTATATATAAAGTCCATCCAGAAATAAAAAAGTTATTGACTGGACACACACACAAAAAAAAAACTTTTTTTTACCTCTGACCTCTTAGTATGAGCTTGATCTTGGAGGTACCGACCTGGGTCTAGCGTGCACCACATCGTCTCATGATGGTTAACATTTCTGCCAAGTAATTTCACAATCTATCAAGGAATAAGAAAGTTATTGACTGAACACTAAAAAAGGCCCCTTTTTGTCCTTTGACCTCTTAGTACGACATTGACATTTGAGGTACCAACTCGGGTCATGCATGCAACACATCGTCTCATCGTGGTTAACATTTCTGCAAAGTAATTTCAAAATCCATCTAAAATAAGAAAGTTATTGACAGAACACAAAAAGGCCTTTTTTACCTTTAACCTCTATGTATGACCGTGACCTTTCAGGTACCAAACTGAGTCATGCGTGCAACACATCATCTCATGGTGGTTAACATTTCTGCCAAGCAATTTCAAAATCCATCTAAAAATAAGAAAGTTATTGACCAAACACGAAAAAGGCCCCTTTTTTACCTTTGACCTCTATGTATGACCTTGACATTTTAGGTACCAAACTGAATCATGCATGCAACACATCGTCTCATGATAGTTAACATTTTTGCCAAGTTACTTCAAATTCTATCTAAAAATAAGCAAGTTATTGACAAAACCCGAAAAAAGACCCCTTTTTTACCTTTGACCTCTAAGTATGACCTTGACCTTTGAGGTACCAACCTGGGTTATGCACGCAACACATCATCTTATATTGGTTAACATTTCTGCCAAGTGATTTCAAAATCCATCTCATAATAAGAAAGTTATTGACCAAACACGAAAAAAGGCCCCTTTTTCGAATTTTGACCTCTAAGTATGACCTTGACCTTTGACGTACCGACCTGCCTCATGCGCACCACACATCGTCTCATGGTTGTTATGTTTCTGCCGAGTAATTTTGAAATCCATCTCAAAATAAGAAAGTTATTGACCAAACACGAATAAAAGACCCCTTTTTGACCTTTGACCTGTAAGTATGACCTTGACCTTTGAGGTACCGACCTGCCTCATGCACACCACACATCGTCTTATGGTTGTTTATATTTCTGCCAAGTAATTTTAAAATCCATCTGAAAATAAGAAAGTTATTCACCAGACACGATTTGCCCATACATATATACATACCGACAAAATTCCAAGGGAGATAATTCAAAAAGTATAAATGCCAGAGTTATAGTTCTTGTGCACTGCACGTCGTCTAATGCTGATTAATATTTATATGAAGTTTCGTGAAGATAGCTTGAACGGTTTTCAAGTTATAGAGCGGACACGAATGTGTGACAGACGGACAGACGGACGGACAGACAGACAGACAGACAGACAGACGCCCGGGGGAAAAACAATATGTCTCTGAAAAAATTATTTTCGGGGGAGACATACTAATAATAAAAATAAATAAAGTCAATGGATTTGTTAACGTGACGGTACATTACGAAAACATGCCTATACAAATACACTGAACATTTTATTGCGTAAAAAGAGAACATTTTAAGATAAAAATGCGATACTTTTCTTATTTCTGCTCAAAATATAGATTGTGGATACTCGTTAGAACCGCCTCATTGAGGCGGTTCTAACGAGTACCCACATTCTATATTTTAGAACAGAAACAAGAAAAATAACGTTTACCCCTGCGAACCAAAGTTTTACTATATAAAAGTGGGGTTCAAGGGGGGGGGGGGGGGGAGGGGTCAGAATTATATAGGTGTGTTTTCGTGATGAGGTTCACACACTTCGGAGTCTTTACGCTTCATCTTTTTAGTCCCGAGCCGTAGGAAAGAAAATAAAAAATGTTAACGTCATAGATTTGTACAAGTTACCTACTTTTATTTTCATTTTTTTTCGTCTGCCTCTTTTCTTCCAGTCTTACTGCTTAGGGGCAAAAATGTAATATATGAACACGAGCTACAGCTGGTGTTATGGCATTGTTAGCTGACACATAAACTTATTCACTTATTCTAAGACCTTCTGAGCGGCTCATGTGCAGTAGCTTTCAGCTCTGCGTGGCAGCATCGTGCAGCCCTATCTATTTCTCCCAGCCCCGAAAAGCGGGGACCAACTGTGACTTGTTAATTTGATTGTGTGTCATATGTATAATATGCGTTTAAGGGGAATCGATACACCTTCAGGGGAGGCAACTCCTGCAAAAGGATTTTTTATCCCATGTGAATAGGGGTCAACTCTTGAAGAAAAGAATTTCCTATAAGAGTAGACCCCTTTTTTACTGGGCCAGGACTTACAGAAAAGCGAACAGGAAGTTCGGAAAGTTGTCTCCTTTTGAAAAATGGCGGGAAAATGTGCCAGATATGGAAGAATGCACTATGTTGCATGGATGTGATTTTTTATACTTTTGATTTTACAGCCCTTTCGAGATTATTTCACTTATTTGGAACCGATCAATAGTAACCGCAGTACGCGGAAACCCGCCTGACATACATTCCGTTGCCTAACTTGGCGTCACATGGCTGTGGTATCGCAACGCCTGAATTTTTTTGTTCGTTGCGCATGAAACTTGGTGGGAGGCATTTGGGCGACATAGAGATTCAGATTTGCTAAAATCGTTCTGTTCTGATATCCAAGATCGCGACAATCTTGAAATTCTTCAAACGACATCTGCTCCCAAACCAAAGGTTGAATTGAGCTGAAACTTGATGGGACCTAGCATCGCGACATGGAAATTCAGATAAGCTAAAACTGTTTTGTTCCAATATCCAAGATGACTGCCATGGAAGCCATCTTGAAATTCTTCAAGCGACATCTCCTCTCAAACCAGAGCTCATATCAAGCGGAAACTTGATAGGAGACATTGGGGCGACATGGAGATTTGGATTTGCTAAAAATCGTTCCATTCCGATATACCAGATGGCCACTATGGCGGCCATATAGTAAATACATGGTTAGTGTCTTTAATAATAAAATATATTCTGTGAGCCTTAGACAATTTTATAGGGGCGAGCTTTAGCGAGCCCCTATAAAATTGTCAGGGCGAACCGATTATATTTTATTATTAAAGACACTAATCATGTATTTAGTTTATACCGCAATTCAAAAATCAAGGGGTTTTGCAATAATTTCGGAAATTTAAGCAAGTAAGTCAGCAGACAGTGTGGCATGTTAAACGACATTCAGTGCCATGGCGCGCACACGTAGTATAACGTGACGTCAACGAGTGCAAAGTTTCTGACGTCACCACGACACAAAGACGTAGGAAACAACATGGACGCTCGAATAAAAGTTTCTCAGCGCTTTATATTCTGTATGAAAATCTGCAAATAAGTAGTTTATTTTAGCTTTAGAATTTTTTTTCGAGGTTGAGACTCAACTGCAGTAGCAGTGCGCAGTTATTCCAACGGGCCATTCAAACCAGGAAAGGCCGAGAAGGTAAGAATTTAGCTGAAATTTCTGAAAACTTGTTCAAATAAATATTGTAAAGATTTTAACTTGCAGTTTCGTTGTTTTCCAATGTATGAAAGGTTGCATGTTATTGTTTACATTTGTAAATTAGTGGCCTGAAAAGTAGGTCCGGTCTATTAACGGTCACTAGACGTATCATAGGTCAGTAGAAGGTATTATAGGTCACTACCGATTATAGCGTGCAGTTATTCGACCCCCTTTATTAGGTTACTAGAATGCCTGATTGCGGTATAAATTGAAATTCTTTAAGCACGATCGTCTCCTGAACCAAAGGTCGGGTGCAGCTGAAACTTGATAGGAGGCATCGGGGCGAGATGAAGAATTAGATTTGCAAAACTTTTCTGTTCCAATATTCAAGCTGCACGTCTTGAAATTCTTCAAATGACATCTCTCGAACCAAAGGTTTGACTGAGCTGAAATGCGATTAGTTTTTACTAATTTATTTTAGCTCGATTGCGATGGCATATTCAAGCTTATTTAATCGTTCTCGAACACGAATTCCGGATGTTTTCACGCGCGCGAGAGAGGGGCAGTGACTATTACACTACTGCTACCCATTTGCATCTGGATGGAGTGAGGCAGTGTCATTACGTGTCTTGCCCAAGGACACGCCTCGATACCGGGTGCAGGATTCGAACGCCAAACCTCCCGATTATGAGTCGAACGCATTAACAACTGCGCTATCGAGGCATTAGGGAGAGACTGAGATCCAGATTTGCTAAAATCGTTCTATTCCGATATCCAAAATGGCTGCCATGGTGGCCATCTTCAAATTCTTTAAACGCCATCTGCTCCCGAACGAAAGGTCGGATCGAATTGGACCTTGATGGGAAGCATTGGGGCGACATGGAGATTCAGATTTGCTATTTTTTTTCTGTTCCTATATCCCAGATGGCCACAATGTATGTCATTTTGAAATTCCTCAAGGGACATCTCCTCCTGAACCAAAGTTCAAATTGAGCTGAAACTTGATTGGAGGCAACAGGTTGACATGGAGATTCGGATTTTTTAATATCGATCCAGTCCAATTTCCAAGATGGCTGTCACGGTGGCAATCATGAAATTCTTTAAAGGACATCTGCTCTTGAACTGAAGTCAGATTGAGTTGAAACTTAATGGGAGGCATCGGAGCAACATGGATATTCAGACTTCTTAGAACCACTCTGTTCTGGTTTCCCAGATGGCTGCCGCGTTGGCCATCTTGAAAATCTTGAAACCACATCTGCTCTCGAATGGTCTGTTGCATTGAGTTAGAAAATCGGTGGGAGGCATTTGGGTGACATGGTGGTTCAGAATTGCTAAAATTGTTGCATTCTGATATCCTAGATGGCGGCCATCTTGAAATTCTTCAAAGCACCTGTATAGTAATCGGATATAAGATTTAGAGGGAGGGGCAGTCCAGGTATTTTCAGTATCTGTCAAATTCGCTGTCAGCACTCAGCAGGAAGATTCGATATTGTGGCTTTTTTCGCAAGCGGCCATATACACCATAGCTTTGATTGGTTGAGTTGGTTTACTGCTTGGATAACAGAATATGCTAAAGGCTGGTGCAAATGTTAGCTCTGCCGTGCCAAGATATACACCCCACTCTGCATCAACATCATATCTTCCTGAATCCTAAATCTGACTTAGCTGTTCAGAAACTTAATCAGAAGCATCAAGGCAACATACAGATTCAGAATTACTAAAGATAATATGAGCCCCGCCAAGCGAATTTGTGTCTTCGAGCATTCCGTCATGACAAATTTTAACTGCGCATGCCCAGCCATTCAGAGGGGCCAGGGATATGGCTTTCTGTCTTAAGGTTCCTCTTGATTCACTGCTTGTATGAGCGAGCAGCGAAGGTTCTGGCGAGACTTCGCGAATGCGCAGGCTCGCCTGAACCTTCGCTTCTCGCATAGGCGATAAGTACTAAAATCGCTTGACGGGGCCCATATGATCTGCTAGACAAGATGGTCACCAAGGCACAGTGTAACTTATGATGAGCCCCATTCAGGTGAGCGATTTCTGGGCCATTTGGGCCTATAGTTTATTAATTCCAGGTATTTTCATGCGTCTGTTGTTCGCTGATGCATATTACTTGTCCAATGACCTCAAACGAAGTGTATTATTTTATGTAATGTCTTTGTTTGTTTGATTTGAGGTTCAACGTCCCCGTCAATACTGAATAGGTGATTTTGGAGACGTTGCTTACAATTTTGGGGGACTTTTACCCGACATTGAGATGAATTTACATCTCAAAATAGAAGTGGAGGCAATGATCAGGAATCGATACAGTCAACCCACAGCTCCCTTCAGAGACACCAAAAGGAAAGTAACACAAACATGAAACAACATGAAACAACAGACCCTAATGGAAACATCAATAGCGGAAAGCCAAAAGGACAGTTACTTTCCCACAAAATGGCAATAGGCTATCCAAAATAAAATAATATAAGCGACACAAACACCCAAAGACAACCCATAACAAAAATAAATCGCGACAGAAGAACCGCCTTGGAACGGTCAGCGGAAACGAATTCCACTGGGGGCTTAAATAGATTTTATGTAGCCACAATCCTCGCGCTTACTTCCGTCGCGATTAAGACAAATAATTTGTTCAGTCCGCATGAAGGCCACCTAAGTTGCTGACAGTGTTGGGTGTGCTCATTGGCCATATTCGACTGGGAAGTTTCGTGAAATTTCCGTGAAATTCCACGCAGGAGAGTGGTGTCTTTCTTGTAATAGCCGATCACATGGTCCAATCAAATATGGGTTATTTTTCAAATACATAAGCGATCGTGGAGCACGATTCTATTCGAAGGAAAAGTCGAACCTTTCGTGCACCACGGTCGCTTATGAGCTATACACAAATAAAATAATTGATTGGACCATGTGGCTAGCTATTACATCTAGGCACCACACTCCTACGTGGAATTTCACGGATAATTTCACGAAACCTACCAGTCGAATACCGCCATTGCATCCACTTCTATTAAACCAAATGTTAGCCAATGAAAAAACGACATTATGTAATGATGTACGGTTTCCGACAGTATATCGCACAATATACAATCGCAAATGTTTCGATCTGGTCAGATGGTCAGACCTTGCGTTGTATGTGAAAGTGATTCGAATTTGTTTTGGTTTGAATGAGAAAGCTAAAATCAAGACTCCTCGATGATCGAATGCGGAGGTAACAGAAAACTTCATTAAGTAATAGATAAGTTTGATTCATGACTTTTACTTTGCGCACTCGGTGGAGACCACAAAATAAATTTCAATCATGACTTCGTAAAATGACTACAGCGCTATCGAATATCTATAAGAAGACGCAAAATGTATTACAAAATATATTTTAAACTGCAAGAACGACAACAATTATCAAAGGCATATTCAACAGATAACTTTAAATCATAGAGACAAGTAATACATTATTTGGGCCCCGTCAAGCGATTTTGGTACTTATCGCCTATGCGAGCAGCGAAGGTTCAGGCGAGCCTGCGCAGCCGCGCAGTCTCGCCAGAACCTTCGCTGCTCGCCCATACAAGTAGTGAATCAAGAGGAAACTTCAGACAGAAAGCCATATCCCTGGCCCCTCTGAATGGCTGGGCATGCGCAGTTAAAATTTGTCATGACGGAATGCTCGAAGACACAAATTCGCTTGGCGGGGCTAATTTGTAATGTTTAATTCTTTAAGGTTGCGTTCAATGTGAACCCATGACTCGTCGTTGCAGATGTTATGCGACAGACTTCGACCCGGTGCTTTTCTTCTGCTCTGACGTCGGATTGTTGTTGAGTCCTCAACCCTGATTCATGATAATATTAATCTATACATAACCATGCGATCGTAAAACCGACGATTTACCTTCCCAAATGACAATTTCTAATACAGTTATACCTAGTCTAATTCACTTATTCCATTGTTTTGTTAAGAAAAATATACTACTTTGCACAAAGCGGCTATCGTTGTAAGCTGCCTAAAACCAAATGCCAGCCAATAAAAAGCGACGCTACGTGATGACGTCGGGTTTGCGAGAGTATATCGCAGAATATACTGTCGCAAATTTTTGACGCTTTCCTGTCAGACGTCGCGTTACATACGCAAGTGCATTAGAGTTGTTCTTTGTTTCCTATGGCAAGATTTATAGCTTTATTTTCATCTTCTTATGCACAGCTGTTTCTAGTACAGAGTGGAAAATATATTCGATGCAAGAAAAAACAACAACAACACACACACTTAAAAAATATCAGTTAAGGCAAGATCAGGAACCGATACAATTAACTCACATCTCCCATCCATAAAATCAAAGGGTAAAGAAACACGGACAAGAAATAATTAAACCCTAATGAAAACATTTCTAGCGAAAGCCAAAAAAAGGACAGTTACTTTCCCATAAAATGGCCAAATGGCTATCCAAAATCAAGAAAGATTTTACTAAATAGGGTATGCTACTGAAATCATGGCAAGCATATATTTTTCTGAACATAATAAGTCACCATCAAATTTGTTTCCGACAAACCTCGTTGCAGACGAGATTTAAGTTCAACATTGAATTTTGAAACTACATCGACGTCTATAAACTTCAAAAAAAGACTTAGCGAAGTTTAAGAGGTCATGTTCAACCAAAGGCAACAGAGGAAAGGGCAATACTTAAAAGATAACTAGCTAGCGACGAAACACAAAACTAGATCCGGTAGTAAGCGCACCATTTAATGCGACTGATGTGATGTTTCCCCCCCCCCCCCCCACCCAAATTATTCAAACGTAAATTTTGATTTTGCCTAGAATGTGCGTACTTTGTCAGCTGTTCGCATCAAATACTTACAAATAAAGAGCTGTGATACAGTTGAGTTGAGAGGCGCTGTTCCAAGAAAAAGCTAAGGACATAAATAATTAAACCCCGAAAGGCCAGGTCATTGCATATAATTAGACGCCAGCTAGTCATATATTGAAGCGTAATGGTGGCGCTGGTAGCGATTATGAGACACGACTTAAGAAACTGCTGCGACTCTAAGAGGAGCGTATATATTGTTTAAATTTGTTTTACATTTTCTTTCAAACAAAAATGATTAAGATGTTTTACAATCCAATATGTTTAAAAACAGATCATGAAATGATACAATTATCGCAGACCTTCCATCCAAGAAACCAAAGCGAAAGAGGCTCCTACATAAAGCAAAGGTCATTGCAATTAAGGGGAATGGGAACTCCTGGCAGATTTTTCCACCATTTTTCAAAGGGTGACCAAGAAAATACAAACTACACTATGATGAAGGGCAGGGAGATCGTCCAGCTCTTTTAATTTGCCAAATTCTTCTTTGTTTGTATGTTTTGTTTTGTTTGATTTGAGGCTTAACGTCCCATTCAACACTATTTAGGTCATTTTGAAGAAGTTGTTTCCGATTTCGTGGGAGTGTTCCCCGACATTGAGATGAAATAACATCTCAAACCCTGCTGCCCAATGAAACCAATAGGGGTTTATACATGGACGGTCCAGCTCGCACCACTTTACCTGGACAGGCTTAGACCTCAACCAGTACTCTTGTACGGTTGGTTTCAGCTCTGCGTGGCAGCATCATGCAGCCCAATCTATTTCTCAAAGCCCCGATAGTCGGGGTCCGCTTCTTTGTTTATACCATTTCCATTAAATATCATTCGGATATGCTAACTTTTCCAGTTCTTTTTGACATTGTACTTTCAGTATTGCAAAACAGATCATGTCGACAAGAAACTTATTTGTTTTGGTACATTTAACATTTATGCGATATTAGTTCGTCAGTCATTATAACAGATTAGCATTGAAATTCCTGTATTGAGCCCTTCTGAAGGAAGGCTAATGCTGCTTTTTGCAGCATAATTAGAAGATTTCAGTTGTTGGTCATTCGTGTTTTCTACACCTAGATTCCTCTAGAAATATAAACCACCTTTGTGGCTGTTCAAAAGTGGTCTTAAAGACCACTTTTGAACAGCCCCAAAGGTGGTTTTATGATAGGAACTTTACTGTATAAATTTGAGATCTTATGACGTATTTAAATTTGTATCCCAAGACTTTAATAACAATAATAACACTATCATGATCAGTGAAAGCGAGGCTCATGTTACTGACATGATTATTAGCATCTTGTATGAGCCCCAGGTCGAGACAACCTGTCTTCAAGGTCTGGGACCATGTAAAACACATTGGGTGCTGCTCGGCTACAGTGACGAGCAGGAATCTGGAAAATTTAGATACAGAAACTAAAGGTAATATACTAGACCAGCAGGGAAGAATAATATGCTGATCAGACTACGTGGATGTGCTAACGGATCAGCAACTTTACTGATCGTAAAGGGAAAAGCACGTTTTTTTTTAAATGACGATACAATTTGATACATACAATTCATACGTACAAAGTAAAATTAGTGAATTTACGCAGCAGGTGTTTGTGTATAGACAAACAAGTTTGGGAGAGCCACGGTTTATCTATCTATCTATCTATCTATCTATCTATCTATCTATCTATCTATCTATCTATCTATCTATCTATCTATCTATCTATCTATCTATCTATCTATCTATCTATCTATCTATCTATCTATCTAGCTCAGTCACGGTTTATCTATCTATCTATCTATCTATCTATCTATCTATCTATCTATCTATCTATCTATCTATCTATCTATCTATCTATCTATCTATCTATCTATCTATCTATCTATCTATCTATCTATCTATCTATCTATCTATCTATCTATCTATCTATCTATCTATCTATCTATCTATCTATCTATCTATCTATCTATCTCAGTCACGGTTTATCTATCTATCTACAGTCGAACTTCGATGGCTCGTCCCCCATGGGACCTTGGAAATTTGTTCGAGACAGCGGTAGTTCGAGCCACTATTGTATCTTCCAGAAAACATAACGGGGTATTTTTGGACTTCTTTTCGGTGTTCTGTAACATAAATGTTTGCTGTGTGTATTTATTAGAATCGCCTCATCGAGGCGATTCTAATGAGTACATACAGCATACATTTGCAAGATAAAACTCGAAAATCTCATTAATTGTCCCACACTTTTTCTTATGCAGACGAATTCCCTAGGGACTCAAAAACGGGTTCGACTCAGCCATGGTAAACGAGCCATCGGTGTTCGAGCCATCGAAGTTAGACTGTATCTATCTATCTATCTATCTATCTATCTATCTATCTATCTATCTATCTATCTATCTATCTATCTATCTATCTATCTATCTATCTATCTACTTTCAATTTTAATTTGTAGATGAAGACTAGAAATAAAGTGGCCTTCTATACTAATATAATGATTCCTGCAACTAAGATGCTGTGGGGTCCTTGGGAAGGAATATGCTCTCAACCTTCAATAACCCATTTCAGACTGGAAACCCCTAAACGGGTACCATGGCAAACAGTGCAGGTCCAGATCAGACGCCGCAGAACGCGGCGTCTTATCAGGGCCTCCACTGTTTGCTGAAAGTTCAGTCATTTTCCAAATAAATTTTGATGAAAACACAACCTGACACCACTAAATTTTGAAATGAACTCCTGCTTTATATGGGGAGGAGGATTCCATTTGGTACAAACAGGGTTAATATACGATATTGCGTACGTAAATATACGATATTGCGTAGTTATATAACAGTTGTTTTCATAAGGTATTTTACGATTCCAATAAGATTTCTTTGAAATACTGTATATTTCTAGCGATCTACCAATTGCTGTCATTATAACTAATCCCTTTCAATCCTCTAGACCAGTGTAGATGTTTAAACAAAGTGTGATGGCTCATGAGCCATCTAATCTGGATTGACAGTTTCATTACGGAAACATGCCTATACAAATACATTGTAACCTTTATCGCCGAAAAAATGAAAGTTTTTAGAGGAAAAAGTGTGATATTTTTCTTATTTCTGCTCAAAATACATGTATAGATTGTGGGTACTCGTTAGAACCGCCTCGATGAGGCGGCTCTAACGAGTACCCACAATCTATATTTTAGAGTAGAAATAAAAAAAGGGTTTACCCCTGCAAACCCCAGTTTTACTATATAAAAGTGGGGTTCAAGGGGGTCAAAATTATATAGGCGTGTTTTCGTGGTGTTCCGTACAAAACAGAAGATTTGTTTGCTGTCGAATATGGCAACATATGTGACATAAGCCCTGTCAATTCCTGATCATTGTCGGCATTTCCATTTTGCACCAAGGTAAGCTGCAGACTACACAGCATTTTCCCCACACCTCTGGTTTTGCTTGTAGAGCAAGGCAGTTCAATCTTTTCAGACTAAAACGCCTAACCTTTGCCTTTGCATGTGCATGTTCATTATTAAGTCGCCTGCACGACGGCTGTGTGCGTGTGCGTGTGCGTTCCCGTCACACGGCGTTAAAGTTTTTCAAATGCTTATATCTCAACAGTCACTATCACAGAGCACTCATATTTGGAACTTAAGTACCTGGAAGGGTCTTCAGATGTTCAAAGATAACGGACCCCCGGGTTCATGCAGGGATGGGGCTTGGGGTCAAATTCTAAAACACTTCTGTAAAACTGTGTTAAAGTTTTTGAAATGCTTATATCTAAACAGACACTCATCACAAAGCATTCATATTTCACAACTTGGATGCCTGGGAGTGTCTTCTGAGAGTTCAAGACAACACATCCCTGGGTTCATGCCTGGGTGGGGGGATGGGGTGGGGCTAGGGGGTCAAAATCTAGGACACCTTTATAATTTGTTATATACGTTTCCATTATGCTAACAAGTTATAGACACAATTGGTTATATATCAGCCAACCATGTGACTTTGGTTCAAGTGTAAAAGGGTGAAGGTCATGGTCACCTACATTTCACGGTCCAGTGATTTTGCATTATATATTGAAGACTATTTGTTGGAAAAATATCATACCTGGATTATTAATGCCATGTGACCCCATGATTGACCTAAAAATATATCTCGGTCACTTTTACCTATATTTCATGGTTCAGTGATTTTGTCTATTAACTTGAATACTATTTGAAGAAGAAATGTCATACCTGGATTATTAGTTCCATGTTACCCGATAATTGACCACCAAAATATCTAGGTAAGTGTGACCTATATTTCATGGTCCAGTGATTTTGCCTATTATCTTGAATGCTTTTTGATGGAGAATTGTCATACCTGGATTATCAGTTCCATGTGACCCCATGATTGACCTCAAAATATATCTAGGTCAGTGTGATCTATATTTCATGGTTCAGTGATTTAGCCTATTATCTTGAATACTATTTGATTGAGAAACGTCATGCCTGGATTATTAATTCCATGTGACCTGCTGATTGACCTCAAAATATATCTAGGTCATTGTGACCTATAATTCATGGTTCGGTAATTTTGCCTATTATCTTGAATGCTTTTTGATGGAGAATTGTCATACCTGGATTATTAGTTCCATGTGACCCCATGATTGACCTCAAAATATATCTAGGTCAGTGTGATCTATATTTCATGGTTCAGTGATTTAGCCTATTATCTTGAATACTATTTGATGAAGAAACGTCATGCCTGGATTATTAATTCCATTTGACCTGCTGATTGACCTCAAAATATATCTAGGTCATTGTGACCTATAATTCATGGTTCGGTAATTTTGCCTATTATCTTGAATACTATTTAATGGAGAAATGCCATACCCGGATTATTAGTTACATGTGACCTGATGATTTACCTGAAAGTATATCTAGGTCAGTGTGACCTATGTTCATTGTTCAGTGATTTTGTCTATTATCTTGAATACTATTCTGTACTATTTTGATAATGAAATGTTATACTTTGGATATTACTTCAATGCAACCAGATGATTGACCTCAAAATATATGTAGGTCAGTATGACCTATATTTCATGGTTCAGTGACTTTGCCTTATATCTTAAATACTATTTGATGGAGAAACTTCATATCTGAATAATCAATTCCATGTGACCAGATGACTGACATAGAAATATATCTAGGTCAGTGTGACCTATTTTCATGGTTCAAGGATTTTGCCTTATAATCCAGACACTATTTGATTCTGAAATGTTATATCTGGAATATATGTTCCATGGAACCTGATGGTTGACCTCAAAATGGGCCGACTTCGACTCGAACCAAAGTTCCTACTATAGTTACTAAAAGTACACCCGAACATCGATGGTAGCTGCCAAAGTGTTGTCGTAAAATATACCAAAGTGAACCATAGGCTGGGGTAGGGTTAGTTTGGTAGCAAGATGGCGGATGTGAGATTCTCGCGAGATCACGTCTAACTGCAATCACATCGACAGAAAAAATAACACTTCTGACTGTTTCAGAAATAAAACATTTCAATTTATGTAAAAAATTTCACGTTCTAGATAGAGTCAGTTTCTTTTCATGTGTTCGAACATGAACTTGTGATGTAAATGAGTTTTAAATTTCATATTTTCATATTTCGCATGTCCAATATTTTTAACAGAATAATTAATTTCAGACTTTAACAAGTATGTAAAGTTCCGAAAAGGTGATGAATAATGATCTAATGAATATCAAATTTTTAGAAAATGAAACAAAACAGCCATTCGGTTTCCAAGACAATCTACCACGACAGCTACCATGGGTGTTCGACTGGTAATGCAATTGCGCATGTCTCTGGCATCTACTATAGTAGGAACTTTGGTTCGAGTCGAAGTCGGCCATGTATGTAGGTAAGTGTGACCTATTTCATAGTTCAATAGTTTTACCTTATATCCTGAAGGCGCGATACAGGCGAGCTATGCTGTCATGCGACAGCTCTTGTCATTATTATTATTTTATTGTATTATTTTTCTTTGTACATGTTTACTTTAAATATGGCATAGTATATCTATGACATAAAGTCATATATATATACGGTCAAACTTCAGTAGTTTGAATACTTTTGAGTCTCACTGTTGTCTTCGTTTGCTCTAGCATTTTGTTTGTTTGATTTGAGGTTTAACGTCCCCGTCAATACTGTAAAGGTCATTTTTGAGACGTGGCTTCCAATTTTGTGGGACTTTTACCCGACATTGAGATGAAATGACATCACAAGCCCTGTCGCCAAATGAAACCAATAGGGTTTATTAGCATGGACGGTCCACCTCGCACCGCAGTTCCTGGACAGGCTTAGATCCTCTAAGCTGTTTACCAGTACTAGCGTGCGGGCCGGATTCAGCTCTGCGTGGAAGCATCATGCAGCCCATATATTTCTTCAAGCCCCTATGGGCGGGAGCTTATTGCTCCAGCATTTCAGTGGTTTCTTGCTGTAGAGTCCCCACCGTTGTTCCATTTCTGTTTTATTTTTGGATTCGCAGAGATGTTGCACTGATGAGTTAGGAGGCCTTCATGCGGACTGAACAAATTATTTGTCTAAATCTCGACGGAAAAAGGGCGAGGATTGTGGCCACGTAAAATCGATTTAAGCCCCTCCCCCTCAACCCCCGACCCCCAGTGGAATTCGTTTCACTGACCGTTCCAGGGCGGTTCTTCTGTCGCGATTTCCTTTTCGATATGGTTTGTCATTGAGTGTGTGTATCGTTTATATTATTTTGTTTTGGATAGCCAATGGCCATTTTGTGGGAATGTAACTGTCCTTTTTGCTTTCCGCTAATGATGTTTCCATTAGGGTCTAGTTGTTTAATGTTTGTGTTTCTTTCCCTTTGGTGTCTCTGGTGGGAGCTGTGTGTTAATTGTATCGATTCCTGATCATTGCCTTCACTTCTAGTTTCGGTAGTTCGAGTACTTTTGTGACCATGAACGTTCGAGATAGAGGTAGTTTGAACTACTGAGGGTACACCATAGCACCTTGTCCTGAGCCATTATGTGTATTATTTAAGGATATTCCATCACAAAAATATGCCTATATAAATTTGACCCCCTTAAACCCCACTTTTATATAATAAAACTGGGGTTTGCAGGGGTATATATTATTTTTCTTATTTCTGCTAAAAAAACATAGATTGTGGGTTCTCGTTAGAACCGCCTCGTCGAGGGGGTTATAAGGCGGTTCTAACGAGTACCCACAATCTATGTTTTGGGCAGAAATAAGAAAAATATCGAAAGGTTTCATCTGAACGATGTTAAAATTTATAATGTATTTGTATAGGCGTGTTTTCGTAATGCTTTCGATAATCGCTTAGAAAAAGGTTATGTTGTGTTTACTCATTTAGGCGATTCTAATGAGAACACACACCATACCTTATCAAGATAGCATCAGTAAGACAACTCTTAATCATCTTAGATACGTGGATATCTGGAGCCATTTGAGAAATTCCCCACGGACTCAAGATTGATTGATTGATTGATTGATTTACGGCGCAGCCGCATGAAATAAGCCATATTGCGCCGAAACAAGTGCATTAAGAAAAGATAGATGGAGAAAATATTAGGGAACAATGAATAAACCCTCCCGATAGTTTAATCGTATTTTATTGCAAATAAACAAATGGGTCGGGCCACAAGTTCTCACAACATTAGTTACGACCCTCCCCGTATATGGTTGACACTAATACATTTACAACATATGAACATGGCTATTTTATAACAAAAAGGCACATACAGGCTTACTGCTTAAATCATAATATATATATATATATACATATATACATATATATATGTATACATACATATACACACACATACACACATATACACATATATATACAAATACACACATACACATACACATACATATATATATCAGATAAATAAATCAGCAACTAAAATAAATGAATAAGTCACTAATTGATCGTCGTCAAGAAACCCAGCCGTTGAGGCATATAATAGTGTTTCAATATAAATTCAATTAAATTAAGCATTTTGGTTAAATCTATCAGTGCTTTTGATATACGTCTGCACTGCTTGAAATAGTATTCCATTTTCTTGATGTGATAATGCATCATCCCCGAAAAGAACCTTTTTTAAATTGAGAGGATGAAATGTCCGTGTCGATTGAAAGAATATAATTCTTTCTCTTGTAAAGTTGGAACAAGCAAAGAAGAAATGCTCAGCATCCTCGTTTACTTCCGAGCAATTGCAGTTCGGACTTAGAGCCAGGTGATTTATATACAGATCTTTTTTTAGGTTACTACAGTTATTTCTTATTCTGGCATGTAATACTGAATTGTACCTATCACCTTCCATGTAATAGGTAGGAACGTAAGTATTAGAAAAGTAAAAATTCTTAACTTGGTATTTAAAAGAATTAAGACTAGGTGCTCCTCGAAGGTTAATGTCAAGGGAGTTCCAAATCGAAATAGAAGATGGAATGCACGATCGCCGAGAAATTTCAGTTCGAGTGTGGGGAACCGTTATGTTATTATTATTTCTTAAAGGATACGGGGTTGCGTCTCTTACCAGAGGAGGAATTATGTCTAATATATATGATGGTACGTTTTCATGTACGACGTTATACATAAATGATAGCTTATGTTTGTGCCTCCTTTGCTTAAGAGGAATCCAGCCACATTCTTTATAAAGCTTATCTAGGGACACAGACCTAGTAAGACCCGTAACAATACGAGCTGCTTCATGTTGTAATTTTTCAAGAGACTGGCAGTCTTGGGCTGTACAACCATCCCAAACAATGCAAGAATATTCGAGGATGGGCAGTACATATGATAAATAAATTTGGTTCAAGGCAACCCTGTGAAATGTATATTTAAGTTTACGCATTATACCCTCCCGATCAACAGGAAATTGTAAAAGGTTAAACTGAACATTAATATAATGATTGATTGATCGATCGATTGATTGATTGGTAAATTGATTGATTGGAGTTTAACGACACATCAACCCAGATTGATTGATTGATTGATTGATGGATTGATGGATTGATTGATTGATTGATTGATTGTTTGATTTTGAATAAACGACACATCAACCCTTGTGGGTCATTTTTGTAATCTCCCAGAGAAAGGGAGAAAAGAGAAAGAAGAGATAGTAGAAGAGATGAAAATGAGAGACAGAGGAGGAGGAAAAAGAATGGATGTACAGAAAAAGAAGAAATAACAACACTCCCCACTTATGCAAGGACAGCAGGCCTTGCCCTATATACGATAACCCAATGTCAGTTGGACGCCCAAGTGACTCAAGATACACGTCACCTTTACCTCACCCACCCACCTCCACATTAATGTATATACAGAGAAATAGTTCAAACATCAAGTTAAAAAATACATTTTTGTGTAGAACATTTTTGAATGATCAGCGTTTTGGAACAGGTCGTGTAAATTGCGTGCTAGAAAATGTCTGTTTCGTGTAATTTGGGGGTCGACTCAACGAAGTAAAACGTGTTCAATTGTGAAGAGAGCATCGCAAGGAAAAGGACCCAAGAGCTGCTAATCAGCAAAGGTAAACGAGCCATCCGAGTATGAGTTACTGAAGTTCCGCTATTGGCATCAATCCCGATTGGTGGTTCAAAGTGAATGGATGCATTTGACACAGTTACCATCATGTTGCCTACCGGCCCCGATAGCTCAGTTGGTAGAGTGTCCGCTCCGGGGAACGGGAGGTCACGGATTCGATCCCGGGCCGCGACATACCAAAGTCGTTAAAAATGGTACTAGCTGCTCCTCGCTTGGCACTCAGATTTACGGGGTAGAGCTAGGACTGGTCGACCCAGTGTCAGGATAATGTGACCGGGTGCGGTATTTTGTTTGTTTGATTTGAGGTTTAACGTCCCCGTCAACACTGTAAAGGTCATTTTGGAGACGTTGCTTCCAATTTTGTGGGACTTTTACCCGACATTGAGATGAAATGACATCTCAAGCCCTGTCGCCCAATGAAACCAATAGGGTTTATTAGCATGGACGCTCCGCCTCGCACCGCGGTTCCTGGACAGGCTTAGATCCTCTAAGCGGTTTACCAGTACTAGTGTGCGGGCCGGATTCAGCTCTGCGTGGAAGCATCATGCAGCCCATATATTTCTTCAAGCCCCTACGGGCGGGGTGCGGTATCATGTAATGTGTCTGGGACATGATACTTCAGTGAGGCAGCACTATAAAAGTGAGCATTGAGCTCCCTGTCGCAACCAGACACCGTCGTGATATGACTGAAAAATTGTTGAAAGCGACGTTAAACCCGAATTCAAACACACACATCATCTTGCCAATTAAGCGGAATGGGAACACCTTCAGGGGAGGCAACTCCTGCAAAAATATTTTTGTCTCCAATGTCAATAGGGGTCAAATCAAAAAGGAAAGAATTTGCTTCCGAGGAGCAAATTCTTTCCGTTAAGAGTAGACACCTTTTTCAGTTGGACAGGGCTTATAGAGAGCATAACAGGAAGTCCCGAAAGTTATCTCCCTTTGAAAAATATGCGGGAAAATCAGCCAGGTGTTCCCTTTTAAGGGGAGACAACTCTCCAGACTTCGAGTTTGCTTTGAATCATTCCGAAAAAGGGATCTACTCTTAAGGAAAGAATTTGGAACTTTGTTGAAGGTAAACAATAATAATACCGGTTTTTCCTTATTTTCCATTCACCTTTCACGACGTATACACAACGTTGAAATATCGTTGAAACGTTGTTTTAAAGTTGCTTTTATGTTCAGTGCCTGTTGGGTACCCAGTAGTTAGCATGTGACTGTCATCTCAGGGCAACAACATTATGATAGACGGACAGACACACGAACGTTCTGTTCTATTCTACCAAAAACGGTCTCAGTATATAGCGGTGAAGTATTTAAAATGATCTAGAGATTTGTGTATGTCGTAATAGCGGTGTTCTCGTATTGATGAGTACAATACTACACCTTTTATCAAAAGGACTACATACGCATGTGCAGTAACCATTCTTTTCATGTCCCCAAGAATAACGGTTTTTGATGAAATACAGTAAAATTCCGCTATAAAGACCACCTAAAATTAAGACTAAATCTGCTTTTTAAAGTTCATTGAGAAGGTTTCAGTTAATATTTCGTTGTGTTTTCAACCATCCAGTGTCATCTTATAAGGGACCACCTTTGGAACTGTTCAAAAGTGGTCTTCAAGACCAATTTTGAACAGTCCCAAAGGTGGTCTTACTTCAGGGAATTTACTGTATTTTTCATGCTTGAAACGTAGACTGTGGGTGCTCGTTAGAGCCGCCTCAAGCAGGCGGTTCAGAGTACCCATAAATGTAAGCGGTTCTAATGAGTACTCACAAACTATCTTTTTGAGCAAGACTAACAAGCATGGCCTTCGGCGAGTTTCAAAAATTTCATATGAAATGACCACGAGTGTAAGATTCTGTTTATCATATAACGACTTTAAATCGGATTTTATCGTCGAAGAAAGTCAGAAGAAAAAAAAAGGATTGTCACGGATGGTGTCATGACGTCACGCGCCAGTAACCGTGTGTTATGACACGCGTGGTCATGTGATTTTTATATCATGACGTTATCCATTAAATAACAGCGACGTTATCCCACTGTATACTAGTGGACTCTTCCATTGCTATATGTTGGACAAGTCCATTTGTCATATAAGGGGTGTCAGGGCTATTTTTTCGTTTTCATTCTATTTTTGACGGAAAATTCAGTTAGCAAATAGTGCAGGTCCTGATCAGACGCCGCGTTCTGCGGCGTCTGATCTGGGCCTGCACTGTTTGCCAAGGTATCCCTTTAGGGGTTTCCCCGCATACAATGGGTTATATGATAATCATGCAAATCCCACTTTTCTTTAATAAAAGTGAGGTTTGGAAGGGTTTACTTTACGTGATATAAAATACGTGCAGAGGACCCGAGTTAGAACGACAGTATTTGCTCCCTATTATTGTGCCGTTATAATGAATGTGCCGTTATAAAGAATCCCAGTTAGGATTATGATTATGGTTATAAAAGGTCTTTTCCACAGCATTACTCCAAGAAACAAATGTTATAGACATTTGCTAGAATCGCCTCGATGAGGCGATACTAACTTTGTTTCTCGATGAGGCGATTCTAACAAATGTCTATAACATTTGTTTCTTGGAGTATTGAATTACAAGAATCATTCATGACTATGGATTCGATTTGGGCATTTCCAACCCGAGGGAAGCCCAAGCCGCTCGGAATCGAGGCTAAACCTTGAGCTAAGAATCCGTTCCAATGAAATTGTCGTTATAACGCGTTTTCCGTTGTAACGAATGTCGTTAAAACGCGTGTCCTCTGTGGATGGGAACAGAATAAAAAGTAAAGATTTGATTAGTTTCTGTCTTTAAATTTAATCAGACCCCAATGGGAGCTTTTATATATACATTGTATGTCAAAATTATACAGAAATAGCACAGAACAACATTGCAAAAAATAACAAACACATAAAAAATGAAATGAAGCCACACTGCCCTGTTCACCAGAATTTCTCCCCCACAGATATTTAAAAGTCCACACACATTTTTGCATGACGCACACGCACAAACTTGTGCACAATGGTTTGATGGAGAAGCGAAGAAGTATTGTGTGAAAGCCAAAAAATAATGTAAAGTCGAAGTTTTAGTATCTGTTCAGTTAAAAGCTCATGAGCCAACAGGCACCCGACGTTGAATCGATGTTTGTGTCAATGTTGTATGTCTATCAGAGAACATATAAACATAAACATGCAAATCAACTCATAGACACTGTTAATAATGATTACGCTAGGATCATGACGTCATCAACACCGATAGGACGTTGCCACACGTTTTATGCCTGCTGGAAATTTAGTGTAATAAGCAACGTCGCATCAACGCGATGCTACGTCATAACGTTACATCGATGCTGACACGACTTTGCTTACATGGCGCATGCGTGTTGCGATGATACTGCACTTATATCAAGTATGCCTGTTCGTCACAAAAAAAGAATTCTCAAGACATTCCAGCAAGCAATTTCGCTCCAACTGACTTTGTTCAAGTTAACGGGATACGCTCCCTGGGAAGTTTAGTACTCGAGAATGTTTCAATTTCTCTCAAACTTGTCTCGTAAATAGTGAAACGTTTGCCTTAAAAAGAGTATTTTGTCACTCTTTTTAGACAATGTCACAAGCATTTGAAAAGTGTGCAGACATAACTCAGCCTGTACATTAAAAGCGGGCCAATGTCGGGCCGACAGCGATACGACGTTGCCACGTCGAATCGCTGTCGGGCCGATGTTGGCCCGGTACTCTGTGCTGACTGGTGATTACAGTCGAACTTAATGGCTCGAACACCTTTAGGACAATGAAAATCTGTTCGATACAGGGTTAGTTCGAGCCACTGAGGGTTACTTCCAGGAGGCATAACGGGGTTAATTTTGGGACATCTTTTCGGTGTTCCATAATAAAAATGTATGCTGTGTGTACTCATTAGAATCGCCTCGACGAGGCGATTCTAATGAGCACACACAGCATACATTTGCAAGATAAAAGTCGAAAATGTCCTTAATTATCCCACACTAGTTCTAATGTTGAGGAATTCCCTAGAGACTCAAAAATGGGTTCGACTCAGCCATGGTAAACGAGCCATCGGTGTTCGAGCCATCGAAGTTTTACTGTACATAAGTAACATTTTCCTTGCAAGATTTTGCTTTCCTTCTTCAAACACAAAATATCACAAATAAACTCTGTCAACAAATATAATAACAGAATAGACTAGGGACAAATTTCTTTACTAGCATGAGTGGGTAACTATGCAACAAAACCATTGCCAAGCAACCTGCTACCCGACCAACCAACCCTACCCATGTCATCATCTCTGTAGCGTCTCTTTTCTTCAGCACCTGAGTAACAACCTAGGAATCAATTAGTGATTCAGATCTTTATATTTGCCTTCAGAAACTTATGTTGTGAGTAGTCATTAGAATCCCCTCAATGAGGCGATTTTAACGAGCAGGCACAAAACATATTATTTTAGCGAGAAAGCAGAAAATGCCATTCCAAATTTCAGTTCATCTTATTTTCAGCTGCCAGTAAGCCCCAAAAGTATGTTTTTTTTGTTGTTAATGACAACCTTGCCTGAAACTGCAAAGTTCCATTTCTTTATCCACACTTTTTTGGGCATGCCATTCATAAACAGAATAGCATCTGATCAGATCTGTGGGTCCGCATGAGTTTTCGCTGGTCGCATATTGTGATTGTGTAGTTTTTTCTCTCTGTCTCGGTTCAATGAACACACGCACGCACGCACGCACGCACGCACACAACCACGCGTTCACGCACGCACAAACACACTAGTGAGGTTATAGCTCAGACACCATTGACTACGAATCTATCCCTGCCATAAAAGTGTGTTCGATTTAAGAACGGCTTTCAACCATTCTACCGAACGATTTGCACATGTCCCAGAACAATATATCTGATTTTTTTTTCAATTCAAATATCTGCCTATATATGTCATATATCATATTATTAAAATCTCCTCATGATATCTGTACGGCAATAATGCACAAATACGACACAACATTTTTAAAAATAAATATAACATGAATACATATAACCATGTATGTGACTTTAACCAAGTGTCAGTCCCACTTCAAAAGAGGCCGCGAAAATTTGTTCAAGTTTTGGGTAGCCCGGTATGTTTCGTATACTCATTAGAATCGCCTCGTCGAGGCGATTCTAATGAGTACACAGAACATACTTTTTTTTTCAAGATAAATATATGAAAATATTCCTACATTATTCATCACTATTTCTTATAGGGACCTATAGGAAGAATTCCATAGGGATTCACGGACGAGTTCAACTAAGTCGTGATTGGAACTCCCTTAGTGATGTATAAGTCCCATATAGCAACAACCCAGAACTGAATCGTGTATTATTCCATTGTTTTAATGCTGTTAATCATGGAACCGATCAAGGTTCCCGACTTTGGTAAATATTTGAGACACAGTCGCTTATCACAAGTCTGCCTTCTTCCGGTTTGAAGCACTATAGAGGTGGGGCGGATTCGCCTTCAGGAATATCCGTGGATTCTAATTTGCTTAGAATGTTCATTTTTCAACAATCGCGCCTGTAGAATCAGGACCCACTTCTCGTTTCCTCTCCAAGCCACTGAGCATGCGCTCTATACTTTTCAGTTCACTGTTTGGATTCAGTGTTGGTGACGTGTGCAATGGCGGACTTCTGCTTCGCATGGAAGGGGATCGATTTAAGCTGCTTAAACTTGCAGATGACGGCGTCGGAGATGTTTCTGACCTTGACAAATTAAAGGCAGACGACATTGGGGACGTACTGGTTGCCATAGTTGTTTTTGTCATTGGAAATGAATATGGCGTAAATCTGTTGTTTGACCTTGAAGCAAATAAGGGCCCAAGATGGCTTCCAGAAAACTGAGACAGGGATTGTTGAGTGTCTTTGTTGAATGTTGGCGATAAATTAGGATAAAGTGCATTCGGAATGGGTCCGAACGCAGAAAGTCCGTGCGTAGGTGATAGATGGTTTAGATCACTAGAGTTCGGTAAGTATGTAAGTCCGTGTGCGTTACTCGCCTGGTTTAACAACATATGGTATGACAGTGAGGATGTACTACTTGGATATCCGTGCGGGTAGAAATATGGAAACATAGGATGCGTCACGCTTGGTTGCACCACAGTTACATTTGGGGGACTAGTGTGCTCTTTTAGTAACAGTTTGTTCGACTCACATTCAAGTCTTTCCGTTGACTTTAAACTATCCAGTCTTTCATGCCTATCATATGGACTTTTACGTAGACTATGAGCGTCACTAAAAGGACTCTTACGTAAAGAGTGAACGTCACTAAATGGACTCCTGCTTCCGCGCTCGTTCCTCTCATCCGGGCTACGAGAATGGGAATTGCGTATCCTTTCCTCAAATTCGTGACCGACGGGACTAGATTTTGGAAGGTCTGTATGACTATGAATTTCTGGGGACTTAGATCTGTCAAAACTGCTCACAAAGTCACTTTCACTGATTTTCCTTGGGAATAATGACGACGTGCTCACGGGAGAGCTAAACACGGGCTCTGGGTTCCTTTCTTGCACGGGCTCTAACTTGTCCTCTGTGTCGGAGTCCGAGGAATCATGGCTTGTGTTGGATTTTGTCGTGTCCAATCGGTGATCGATCCTGGTACTCAAATCCGTGGGGGACGATTCTGAAAACAGAATAGAACAGAATATTAGTAGGGAAAGCAAACATCATGACGAGACATAACATGCATATTTAACTGATGAAATAATGTCATGGAAGATTATAACACGAACAATTTGAAGTCCGTGTACAATGAACACCTATGAAAAACCCACTTCATACAGAATAAAGTTGGTTTTTACAATGGTATTTATTGTGCTCCTTGTTTGTTGTTTTTTTTTTGTTTTTTTTTTTTTTGGTTTAAAAAAAAAAACATAGACAGTGGGTATTCGTTAAAACCGCCTCAATGAGGCGGTTTTAACGAGCACCCAGAGTCTATGTTTGCTGCAGAAATAAACAAATATATACATATATCAATTATTTTCATCACAAACATAACACTTTTTCGGCTATAAAAGAGAGAATGTAGCATGTCCCATGGTGTTGTTATCTTACTGTAAAGTACAATTTTGGGCTGCTAGAAAAAGCTCTTCTTAACAGGCGGGGTGGGGGGGGGGGGTGGGGGCTGGATAAAAACAATAGATTTTCAAGTTTCCCTCTTTGTCGATTTCGAATTAAAGATTGTCAGCTTTAACATATAGCCAAGTTATTGCCATACCAATGTATAAACAAAGTAGACAATCATAGAAGGCCACTTTATTTCTAGTCTTCATCTACCAAATTGAAGATAGATAGATAGATAGATAGATAGATAGATAGATAGATAGGTAGATAGGTAGGTAGGTAGGTCATCCATCCTCGCCATGTAGTACATGGCGAGGATGGATGGAAATGCGTTTTGGCGAAATTCGTTGATGACATCGCAATGCCTAGTTTAGCCTACAAATTAGTGCAGGTATAAATATTGTTATTTATAGTATTTGCAGAAAAGTGTCAAACTTAAAGATCAAGTATCTTTCACATAAACTGTTGATATATAACAAGATTTGGGCGATAATTTCGTGTTCAAGTATTTAAACTTTTGTTCGTTCAAATTTAGGTTCCCTAAACAACTTTTCTTCAATAAAAGCTCAAGGGTAAACAAGTCACGAGTCCGTAACCGCAAAAGCTCTTAAAATGATCATCTTAAAATCTTATCTTTACATTTTAATGAAGTGTCTTCAGCCAATATCAACATTATAATGTCATCGCCGGGATGACACGTTCATTCGGATAGTCTCGGAACAATATGGCGACTGAAAGCTACAAAACCGATAATCATATGGTCCGTTTCCCTTCTGAGTGCGCCGGGAGGGTCAACATTGATTTCAGTGTAATCATGCTAGAGTTAGGGACAACAAATAAAGATTTGCTTGTCAAGTGAAATTAACACAGTCCCTCCCCTTCAATAAAAGTCTAACGTTCCATTCGGAGCCTCGTCAATGGCGCTACAATGCCATGTTTATGGTTCGGGGAGCATCTATTTCACATCAAATTATTTGTAACGAAACGCACTCGGTCGCCTATGGGTATCTTTAGTTGTAAACCAGCCTTGTGGTAGTAAAATTCTCTAAACGTTTTACCATTAAACCCAGTGTGATAATTTACAAATAATTATCATTTCAAATTTTAAGAAAGAAATAAAATAAAGTTTTGACTTTTATGCCGGAAATCGAATAAAGTTATTTTATCTGATCAGATAAGGTTTGTAAAGTGAAGACACTTTTCTACTTTTGACACTTAAAATTTATTTATTGCCTTTTTATACCGAAAACAGTGGCAAAACTAACAGCTAACATGGAATGCTCGTCGGTCAGAACGTAAAGCCAGATAAGCTATTTGGACAATTGGTCCTTTCGAATACTGTTTGCCATTTTTTCCATAATTGACACCTCATATCTAATACTTTAATTTCAGGCGAAAAAGTGAGAGAGAAAATCCATATGACACTTTGTTATATACTGATTATAGAAGTTATATTATGATATTAGACCAGATCCCACACGTTGTATATTGAACAGTTTAATTTCAATTACACTGTTATGACTTTTTATTAATACATGAGATAGAATCGAACCTTAGTACAAGACACCGTGAGAGAAAAGCTGTCAAATATTGTTGTCGAGTGGCATTTTTGTGTGATGAAATTTCTGCTGCAAATATAGATTGTGGGTGCTTGTTAGAACCGCCTCGACGAGGCGGTTCTAACGAGCATCCGCAACCTATTTTTAGAGCGGAAAAAAGAGAACATGTATACCCTTTTTAAAACAAGATTTAAAGTTGGGTCTACAAAGGTACTTCAATGTATTGAAGTACAGTAAAACCTGTCTTAGTGTCCACCTGTATTAAGCAAGCAGCCTGTCTTAAATAAGCAGATATCCCATTCCCCTAAAAGGCAAATGCTTTAAAATTTGCATGTATTGAACAAGCACCTGTCTTAAGCAAGCTCACTTTGATAATCCCTTAGGTGGTTGCTTAATACAGGTTTGACTGTACATGTATGTGGTGATGTTTTTCTTAAAGAGAAGTGTTTTGACTTTTATGGCCAGATTCAAAAGAATCCGTTTGAACCGAATTGCTAATCAAAGTATGGATTCGTAGACCAACCACAAACGACCCAATGCCTCATAACCACTTGTAACACCTTCAGAAGAGTCTATCATTCACAGTTTGTTGTTAATTTCTCTAGCCTTCTCTCAAACTTTTGATAAGTTGAATAAGATTGATAAATTATCTTCCAAATTACGCAGAAATTCCTAAATCATGTTTCAATATGTATTTGCTTTCTCTTTCTAGCTATTCGCTCACAATTTTATCTCTTCTACTTGAATAATAAGCTAAACCCCAGTACTTAAATCCGAGACTTTCGATACATTGAAACCAATCTTTTAAGCCAAACGTGATACTTTTGTTAAGAAGTGAGACAAACATTTTGATAAACTTGCCAAAATCTCTCTCTTTAGTTTGACGTTTACAGTAATGCCCGGCGTCGGGCGTCTGGGCTACAGATCCGGGCCAAAAGAGAATATTATGAACTTCAAATAAGATATTTGCAGAAGGGATTAGGGTCTGCAGCAGTATAAGCAGAATGGAATCATGTAATTAAGAAAACTACACCTCAAATCAGTTCTGAACATACTGACTCATACCAATGGTTTAGTTTGCTTTAAGAATCTCTCTCTCTCTCTCTCTCTCTCTCTCTCTCTCTCTAATACGTGAAATTAATGTTTATCGAGAGCACATTAGATGGGTTTCTGTAATGAACGCAGTTTGAACTACGAATATATATTTTTATTATCTTAAGTACACGCTAATCTAATAATACACAATTACGTTGACATTTATTTTTCTACAGTGAAATAAATTCATGGAGGTTTCCAATTTTACAATCAAGAAAGCGCCAGAAAGGTGTTCCAAACTCTGTACCAGCCAGGTTGCCGTGGTCTCCAAAATCAGGACTGACACTCATGGTGCCAATGAGAATTTTTGTGAGCCGGTAAACCGTAGGAACACTCTTTACTTACATGAAGGGCTAATCGAACACGGCGGAAGCATGGCGAAAATGACATTATGCGTCCATGGCTGGCAACAAACACGAAAGATGAAGTAGCCAGTACTGACATAAAAGTCTTTAGTAAAGCTTAATACCCAGTAAGAATGAGAAACTGTTAGTATAAATGTCGAATCTAATCATTGTAAAGGGGTGAGAGGTGATGAAGTGGCATGTGGGCTTCCCCCATGAACAATGCTTTTAGAGAGATCTCTCACTCGTATTTTAGCCATACCGTATAAATGCGAGAGGCGTAGGACCCATCTGAGTACACATTAAAGAAGAAGAAGAAGAAGAAGAAGAAGAAGAAGAAGAAGAAGAAGAAGAAGAAAAAGAAGAAGAAGAGTGAGTGAGTGAGTTTAAGTTTTACGTCCCACCAACAGCTAAGGTCATACGGAGACGGGACCTCGGTTTAAAGACTCATCCGAAAGTCTGTAGAAGAAGAAGAAGAAGGAGGAGAAGAAGAAGAAGACGAAAACAAGAACAGGGACGATCATTGGGAGGGGAAGAATACTTTCAAATGGGAGATGAAATATCCTGAATCAAGAAATGCATTTAACCTAGATTTGGAATTACAAGATCTCCTGTCTGAAAACAGAATAACTCTGAAAAGGCCTCGCTAACTTTTGTTGTGTTGTTATTGTTATTGTTGTTGTTGTTGTTGTTCAATGTATTTATTTTGTTTCTTAAATAAATTGCTGACTCACAGTTACAAATCAAAATACAGAATAGTTTTTTTGCGGTAATGTAACAGTGAAATAAAAGTTGATACGCCTTATACTGCAAGAGAGATAACCGTGATTCGGGATTCGCTTGTCAACTAATACCCTTCAAAAGGGTCTACTCTTAAAGGAAAGAATTTGCTCCTGAGGAGCAAATTCTTTCCTTCAAGAGTGGACCCATGCTGATATCAAATATCTGCGAAAAATGTCGCCTTCTGTGAATGGACATTCTTTCTTCTAACTGTGACAGAAGGTTACTGGACGATTATTATTGAAATGACTATTTCAAAAGAAAACCCCAACTGAAAGACATTTCAGACACCCTAATTAATCAATTTACCTACATCAAACTTTACTGCATTTATATATGTGGTGGATATTTTTCATATTTTAGACTTGTATATTATCGTTTTTCCCCTAAAATCCTAGATATATTTCAGCATATTTTCAAGCTGATTGATTTTAAGCCTAAAGCCACTATACCACCCACAGTCTTAAGTGAAATTGCTACAAGATAAGACCTCAAAATATCACCTTGTAGTGAAAAGTTGCCTCTTGGCCGAATAAGACGACGGACTGATAATCTAGTCTAAACGATTTCTTAATGTATACACCGTATTTAACGTATAAAACGTCACATGCAAACATCAGACGCGCAGCCTCTGTAGCGTGTGAGATGAATCTTTGCCTCGGAAAAGGCAATTCTCAAAACGAAAGTTTGTGACAGTTTTCTTGTTTCTGTAAATAATATAGATTGTGGGTGCTTGTTAGAACCGCCTCATTTGAGGCGGTTCTAATGAGCACCAACAATTTATGTTTGGTAGGGAAAAACACAAGTAAGACAATTTAAACCCTTGTTAACTCCAATTTTCCCTATAAACATGTTATGTTACACATTTCACGGAAACGTCACTTGGATTGGTTTGGTTTTGTTTGTTTGTGTTGAGATTTTTCGTGCCCGTCGACATTATTTAGGTCATTTTGGAGACGCTGCTTTCGATTTTGTGGGACTTTTACCCGACATTGTGAAGATGAACAGACATCACAGGCCTTACTGTCCGAAGAAACCGCTAGGATTTAAGGACTCGCACCACATTTCCTGGGCAGGCTTAGACCTTCTAAGCGGTTTACAGTACTCAAGTTCGGTTGGTTTCAGCTCTGTGTGGTAGCAACATGAAGCCCAGTCTATTTGTCTTAGCTTCACTTGGTTTGATGCTGATAATGGTAACCAGGGTTATTTCAATGAGAACATAAGTCCTGAAGGCACTCAACTTGTGAAAAAAACGTATGCTCCTGTTACTATTCGCTTTTGGTCTACATGTATTTCGCCTGTCATTTTTGTTTCAATTACGGTAAGACAAAATCACAACAAGACAATTAGAGACTATTTCCTAAAGACTATTTTCTGAGGATATAAATCAAAGCCCATTTAATGAACAACTAAAAACACAATCCGTGTGGGTTTTAGCAGAACTACGTCTACTGTGAAATAATGTTATCAAACGCTATCAAAATCGCTCGGCGATGTAGAAAATTTGCTATGTAGATTTGTGTGTATCTACAATGTTAAATGCTCAGAGGTGTTAAACCTTTCTTCTCATTTCTTTGATGTGTCTTTGCGGATCTAGCTCAGTCCAAAATATATATTTTATATTTTGCTTCAACTACAGATTTTTTTTTTTTTTTTTTTTTTTGATATATTTTTTTTGGCTACAGCATATAGTACCTGACGGATCATGATCATTTCGTCCATCACGAAAACACGCCTATATAATTTTGACCCCCTCGAACCCCACTTTTATATTGTAAAATTGGGGTTTCCGAAAAATATCACAATTTTTCATCTTAAAATGTTCGTTTTTTGGCGGTAAAAATTTACCATGTATTTGTATAGGCGTGTTTTCGTCGAAGAGCATGTTTTATTTGTCGAAGTTAGCTGCTACACAGTCACCTGATATTAGATGATGCTTGGTGATATTCGAAATTTATCATATGACGTTGCGTCTGAGAATGTAATAACGCCATGTAATAAATTCGATAATCCACTATTGGATTAAATATGCAAATTAGTTAGATACGCCCCGCAACGTTACATGCACGATGTCCTCAAAATGACGCCGCGTTGACTAATGGCTAAATAGTGACATTTTGTAAAAAAAACAATCTTGAATAAAATGCGTTTTAAATGTCATATGATAAGTAGAATCTTGCATTCGTGTTCATGTATTATTAAATTTATTAAACTCGTTGAGGAAAAGGTGTAAAATGCTCGGCACAGCCTCGCATTTTAGTATTCTTCAATCAATAAATATAATATAGATTTAACTGGTTATTTGTTGTGGCTTACACTATCTTTACTGTGGGTCATTTGGCCAGAAAGGGAGAAAAGAGATAGAAGGGATAGTAGAGGCCCACGTAGAAGAAGAAGAAGAAGAAGAAGAAGAAGAAGAAGAAGAAGAAGAAGAAGAAGAAGAAGAAGATGAAGCTCCTTTTATTCTTAACTGATTTAATAAATAAATAAATAAATAAATAAATAAATGTATTTATTAAATTTATATGTTTATACATTAAAAAAAAATCTTTTTTCAATGTGCAGCTTTCTCCGCCAATGAAGTAGGGTGGTCTTTCTTACCAGGTAAAGAGATGGATATGAGTCAAAAACGGCGATAAAATATGTTTACATTAATTTAAAACTAAATAGTTTATTAGAGACGTGTTAATGTGGATAGAGACACCAGTCTTTACTCAATATAAAAGCAATCCTTGATAGCGCAATTTTATGGCTCGTGTGACATTTTATTTTGTTTATATATCTTGTTTTATATCTCACTTTTTAGACAAATTTCACAGATGAACCTCTTTCCCGTTAGACGTTTTCAATTTTTAGTTTATGCGATGTCTGTCGATAAAGACAGCTATTTAATAAATAAAACTCGAATTCATAAATAGACAGGGCGTGTAGAAATATCGGTTTATTCAAGAATTAATAATTAGCCAATGGCATTTGCTCTGCTTATTATGGGATTGTTCCTATCTGTTGCAACCCATATCAGAATTAATTCAAACTTATGAGACAACAACAGCAACAACAACAATAATAATAATAATAATAACGATAACAATAATAATAGTTTTGTTGTTGTTCTTGAAGTAGTAATGGTGGTGGTGGTGGTGGTAGTAGTAGTAGTAGTAGCAGTATTTCTGATGATGATGATGATGATGTTGATGATGATAATGATGATGATGATGATGATGATGATGATGATGATGATGATGATGATTTCGAAAACATTGGTCAATTATAAAAAAAAAAGTTTTCATTACCTGTTGTTAAGTGAGTATATGAATCATCTGAACTACACGGTTTTTCGTCTGTCTCGACGACACAGATTTCGTTATCCTCGTCGTCACTGTGGACGTCGTCGGCACGGTCGAGATGATGTTCCGAACTGGAATGACAGCTGTTTTGTGTCGCCGACTGTAGCATTAGTCGCCTGCTTGACAAAAAGAAAAGAAAATAATGTTTAACATGTATGACTTCCTATTTGTGACGTGGTAAACGCTTCTCTGAAAGAGGGGTCTACTCTTAAAGGAAAGAATTTGCTACACAGGAGCAAATTCTTTCCTTTAAGGATAGACCCCTGTTGATAAGAGACACTTCTTGGGAGAATTGCCTCCCTTGACGATGTATCCATTTCCTATTAGACTTCAGAGGACTATCCCAAAAAAGGCCCAGAAGTGGAAGACTGGAGGCAACAGGCTGTCTACTAACGACAATGTTGTGTTCTGTTCTGTTCTGTTCTGTACATTCATGATAATAAAAATGCCTAAAGAGTTTGTTGAAATTTTACTTTCCTGTTTTCAAAAGTCAAAGAACAGGTTAGCCATCGTAAATGAGTGTCAAACATATACATCCGGGCGCTTTCGGAAGCCTCATTCTCGCGATAAGTGGCGAGACTTCAGCACGAGACAGGTTTTTCACTAAACAAACATGGAGGGTATCTGTACTATCTAAACAAATATTCTCATCATTTTCACCCCTTTGTAAAGACATAGTTTTCAACTTGACAACGGACATGGGCGAGAAAAATGGGAGAAAGTGTCTCGCTTAAATAAATAAAGACGGTCTACAGTTGCACATAAGGTGACGTTAAACATCTTTTGAGAGAATTAGAAAATCTAAATGGCGAATGTCAGGGAATGTGGGTTTTCAGGTGAAGATCGGCACATTACGAAAACACACCCGTGCGACATAGTGCATTTTTCATATATCCAAATGGCTACTAATCTGATGAAAAACCGTGATATTTTTCTTATAAATGCTCAAAACATAGGTTGTGGGTGCTCGTTAGAACCGCCTCAATGAGGCGGTTCTAACGAGTACCCACAACCTATGTCTTGGAACAGAAATAAGAAAAATAATGTTTACCCCCGTAAACCCCAGTTTACTCTATATAAAGTGGGGTTTAGGGGGGTCTTCATTTCACGGACTTGTTCACGTGATGATCTAGAGTACAACTACCTCAGCAAGGCGGTTTAATGACTATCGCCTTTGTTTTGAACAGAAATGATGGGTATTTGTTGTTTTGTTTGAATTAGAGTTTAACGGCCCAGTCAACACTATTTTAGGTCATTTTTGAGCCAGTCAGTTTACCTATCCGTGCTTTTCCTGGGCATGCTTATACGTAAGCGTTTAACCAGTACATTGCGCATTCTTTCGCCCAAAACTGACAACTGCCCTTCTTGAATCCGCGGAAGGGAGAGAATGACGGTAGAAAAGATTTCATGATCAATCTCCACGAAAGAATGTTGCCTACCCTGACAGGTATCAAACCCGCGTCCACCTGATCACCAGTCAGACGCGCAACCGACTGAGCTACCGTGGCCGGCAGAAATGATGAATAAACAAAACAGAAACCAGTAATGAATCCTATATGAAGTCGCGTTGGCGGGGTGTGAGGGTTTGTTCGGGGGTAAGGGCGGTTCTAATGAGCACCCACGATCTGTATTTAGAGTGAAATTCGAAAAATGTCGATCCGTTTAAATAAATAAATGAGGTTTAATGGTCACGAAAGGTGGGTTCATTACGATAACACGCCTATACAAATGCAGTGTAACCTTTATCGCCGCAAAAATGAAAATTTTGACATGAAAAATTGTGATATTTTTCTTATTTCTGCTCAAAATATAGATTGTTGGTACTCGTTAGAACCGCCTCATCGAGGCGGTTCTAACGAGTACCCACAATCTATATTTTAGAGCAGAAATAAGAAAAATAAGGTTTACGCCTGTAAACCCCAGTTTTACCATATAAAAGTGGGGTTTAAGGGGGGCCAAAATTATACAGGCATGTTTTCGTGATGTTTTCCTGATGTGAACAATGATTACAACAATACTGGCTGATTACACGACACAAACTATAAACACAAATGCTTCATTTCAACTGAAACAGCGAGGGAATTACTATGGATTTTTTCTGTAATAATACGTTTCAGATCTCCCTTTTACTTCCAAAGCTGATTACGTCGGTTTCTGGACGAAATAAGTGAAAATATCGCGCATTTAGCTTTAAACAGCTTGTTTTCGGAAACTACAAAATATCTGGTTAGCAGTTTAAATGGTTCCATTAACCAGTCCCCTCAGAACATTGAGACTCCGTTAGCACAAACGGTCATTAGAGACTGACTCAATTAAAGCTAACAATTATTGGGTGATTTACACAAATATTAGGCAAGGCCTTTATTGAAGAGCAAAATGGTCGCCTAAGCACAGCTCAATCATCAACCAAATTGCAATAATTTGCAGGAATCAATGAAATCAGCAGTTTATTTTCTATTGTGAAACGCTTTAGCGTGACTGCTCTGGCACGCTACTGGGGTGCTCCTGACTCTTAATTGAATTTTGGTAAGAACAGAATTGAATAGGATCGAAAATCAGCACATAGAATCAGTCTAATTGTGGGGCAACTCGATTATCGGAACCGGATCGTGCAGAACAAACCAGTAACGTGATTGAACCGGCGCGTGCTTTGTCAAATCCATTGAAAACGGTCACAGAAAAGGACACCAAAGATTAATAAGGACAATCCAATAAAACCATATAGGATATTACATCAAATAAAAAGGAAAATGTCTCACTTTTTCTCTCTTCGTCCGCTCCCCGTATCACGGAATCCCTTGGCGAATGGGTTATGGTCGATCTTAAGCTGTGTGATCTGTAAAGAGACAAAGGGTTCGTTTTCAATAAGAATATAGTTCCTCAATAATCTGGTACAGGGGTTGCTGTGCCCTCGCAGGCACTCAAGGTTGAATCAACGTTGATTCCACGTTGAGTCTGTTAGGGCTTTGCCCGGGGTTTAAAAAGAATCAGAAGTAAATACTTATTTGATAAACATAGATATATTTTACGTTTCGGCCATGGTTTGTGTGCGAATTAACAAAATTTGCACTAAACTTTTCTTTGGGCGTCGTATATGCGACACTAAAAGCGAATAATGTATTTTTATGTAAATTTTGATAATTCTGAATACGGATGATGAGAATATGGTCGCTAATAAAATGAAAATAAAATAGATGTTTAAAAGGGGCGATCATTTCTTTTATTATCCTTACCCCTATCCCATAGCAGACTGCCCACTAATTCTCATCGATATATCTCTTTAGTTTAATCGACGAGAATTAATTTCAGTGAAATATGGGTCTGATTAAAGAACTCATTTATTACTGGCACCGAAAGATCTAATAATGCTTAATAATGGCCATATTCACAGAATGACCACAGGAAAATCATATGTTTACTTTCAAAGCCGTATGAACACAGCGACTCATTAAATATGATTAGTGGTATGAAACATGTCTTTCAACAATCCAGAACAATCTGGCATTCATTCAGCCTGGTATCCGCTGCCGTAGCAAACCGTATGTTTGAGTATACGGTGACGCCGGAAACGAGTCAGACCGGGTACCATTGAGTTTAAGCCAATCACTGCGTTGCTAAGTAAGATATTCTTCCGCGGCCAGTGATAGGCGCCACACGCCATCGAAGACATAACAAATTACTGAGCGGCGAGTGTGTACTTTGTAATGTACACGTTGCTTTGATCTTCTGTCATAACTGCGATTTAATGCTAGCGAGAACAGAATGCTTCTGTGAATCTGCAGCCTGAGCCACTTATTTCTGATTAACTTTACTGGTCAAGAGACAAACTTTAGACGTTTATGACATAAAATTGTCATCAATTTGACTATGGCCAGACCTACAGACGAGAGGGGATTCTGTAGCCGGCAATTAGTCCGAAGAAAACGGATATTCTTTTAACAGTAATAAAAGCTGAGATGGGAAAATATGCTGGGGAGCATGCATCCGTGTACATAAATACTTAAACGTATTCTTTTTCCCTTTAGCAACAGTATTCCCCACTTAGTGTTCAGAGTACACTTTGAAAAGCCAAAGTGGGATTTACGTGGGTATAATTATTTTCCTTATTCTTTCTTAAGAACATAGATTGTGGGTACTAACGAGAACCAAAATCTATGTTTGGAATGAGAAATTAAATCACAAATTTTCACCTGAAAAATATCAGTTCTGGACTAATGAAAACCACCATTATGTCACAAAAATTTGTTATCGTAATGAGAAAATTATTGAACAACCCACCTTCTCATTCTGGTAAGCGGTGACAGCAATAAATTCTGTTTCCTTGAAAACGTACGTCCTGAAAGCGCTGTACGGCAACTTGAGGATGTCGTTAGCCCGGACTAGATGAAAACGAGGCTGGTACTTGTGCATCGAGTTGAGAATGGTCTGTAAAACAAAAAAAACAAAAATGTTGAAAATGATGGAATGAATTAAAGAACGAAAGGACGAATAGACAATGAATGAATCATCACGTAAACAAGTCCGTGAAATAAACACCCCCTTAAACCCCAGTTTATATAGAGAAAACCGGGGTTTACGTGAGTAAACATTATTTTCCTTGTTTCTGCTCCAAGACATAGGTTGTGGGTACTCGTTAGAACCGCCTCAATGAGGCGGTTCTAACGAGCACCCAAACCCTATGTTTGAAGCAGAAATAAGGAAAATATCACAAATTTTCATTAGAAAAAATACCTTTTTGGGGGTTTGAAAAATGCACTATATCACACGGATGTGTTATCGTAATGTGGATAGATAGATAGATAGATAGATAGATAGATAGATAGATAGATAGATAGATAGATAGATAGATAGATAGATAGATAGATAGATAGATAGATAGATAGATAGGATCGGTTGATTGATTGATTGATTCCTACTAGAGTTTTGTTGAATTTACTGAAGTTTAGTTCTTGAATCATGTCATTCTGAATAATTTTGCAGAGAAAGTCAGTCTGTCATATTTGATTTTCCCAAAACAAATTACTTCCTCGATAAAGCAAAACATGTGCACATATGGTGCCCCGCCTGAACCGTTATCTCGTCTGCGCATGCCCGGCGGAAGCTATCAGGCATCGTCGCGCGACAGTGTTATCGCTTATATTCAATTATAAAATCACTGCAAAAGCATTCAAATTTCGCAAAGTGCGCATTTAATTTCATTTGTCAAAACGAGCGACGTTTGATGTTCCAGGCAACTGTGTGTGAGTGTGTGAATTCGGGTTTAACGTCGCTTTCAACAATTTTTCAGTCATATCACGACGGTGTCTGGTTGCGACAGGGAGCTCAATGCTCACGTTTATAGTGCTGCCTCACTGAAGTATCATGTCCCAGACACATTACATGATACCACACCCAGTCACATTATCCTGACACTGGATCGACCAGTCCTAGCTCTACCCCGTAAATCTGAGTGCCAAGCGAGGAGCAGCTTGTACCATTTTTAACGACTTTGGTATGTCGCGGCCCGGGATCGAACCCGAGACCTCCCGTTCCCCGGAGCGGACACTCTACCAACTGAGCTATCGGGGCCGGTGCTGACCGCATCGGCAAGTAAGGGCGACAATTCAGTGACGTCATTATGATACAATTAGGTTACAATGGCTGGAATGCGTTGCTAATGGCACAAACATCAGTTAAGCGCACCAAGTAACTATTCCCATAACAGATCTTGACGAAACATTTATACCCAATAACTCAATCAGTTGAGTCTCATGTGACCATTCTTGTTTATCAGGGCGCAATCTTTTTCTGGCAGTCTGTTTCGCCGGAAATTAATCATGGTAGGACATAACATTTGACGTGTAACCAGTAAAAATTCTGATCAGAATTGGCAGTTTCTCCTCGCCGCCAATTTGAAAAGCCAAAGTTCCGCAAGATCACATCCCGAAAACACGCCTATATAATTTTGCCCCTCCCCCCACCCCTTGAACCCCACTTTTATATAGTAAAACTGGGATTTCCGGGGGTATTCCTTATTTTTCTTATTTCTGCTCAAAAAAATAGATTGTGGGTACTCGTTAGAACCGCCTCGATGAGGCGGTTCTAACGAGTGCCCACAATCTATATTTTGGGCAAAAATAAGAAAAATATCACAATTTTTCATCTAAAAATTTTCATTTTTTTTTTTCAGCGATAAAGGTGGTAATGTATTTGTATAGGCGTGTTTGTGTAATGAGTACAGAACAGAACAGAATTAAACTCCATCATCAATGGCAAAATACTGCACTTGTGTTCGAAGCAATACGAATAGACCTTTTCTAATCTAACGGTACAACAGCCGTTTAAAATTCATAGAAAGTTCGATCTTCTCCGAGTTATTAGAAGCTTAATTTCAGAACTCTACGATTAGAGACACCCAAATCAAGCGTCTAATTCGCATTGACATTTTGATCGTAGTCTCGTACAAACTTCCGAAATGGCTGCTTGAATGAAAGCTTTCAATTCGCCTACAGGTCTTTCTCTACTGATTCTAATCATGATAGTGGACTATGGCGAATATCCGTTTGACAAAATGGCGCCATATTTGAATCCAATAGGCTCGAAATTCCGAGGGCTCTGATGACATCAAGTAAACAGGCATTGTGATGGATCCTAGTATTGTTTGTTAGTCTTGGGAGTAATTGTGGAACAGGTGTCTCCACGGGGATGGTATATATGTAGATTGATCTGTATGGACAATGCAAAAGTTGATGGTATAAGTGTCCCTTGGCAAAGGTTTTGTTGGAATCGACACGAAATGAATGACATATATCGTTCTTCGCGTTATTAATGCCGATTTTATTTCATGTTTAATACATTTCGTAACACGACATATATTAGGGTCAACCCGCAAAAGAAAGCCCGTCCTTCTTTCTGTCGATGGGGATTGACAAGTAACGATTTTCGCTTCGACGCCATCCCAGCCATTTGACTGTAATGCGAGGTTCACGTGTGCATGGAGCAGTAGTAAAGCATCGAATTTGAGATCGAGGCCGGTATCCGATTCGATCCCCGCAAGCGCCAAGTGTTGTTTCGTTGAGCAAGAGACTTTATCCACATTGCTTAGTACTGGTTTCTACCCAGGAAGAGGAAGAAAAAGAGGGCCACATTGAGGATTAGTGTAGTACTAGTTTACTAAATGTGTTACCCTCTATATAAATAAAGTCGATTGTTATTATTATTACGAATTTATTTATTTATTTATTTTATTTATTTATTTCTTTAAGGAAGCATAACTTTGTCATGTTGTATTACTGTTCATGGCACTAGAAATTGATAGAAGGCTAACACACACATTTTGGGTTTTTCGGTTGGAGTGTTTCCACAATAAGACCGAAAAATGAACACCCGTGTAAAAGAAAAGTGGGGTTTACAGGGATATGCATTACTTTCCTTATCCTCGCTCAAGTTTATAGATCGTGGGTATTCGTTAGAACAGCTTCATTGAGGCGGTTCTAACGAATACCAACCAACTGTTTTGGAACAGAAATAAGATATCACACAAACACGCCTATACAGTTTCGACCCCCTTGAGCCACATTTTTATATAGTAAAACTAGGGTTTACAGGGTAAACCTTAATTTTATTATTTCTGCTCTAAAATATAGATTGTGGGTACTCGTTAGAAGCGCCTCATCGAGGCGGTTCTAACGTGTACCCACTATCTATATTTTGAGCAGAAATATGAAAAAATATCACATTTTTTATCTTAAACTTTTCATTTTTACGGTGCTAAAATTTACAGTGTATTTGTATAGGCGTGTTTTCGTAATTTAAAAATTTGTAGCCTTGTAAACCACAATTTTCTAAAAAAAAAAAAAAATATGGGGTTTACAGGGTGTACATTGCACTGACCGGTTTACGCGATGGACGCATAATTTAGAACTTTTTTTTCCAAGCGGAAACATACTTTGTATAACAGAAATGATGATGAACTATTAATGAAATTAAAATTGTCATATTTAATAATTACTGGCTGCATGTGGTGACAGAATTACTGAATATTCCTACACGTTACATCAGTCAATAAGTTCAGATTTGCGCAAACTTGCCAAAAATGTCCGAAAATGAAAAATTCTCGTAATAGCGAGTCATGATTTTCGCGGGCAAGGCGCGTATTTTTACCGATTAAGTGATGAGCGGACGGCTAACCCAGCCCATCTGGCGACTTTTCGGACAGAACCTGTTATACTGACCACAAGAACCACTCAATCATATCTGGTGGCAGTCACCACTGACCGCTGTTACTCGCTAGTTTTACACAAACTTGTAATATGTCATAGTTTACATGTTAACTAAATGACTTTTACAATCTGGTAGTTAGCAAGAAAATTGCCCCCATAAATAAGTTGTCATAACTGTAATAAAAATAACCTATTCTGTCTCTACACAGAACTGGTCAGATTTGTAACATTTACTAATGTGGGTGGAGAAAAAGAAAACAAATAAGAATGTTATGTTATGATATGTTAAGAACGAATGCCTTCATTGTTGCTTTTATCCGAGTATTGTGTGTGTGAATTCGGGTTTAACGTCGCTTTCAACAATTTTTCAGTCATATCACGACGGTGTCTGGTTGCGACAGGGAGCCCAATGCTCACGTTTATAGTGCTGCCTCACTGAAGTATCATGTCCCAGACACATTACATGATACCACACCCAGTCACATTATCCTGAAACTGGATCGACCAGTCCTAGCTCTACCCCGTAAATCTGAGTGCCAAGCGAGGAGCAGCTAGTACCATTTTTAACGACTTTGGTATGTCGCGGCCCGGGATCGAACCCCAGACCTCCCGTTCCCCTGAGCGGACGCTCTACCAACTGAGCTATCGGGGCCGGTTTGTGTTATCCGAGTATGATACAATGCCGATAACACCACGAAAACACGCCTATATAATTTTGACCCCCTTGAACCCCACTTGTACCAAGAGTTTACAGGCTTGAACCTTATTTTTTCTTATTTCTATACTAAAATATAGATTGTGGGCACTGAAACAATGGTGTATATCATTTTCCTTTTTGGATTGCGAAAACACGCCTATACAAATTCACTGAAAACTTTGCCGCTGAAAAAACTGAAAAATTGTAATATTTTTCTTATTTCTGCTCAAAATATAGATTGTGGGTACTCGTTAGAACCGCCTCATCGAGGCGGTTCTAAAGAGTACCGACAATCTCTTTTTAGAGCAGAAATAAGAAAAATAAGTTTTACCTCTGTAGACCCCAGTTTACTATAAAAAAGTGGGGTTCAAGGGGGTCAAAATAATATAGGCGTTTTTTCGTGAATGTGTATAGACTTCTGTTCTTTTTCTCTTTTTTTCAATTTTATGCTTTTTTTCTTTAATCTTGACGCGACATCCTAAAAATCAAGCAGCAGTAGATTAAGTTTCAATATGGGTTCAGTTTGGTACGATAACAAAACGTTTTACAGCTACTGAATAGGCGAAATGACGGTTTGCATTGAAAATTGACAGTAAGTTAAGGTGAAAATAATTTTGGTTGTAACATAATATGTTAATAACAAGGCCATCTTTTCATACCTCCACAAAACTTTTTAACTAAAAGCTAACCACCCATTTGACCAAAACATACCACCGAGTGTTTGAAACAACATGCTTTTGAAAGTCACACGTAGAGAATCTTTGTGGGGCCCCAGATTCTCGAAAATATAGCACAAGATAAGCCTACAGGCGTGGCACAAGCCTCCGTGGCCTAATTTTGGCTTTTTTATTTGAAGTTTAATGTCCCCGTTAACACTGTATAGGTAATTTTGGAGACATTGCTTCCGATGTGGGACTTTTACCCGAAATTGAGATGAAATGACATCTAAAGCCTTGCCACCCAATGAAACCAATAGGGTTTATACGCATGGACGGATCGACTCGCACCGCTTTTCCAGGGTAGGCTTAGAACCACTAAACCAGTACTCGTGTGCGGTCGGTTTCAGCTCTTCGTGGAAGTATCATGCAGCCAAATCCATTTCTTCAAGCCCCGATGGGCGGGGGCAAGGCCTAAGTATATGCCCTACATGGTGTTGCGCATGTACCTGTATTTTTTATTTATTTTCTTTTTTGGGCTTCCAGTAAACAGATCCGGTAACCATTCTTAGAATAAAGCAAATCAGTGAATGAATCCGTATCAAATAAACCCATGTTTTGACATTTGTCAGTGTTTTTCACACATTTTCTCAATACATTTTTGACCTCTATTCAGATAAAATCAAGGAGTTATAGTTCGGTATTCATTCGGTCCATACTTATAGTAACCTCTCTGCCAAATTTCATTCATATCGACATGCTCCATGGTACGTAAAAAATGTTCCAATTCATTACAGGAAACCAGATACTGGGTCTCCTTACTCAACCCTACCTTTTTCCGTAAACATTGAGAAATACAATGGAATAAAATTTTCAGCGAATTTAACAGAACTTATTCCGCTTTTTGTTTTTTCGCTGTCTTTTGTTTTTGTTAAATCAAATGGGGTGAAAAGGGAGAGACCAACGACCTCCTTGATGTAAGGTCACAATCTGTATCACAACTCATATTTTGCATAGCGTTCTATTTTATTATTATTATTATTATTATTATTATTATTATTATTATTTCAGAGAAACAGTGGGCCCAGACCAAACGGCGCAGAACGCTTACAGACTACAATGCAGGTTTTTCTGCGACCTCCTTGATGTAAGGTTACTATCTGTATCACTGCTCATATTTGCCTAGCATTCCATTTTATTATTACTATTATTATTTATTATTATTATTATTTATTTCGGAGAAACAGTGGGCCCAGACGAAACGCCGTAGAACGCTTACAGGCTACAATGCAGGTTTTTATTTTGGTAAACTTCGCCACAAGCATGACACCCCAAAGCATCGCCTTATATTTCGCGTGTCCGAAATAAAATACAGTGAAATTCTGCTATTAAGACCACCTAAAATTAAGACTATTTCTGCTTTAAAAAGCTATATTTGTATGTTTTAGTTTTTCTTTCATTGTGTTTTCTGCATACAGTGTTCTCTGCTTATGGACCACCTTTGGCACTGTTCAAAAGTGGTCTTTAAGACCACTTTTGAACAGTCCCAAAGGTGGTCTTAATATAGGAATTTTACTGTTTAAGAGGACAAAAAAAAAAAAAATTCATTATGTCATTTGAAGACCTTCAGGGTTTAGTCTGGTTAAGATTGCTAAGATGAAAGAAAAAGAAAACGAAGGTATAACACCTTTCGTGTTCTTCTCTTTGCCATATTACATTGCTATAATTCATCAAGTAACTTACACTCTTATCAAGTTACAAAACACTAATTCGCAGTTTTTGTAATAGTTTTCTGACAGATGGTGGTATAAAAAGGTTTTAAAATTACACATTGTTGCTTTTGTTCGGAAACTGAAGGGCATATTCATCTCCACATGTCCCTGTCATGTTTAAACATGTTTTACCTTTTCATTTTGCACTTATGAAATTACAGGGATAGAAATTTCTATGTTAATTACACCGGGGTTAGTCGCTAAAACAGCTAAATCTAAAATTAAAAGGCCAAACAGGAAAACTTAAACCACCAAAGATTATCTCCCTTGCAGCTAAGAAACGAGAGAGACAAGATGAAAAAAAATGGTTTTGCGATAAGTCGGTAATTCCAAAATGTCACTTGAGCATCCATGTATTATTTTAGGAGCACCCCTCTGTTTATTGCACTTTTGACGGGGTTCAGAGCAGATACCAAAGTTTGCAATAAACAACCGTGTTATACCTAACCAAACAATGAGAGATTATATTGAAAAATGACCATTAATGGTCATTTTTCAATATAATCAATGTATGTTTGGATCCGTCTTTAAACCACGTTTGCGTCCATTTAGAAAATAAACATCATCGTTTGATATACTAATTTCGCTTGAAATGTTGTGTGTTCGTGAGTGCGTGTTTGGGTGTGTGCAATTTCAGAGATATCTGCTATTTTCCTAAACAACGGTTTTCGCCGATGTCTTAATCAACCACGATATCACGATTCATCCTAATCTGGTCGTCTCTTTTGCAGTAACTATTACTGGTTGGAGTAGCATGGTGCATGGCGATTAATAACAACAACGCCAACGATAATATGGATAAAGATATGGCTTGAACGACCCATTTGAATTTTTCATATCTCCAAAATGGCTACTTTTCTGGAGAAAATCCGTGATATTTTCTCACAAATGCTCAAAACATAGGAGCAGAAATAAGAAAAATATTGTATACCCCCGTAAACCCCAGTTTTCTCTATGTGACGTGGGGTTTAGGGGGGTGGTCTTCATTTCACGGACGTGGTCACGTGATGAGTATATATGTTAACTGAATGAACACTGCAGCGATCAGCATTTAATGCACACGTGCGTGCTTGCATAAAACATGTAAACCATAACATGTAAAAAGAACAGTGCATTTAAACGTTATACATTTCAAGGGTAAAGGCTCTACTATATTTCTAGCACAAATCGTGCTTATATGAGGCTCCTTGTCGCCCATCGATATACGATATATAATATTTTTATGGCACAATTAGTCATAGAAAACTAAGACTAGACTACTAATCTGCTTCTGTGGGAGTGAAATATTTATAACTTACCATTTAGCGCCCGACTGAAGTGGACCAAGTTACACTTGTTCCTCTTCAGTCAGGCGCTTGATGGCAGTTGAAGATGGCGCCTGCTGACGCATTTTCAGATTTATTACTTATCAGCACTTCAGGAGCGACAGCGCTGACACCGAGGTAAAATTAGCATGTTTGTGAAGAAACTTATGTGCCAATAAAATCAAATTACACCAATTAGGAACAATTACCAATCGGTACTTACTACGCATCTATAAACAGAACAAATATTACGTAAGAAGTTTTAACTTGGCATAAAATCTGTATGATCTAAGGACTTTTGCAATTTTCCAGTTTTGGCTGAAAATACTGTGGTTGAATGTCACATTTTAGCCCCGAATATGACAAGTTCTTATTTTTTTTAGACGTTTTAAGTGGAGTATTTGACCAATTTTCATTTTCTCCATAGTATACATGTATGTATTAACTTTCCAAAACAAAACTGTATCATTTTATTTTTTTCGCATGAATATTTGAAACCGGTTTACTACAACAATGGACGACAATGACGTCATCAAAGTATGGAAGTCCAGGCCAAGAACATTAAATCATGCCAAATTAAACCTCCTACCCACTAAAAATTGTGATACTGACACTTACAAAGCCGTGTTTGTCAGAGATATTGTTCGTCAACTTCAGCTTATGGAATGACACAACTTTCTGCATCCACTGTTCTCCCGTACTCGGCGAGTCTGGGTGAATATACATCCTCTTTGGCATTTCAGGATCGGCTTTTCCCGCCACCATCCAGCGAGAGTTATGGAACTTGTATCTGCAATCGTCTACAGCCACGGTGTCCATGAGCAAGATGTACTTTGCGCGCTTGTCTAAGCCAGAGACACGTACTTTGTATGGTGGGAACATGCGTCTGTAAAAGAAATGATGCCAATAATAATAATAATAATAATAATAATAATAATAATAATAATAATATTGTAAACCTTAAAGCAGCCATTACGAATAGCAGGCGACATTTTAAAGTATTTGTTCTTAATTTTTATTCTGTTGACAGGATTTATTTATCTATTTTTTATTTCATTTTGTTTCACCGATTTGATGCCAATGAAAACAATGGAAACCTTGGTGAGTATATTATAATTTATCTTAATTAAGATTATGCACAAGGAAATAACTTTGTGGTGAAATGATAAAAAACTTTTCAAAGCAAAGTGACTGATGAACATATGATTTCGTCAAAAAGAGTGGGTGGGGAATCTCTTGAGAGGACCACGGTGAAAACGGTTAACATGCGACAGTTTCTGAACTGTGGGGTTTTCCTGGGCATTCACAAACAGTCGTGTTTAGCCTGAAGGCATGGGGGAATTTATGAAAGAAAGCGTTTGCATGTCTCGTCATACAAATGTACATGTATCATGTATCATTCTATAAGCTCAAATGTGTCAGCGACAAAAATGTCATCTATAGAAGAGACTATATAAAGATTACTGCCTAATGTCCGTCTGTAAGTATGAAATTTTACACCTCTTACGCACGTATGATATATTTATATACTGCAATAATCCCATTGTATATCAGGAGAAATATTTTCAGTCTTTGATCTTCAGAAATCGTGACAGATACAATGATATGAAAAGCAAATTTACTCAATTTTCATTTCGCTACAGAACCGGGTGACGGGCCGTTCTGATTTTTTTCAACGTCGCATGTGCGGTCCTCTTCTGAGAGGTCACTTTAACCTTTAATGATGGGATGGCAATTCAGTTTACATTTCGGCCTGCCTGATAGCATGGGCGAGAAGCGAAGGCTCGGACGAGCCAGATCCTTCGCTTCTCGCCGACATAGATGCAACCTCGAATTAGCGTCATGTAAGAAGTCACGTGACTAGCTACATTAATTTGCTGCGCATGCGCAAGACCATAAATCTGAGAATATTCAGGGCTCTGTCACCTGAAACCCTCTATATTTCAAGGTTGTAAGAAAATGTGAAGTGAAGGCAATGATCAGGAATCGATACAATTAACCCACATTTCACATCAGAGACACTAAAGGAAGGAAACACAAAACATGAAACAACTAGATCCTAATGGAAACATGAATAGCGGAAAGCCAAAAGGACAGTTATAACTGTCCTTTTGGCTTTCCGCTATTCATGTTTCCATTAGGGTCTACTGGCTATCCAAAACAAAATGGCAAAAACGACACACACATTCAAAGACGAACTATAGCAAAAATAAACCGCGACAGAAGAACCGCCTTGGAACGGTCAGTGAAAAGAATTTCACTAAGGGGTGGGAGGGGGGGGGGGCGCTTATTTAACCCTTATCCCGCTGAATAATTAATTGAAGCCAACCCATTTTTTAATTTGAACCAATAAGATAACCGGATGTAATTTATTCCTACAAATTAACAAACTGAATGTCAAAGTGTAGATCCTGATCAGAAGAATCCATCTGATCTGGAGCTACATTTTTTTGCAAAAATAGGGGTTGTGATCAGAGGAACAACGGTTAAAGATGAAAATTTTACATATTTAATATCTATCTTTTGCTCAACATGTAGAGTATGCAAAGAGAGGGTAGGGTTTCGTTAGAACATCCGCATTTTTTTGTGGCCGGTTCGGGTTCGCAGTAGTGACTTCTGGGTTTGCAGCTGCGCTGCGGAGCCCCGTATTTTGGTGTGCGCGAAAGCGAGAGCAGTGGTTCTTGTGCTTGAAACAGATACCAGCCCCCGATTAAAACACCGACGGTGTTGATTAAATGGGGCTACCTGTCAGATTTAAGGAAAGTACACAATTTAATTCGATTACATCAGTATAATTACTAAAGAGTCCTCAGAGAGTAAATAGAAGATAAAAATGTTTTAAATCTTGTTAAGCATGTACCTCTCGCCATGAAGCCTATCTATTAAATCCCGCCAGGATAACGTGCCCATCTCACTTAGTGCAGTCTTTTACAGTAGAACTTCGATGGCTCGAACACCGATGGCTCGTTTACCATGGATGAGTCGAACCCATTCTTGAGCCCCTAGCAAAATCCTCTACATAAGAACTAGTGGGGGATAATTAAGGAGATTTTAGTCTTTTATCTTTCAAATGTATGCTGTGTGTACTCATTAGAATCGCCTCGATGAGGCGATTCTAATGAGTACACACAACATACATATTCATTATGGAACACCGAAACGATGTCTAAAAATATCTCGTTATTCCTCCTGACAGTAACCTCAGTGGCTCGAACTACCCCTGTCTCGAACAGATTTTCGAGGTCCCAAAGGTGTTCGAGCCATTGAAGTTCGACTGTATATCTAAAAAAACTGACATTTTTTTCTGATTTGGTGACATGTTTTCTTACTTATGCCCCAAACATAGTTTGTGGGCGCTCTATAGAACCGCTTTAAATTTTAAGTTTGTCAATAATGAAAAATAGAATTTATTCAAAACGAGGGAAATCTGGCTATCATCACTAGGTATCGCTCTCACGAGAGTTGAGTATAATTCGTGTCAAAGATAAGGTAATGCGCAAAATCCACTGGACGAATTGTATCGGGCCGAACATTACGGTGGGGGATTTGAACCTAATCTGATATGATACCTATATTAGTGACAGTTTAACAAGATAACAACGGACAAGATCCGAGAGAAGATGGTTGATACTAGAATGCGAAAAATGTGAAGATTGCAACGAGAGAGAGAGAGAGAGAGAGAGAGAGAGAGAGAGAGAGAGAGAGAGAGAGAGAGAGAGAGAGAGAGAGAGAGAGAGAGAGAGAGTACACTACACCAGTCGTTAAAACTAGTGGATAAAACAAAGAATATATGGGCCCCGTCAAGCGATTTTGGTACTTATCGCCTATGCGAGCAGCGAAAGTTCAGGCGAGCCTGCGCATCCGCGCAGTCTCGCCAGAACCTTCGCTGCTCGCTCAACCAAGCAGTAAAAAAATATGAACCTTCAGACAGAAAGCCATATCCCTGGCCCCTCTGAATGGCTGGGCATGCGCAGTTAAAATTTGTCATGACGGAATGCTCGAAGACACAAATTCGCTTGGCGGGGCTCATATATCCTTACGTAAAACATAAAAGGGAGCGCAAAGATTAGTATGCGCATTGCGAAAACACGCCTATGCAAATACTTTGTAACCTTTATCGCCAAAAAAATTGAAAATTTTAAGATGAAAAATTGTGATATTTTTCTAATTTTGACCATAAATAAGAAAAAAAAAGGTTTCTAGACCCCAGTTTTACAATATAAAAGTGGGGTTCAAGGGGTGGGGGTGGGGGGTGGGGGCAGAATTATATACGCATGTTTTCATGCTGCGTATGGACATATGCTTAAAGACAACTTGTCGGAATTAACAAGGTTCACCTGTGCAAACACAGAACGACCGTTTTCCAAAACAATTTCAACGATACTTCACGTTCAGCTAAATGCAATTACAAAGTCTTCAAAACAGACACGTTAGCATCTTAAATTAGGTCGGTAAACATATTTAAACATAAAAGTTTATCTGTCATGTATTTGAAGCATAATTATGAAATTTTATGGCATTTTATTTGTCTTTATTGAATTTATTCGTCTGGAATTTTGTTCTTAAACGCCCTGACACTAATCCATCATCAAGCGCCTGGGCGGGAAAGATTTTAATTACATGCGCAAACTTCAAGATAAGTTTGTTAATCTCGAACCAGTCTGGTCGTAGACGAACTCGAAAACCCTTCTAATCCTGCATTCATTCCACGGTATAATTTCTTATAAAAACAATGTCACTTTTTCTTTCAATCTTTGCGCAAAAAAGAATAAACTAAATACCGCTGACGCCTCAGCGCTAAGTTGGTGTTAAATTTGGCTGTTTTCGTCTGCCTGTAAACTGCTGTAATTAATCGGGGATTTAAACATAGAAAAAGAGTGATTAAAAACATTAAGAAGAGTTACGATACTTAAGAAATATGATTACTTACATATCAACGAGTTTCTTAAAAGAGGTGTTGAGAAAATGGAGCCATACATTCTACAGACAGCTTTATCTGTACCGAATTCTTAAAGTCACTGGGACTGAACTTTGAGTGGAACATATTTTGCGTTGCGTTCCTTCTCATTTAGGGCTAGCACCGAAACGACTTCATTGAAAGAAGACTGAAGCCCTTTTTTCTTCTTGATGGATAATTCTGTTTTGAAAATGCAGGTAAATGTCTGCAGCATGTATCGTAATATGTGAATAAACCCGTGCACAACTTAATATCCATTAAACTCACTTAATAAAGTAAGTTTACAAAAGCATAATAATTTCCATTGCCCTTTCTAATAAAAATAGATTGTGAGTTTCCATTAGCACCGCCTCGGTGAGTATTGAACAAACTTGGATGAGGAAAATATAAAAATTTCATCAGAGAATGGCCATTTTAGATAGAAGAATCCATCCATGAAAAATATGTTTGACGTTGTTGCCATTTTTCAAAGATTTTTAAATAAAATGAAAAATAAATTTATTTATTTATTTATTTATTTTAATTTTCAGAGGACCACAGTACTGAAATTGCACCACGTGGTATTGCGGTGGACTTGACATTTTTTCATCTTTTTCCTGATAATACAAATTAAAAGTGTTGATAGCAAAACATCTTTTTAAAGTTGTCTCATTTTTCGGTTTGATTTCTTCAAAGACATACTCCCCATGTTGTTGTAATTGAAAGCTGCTTCCAACGGCTTTTAACAAGCTTCATATTACATTATAAATATCAGATTTATTATACAATAACTTTATAATAATAGAAATTATCTTCACGAATATGCCGTTATATAACACTTTATTTTAATTATTGCATGTCTATGCAGTGACGTTTTGGGTTTTCAACAGATTATTTTGCATACATGTAAAACATGTATGCAACACACTCTGTTATAAATCCCGAAAGCATTAACACAAATTACGAACAAGCGTATGTGTGCGCTTCTGGGTGGGCGTGTTTATTTATTTCGCCAACGATTTACACCCATTCAGTACCAGAAACCCCTAAAGGGGTACTTGGCAAACAGTGCAGGCCCAGATCAGACGCCGCAGAACGCGGCGTCTGATCAGGGCCAACACTGTTTGCAAAAGGTTCAGCCATTATCCTACTAAAGTTTGAAGAAAACACAACCTGACACCCCTAAATTTTGAAATGAACTCATGCTTTATATAAGGAGAAGGATTCCATTTGGTACTAGAGGGGTAATCAGAATCACGAAGTTCTTCTATTAACGTCACATTAACAAGTCCGTGTAATGTGGACCCCGCTAACCCCACTTTATAAAGAGAAAACTAAGGTTTACAGGGGTATATATTATTTTGCTTACTTCTGCTCCAAGACATATGTTGTGTGCACTCGTTAGAACCGCCTCTCACGAGCATGCACCCACAACCCATGTATGAAGTATAAAATAGAATAACAGTCCAAAAAAAAATGAAATGAGAGAGAGAGAGAGAGACAGAGAGGTGAGGAGAGTTCATGCTTTTCAAGAACTAGAGTTCTAACAAGCACTTATTCGATTGATTTAATCTTTGCATATCTAAACGAACATTTTAATAACTTTGCATTTCATTATCTTGGAAAGACGTTTTCTTTGAATAAATTCACACCTTAACTTCAGATTCAGCAGCTCGGCGCAAATGGCATCATTTAACAGAAAGGGTAAGATAATGAAGTCCATTAAAAAGGTGTGAAAATATGAATAAACCGATGCTATCTCTATAACACGAATTATCCCGTTATTGTAGGGAACCCGATTCTGAATGAAGATAAGTTTGTAGTTTGCAAAATAAAGGGATACGGAAGGGGGCGATTGTGAGATAATTTTTCGGTTCTTTTGTCAGAAATTAAGGGTCAGCGTGTGATGATTATCCCTCGCTGTGAAGAACTATGGGTAAGGTACCGATCCGGGCACTTGTTTTAATTATTACAACAAGTTGTGGTTTATTTGAAGGACCCACCCCTTAGCATTTTTATTAAGAACATGTGTGAGCAAATAAAAAAAATCTTTCTGTTAGCTTCTTTTGATGCAACAACCACTTTTCCTATTTCTGTTTTTTAGGGGTTTACATTATTGTTCTTATTCTGACCCCACATCATGGATTGTGGGAGTCGTTCGAAGCACTTCGTCGAGGCGGTTATAACGAGCACCCACAACATGTGAGTGGGGTACAGCATAGAAAATTGCCACAGATTTGACATGTAGACCGTTATGATTTGTGAGAGGAAAGATTTATTAATAGTGCGTTTGCTACAAAACTACTGTTGTATATATAACATAGAAACGACAATGAATTTCTGATCATCTTTGAAAAATAATATTTTAGAAATTATTATATTAAAATGACATGCACATAAAGTAAATATTAATTTTCTGAAGAAGAAGAAGAAGAAGAAGAAGAAGAAGAAGAAGAAATGAGTTTGTATGCACCACGTTTCAAGTCTATGAAATGAACACCCTTTTTAACCCCGCATTATATACAGAAAAGTTGAAATTGTATGAATATACATGCATTAGGTTCTATATTTTCGCTCAAATATAAATTGTGGATGCTCGTTAGAATCGCCTCGATGAGGCGATTCTAACCAGCACCCACAATTTGCGGCAGAAAGAGGAAAATTATCACAAATTTTAACCAGAAAAAAGTCAATCGTGGGACCATCGAAAAATGCACTGTTTTGTGCGGGTGTCTCATTGCAAGGTATAGGTTTAAGTTTATCAATAACTAAAATTATCTATGAGTCGAATACATTATAATTTATTTATTTATTTATTTATTTATTTATTTATTTATTTATTTATTTATTTATTTATTTATTTATTTATTTATTGCAACAATGCCCGAGTTTGTAATAATAAATCTCTTACATAAATGAAGTGTTCAGAAAATATGTTTGTTTTTAGACAAAGAATTATGTGACATGAATGAATAGCAAAAATTCTACAAATCCACAAATTACGATTTTGCATTAAATTATGATAATAAAGTTTCTTGTCATTTTTCGGACTAATTTTTTCACACACTTTCTTGTATTTTTGACACCCTTTCCGTTGCTTCTAACACGAAAGAGACACTAACTTTGCTTTAGAAACAGATCATAAAGCAATATTGTAGACAAAATTAGCAGGCGTTTAATGCTTCTAAATTGCTGCTAATGTTTTTATGGAGAAAAGTAAGATCTAAGGCGATAGCATGGCGCTAAATATTAGGGGAAATCAGAGGAAACTCCGTCATTTTGGCTGCTGAAATAAGCTTTTCAGATAGCGTGAATATGTTTTTAATTTAGAGATGCAAGATTTGATATGTTGGGATTATATTAAATACGGCATTTTTACTTGAAATCAACAGAAAAAGGTGTAAATTGGCGTTTGAATTATACGAACTGTAGACAGAATGAAGAGGGAGAGGCGTCAGTTTTTTCTCAGATACATAGCTTTTATATCTCTATGCTGATCTCTTCAGCATCAAGGGTGGTCGAGATACGGCGAACTATTTTGTCATGCTAACAATGTAACAATACAGGGAATGATTTTTTCGCGAAGTGGTATACGTTTTTACTTACTGCAAATATAGTAAAATTCCTATATTAAGACCACCTTTGTGACTGTTCAAAAGTAGTCTTTAAGACCAGTAAACACACTGAAAAATTAAGTGCAGCCTGCTTAATAAGCTTTTTAAAGCAGAATTGGTCTTAATTTTAGGTGGTCTTAAAAAAGCCGAATTTCACTGTAGTTTCTAATTTCTCATAAAATCCATTTCGTCGAGGCGTTGAATTTAGTTAGGAACATGAAAGAATAAATTAAGTGAGATTATGAAAACATGGTAAACACTTTGCAGTCAACTATTAGTTGTTTTTTTTTCAAGCAATGTACCATCTTCATAACTTTTTTTGAATTTGTTTATATATTATAAAATGTAACTAACTAGGGTGCATAAAACTTCAAACATAAAGCATAGTGTACAGGCAATACATTAACTCTCCATAGAATAGAAAATGAATGAAAATATTTATAACGATATTAATAATAGCTAGTATAAAAATAAAATTTTTGTATATTAATTTCAACAATATTAATGAGATACTGGATAAATTTAAAAAAAAAAATCCCGCTTCTCCATTCCAGGCCACAACTGTGTGCGCGGGTGCGTATGTGAGCACAAAACCCATCTTTTCTTTCATGGCCCCAAAATGGATATTTTTAATGAGATGTTATCTTTCTTTTTTCTGCTGTAAACACAGAGTGTGGGTGTGTTCTATACAAAGTGCATACTTTCATCTTTGTTTAACTGATATTTTTTCCTTCGGATAAAAATGTGTACTGTTTCTCTTCATATATTGTTGGTGTTCGTTAGAACCGCCTCTTTGAGGCGGTTCTAACGAGTACCAACAAAATATGTTTTGGAGCATAAGTAATAAGAATAATATATATGTATACCTCTCTAAACACCAGTTTTATTTTTCTATATCAAGTAGGGGTTACGGGGAATGTTCGTTTCATTGACTCGTTATGTGGTGTCAATGTAATTTACACTGATATTGCACATCTTCCAGCTGCAGGTGCAACAATTATATTGTTTTGAAAAGATAGGCTGAACTGTGCACTTGGGCGTAATGCGAAAAAAATATTGTAAACAAACAGCAAAAGACGAAAGGTTAATAGTGTTCTACATGCATGCACATATTCGCAGCAAACTAATATTCGAAATGATTTCAACTGTTCAAATGTTGTGTTAGATTTCATCATCACGAGCAATGCATTTGAAACACTAGCTCCTGGTTCGAGCTTCAATTTCATGAGGAAACCATATACGCTTAAATTTTTCACATTAATATGAAACTAAATCTGAAAGTACTAAGTCACATCTTTACACTTATTAATCAGGAAAAATGATGAAAATCTGAACAGTCCCTTGATAATAATAAAACAATATTACATGCATTACAGAGAAATACCATGATTTCTACCAGACATAAACTTGGTATTTTCCTTTTTGCTAAGAAGAAATATTTCCTCTTAGCCGGGGAAATAAATCCCTTCAGCTGGAACTACTTTATGTACAAGATACGAGATACCGCTTTGCAGTGAAATTGTTCTATTCAAACGCGGGAAAGTTTCAATCACGGCGACGTTATTCATGACGTCATTGTAATGGCGTCTAAGAAATATCAACAGACGTTCAGAATGCGTGACGTTTGAGTCGGATGCAACGCTAAAACAAAAGAAAACATGGATATGACCATTGATTAGGATGTAAGTTTTGCTTTATTTAATCTAACGTTTTACTTGTTTTATCACTGAAACACTTTGTTTCTTCTATTTTTGTTCAAAACTGTAGAAAGCGCTTTCAAAATGGCGCCTATCCAGTTGTTCTTCCACCCAGATTCTGTAACACTTCGCTGATTGAACCGTTTACATGAGCTGTAAACAGTCAACTGAACGGGCATTCAGATCCAAAATTCAAGATCCAAACTCTCCTAAACGTCTATGGAAGTGCATGTAATATACAGATTATACATTTCTCCTATTTGAAATATGGGATTTATAAACCTCGGGAGGTAAAACAATCCGTTAAAGAAACTCGTGCTTCGCACTCGTTTCTTTATCGGATTGTTTTACCTCCCTCGGTTTATAAATCCCATATTTCAACTAGGAGAATGAATAATCTATATTTATTGCACATGCGAATGAAATCTTTATGTAAATAGATATATTTGTATATGCCACACAAGGAATTTAAACATGCAGGCCTGCCTGGCAGCCTCGTAGCATTTTTTTTTAGAATTTTGAAGCAAATTTAAAAGATACGCATCTTGCATCAATATTAACTTTGCTGACGACAAGACAATGCTCACACCACATCTTCAAGCCTGTTTCAAGGATAATCTTGTAAAATCCCCTTTTTATGGAAAAACTTGGGTTATGAATTACATGCATTATTTTCTTTCTCTTTTGTAATGTACATAGATTGTGGGTGCTCGTTAGAACCGCCTCAATGAGGTGGTTCTAATGAGCACACGCAACCTATGTTTGAGGCTAAAATTAAGAAAATTGCCACAAAGTTTCATAAGAAAAATCCAGTTTTCACAGTGGCGAAAAAAACCCTCCACTAAAACAACAAACACCAAAAAAACAATGAATAAATAAAATAAAACCTATCACGTATGTTTTACATATAGAGTCTACAGAAATAAAAAAAAAAACATTTTGGGGATAGTCAAAGTAGCAAGGCTTACTTGGCAAGTAAGTCAATAAGTTATTGAACCCTTTTATGGTAAGGGGGTAACCTAATGGGCTTCACCAGCATTTCTTGGGCTCCTCTTTAACACGTACACAACATGGCAAGGTTTTTAACAGTACATTACATGGTTAAAAGTTAACAAATCATAAACACATAATGAAAATCTTGGCATCAGCAACAACCATTGCTTGCAGCATGGGTAAAATAAATAAATAAATAGATAACAAACATCATCTTACCTCCCTGATTTCGTAATCACCATTTCTGTTCCAAGGTTATTAAATTTTTCCCACAGTTCCCGACCCTCAAGCTCCACCTTGGGGTCGTCCTGAACTTCCGCTTCTGGGGGTTCCAAACTCCGAATGGGCCTAAGATGTTGGTAGCCTAATAAATCCGCAGGGGTCAAATGTGAACGTCCCATTGACTGTTGAAGTTTGGGTAGAAGTGAACTAGCAAGTCCTGGGTGTTGAAAGCCCGCTATCCCGGGCAGGTAGTTTGCCTGGGCTGCTAGAAGTGAGTTCATACTGCTGTAATCCGCTGGCCTGTGAAGCAGAAAAGGATTATAAGCCATAGCGTTGGCTGACTCGGGGTTACCCCCTGGATAAATCATTTCATCTGAATATTAATTCATCAAAATCCTAGCACAAAATAACGTATGAATGTATATTTTAGAAATGTTATTCCATCCAGTTTCACACTATAAACAAATATTGATTGAAATATACCACGTTTGTACTAATTTATACCGAATGTCTATGTACTCCTCTAACAAGTTAGCGAAGAATCATAAAGTATGAACACGGTGACTAAAGAAAACTTCCAAAAGACAAAATCACTCAAGGATATACAGAAGACTAGATAGATAATACTCTTACTAGTTAAAACGCCAGTTTATGTGAACTATCATTTGTCTTTGTAATACTATCTGCCTAGCTGTAGCCGGATTGGTTGTAGCTTTACTCTCAGCCAATGAATGCGTAAAAAAGGCGGAGCTTACATAAACGAGCTCGCGCTATCAATCACTTTGTTATCTCCGCGGCGAAGAATCGCGTGTCAAGAGCTTGTTCTGGTTGACAAACTGTCAACGGCTCATAATCGTTTAACCAATCAAAAAATGATAGCCTGTTTTCTTAAAGAAACCCCATAACGCACCGTAAAAATATATGGCGACTTTGTAAAAGATATAAAAAATAATAAGATATCTTATTTAAAAGAAATACTAAACAGATATATATGATCATGATATAAACAACTGTATTTTACGGAAAAGGTTGACTGAAAAAGTATATTTATGAACACATATTTATATTTCATATTGGAACGGCTAAGTAAGACTTGATTTCAAAGCATCTAGAAGCAAAAAAAAAAATCTTACTATAACATGTCAGGCTCCTTGTTTCGTTTCTGTGTGTAATATAAAACTAAATTTAAACAAACTCTAAATTTGTAAGATAACTTACCATTCCATGATTTAAAATACGAATTAATTCCAAATTTCAGTGTCTTCTTAAACAAAACTGCTTAATCCAAATACAAGTGTGCACATTTATCAAAATATGGAAGAATTATTCAAGGTACACTTCCACGATACTATCCATTTCTCTCTGTGTTCACATACATTACCATTAAAACACAAAATCAAGATAATGCACAAATGAAGGACAAATTATTTATCTGCATAAGTAAGCGTTAGCCGAAGTGGGCGTGACCAACAAAACGGCTTAGACTGAATGGCGTTAACTGTCAGTTCATGTGTTCCGCGAATTGTATGTGATTGAATCAAGCACGTCTAGGAGGCGCCATAGCCGACAACACTTTCTCGTGAACTACCGTTTGAAATCAGAGAAATTTACACTATTACCCTCAACTGTCTTATGTAAATGTTGAAAGAAAGATATACCAAGAAATTTCCACTCTGTGATAAATAAATTGTAACATCACAATAAATAACACTGTCCGTCATAGCCCTATAGATATTGTCTTGTTATTGTTTTTCAAACATAGATTGTGGGTGCTTGTTAGAACCGGGCGGTTCTAATGAATACCGACGATATATGTTTTGGAACAAATTGACGAAAAAATCCAAAAGTAGATCAAACTATATTAAAGTGTTCATTACACGTGATTGCTTATAACGTAATAAAAATTAACGCGCAAAATGCTGCGATTTTTACGCGCAGTCGTAGTTGCTGCATCAAGAAAATCACATGATCACAGTAGCACGTGTCAGTGACAGCGGTGATATATGAATCGGTATACATAGACCGGAAGCTGTGATGCATGTTGTATATTGTCATTCTTGCATATACCACAATTTTTAACAGAGGCAATGAGAAATTGGTCTAAGTTCATACGCGGATCGCATCAGCATTTTAATCGAAAATAAGTAAATAAACCTCAGTTTACCTTCACTGACCGTTGTGATGCCATATTAGAATAAAATGATAGACCAAAAATGACGGAAACCCACAACGCATATACGCAAGAGAGAGAGAGAGAGAGAGAGAGAGAGAGAGAGAGAGAGAGAGAGAGAGAGAGAGAGAGAGAGAGAGAGAGAGAGGATTAACTTCTTCTAATCGTCAGGAAAGAAAGAAGAATACTGCACGTGAAAAGGTGGCGTTTTTTATCGTTTATGTGCTAATGAATACCAACAGCATATTCAGTTTGATTTGTTTTTTATTTGTTTAATTTGTTTGATCATATGACGTCGCGTCTAGGAGTGTAATAACGCCATGTAATATTTTCGATAATCCACTAGTGGATTAAATATGCAAATTAGCTAGATACGTCCCGTAACGTTACATGTACGACGTCCTCAACGACGTCGCGTTTACTAACGGCGGAATATTGACATTTTTGTAAACAATCGTGAATAAAATGCGTTTTATGTGTCATATGATAAATAGAATCTTGCATTCGTACTCATGTATTATTGAATTTATTAAACTCGTTGAGGAAAAGGGATAAAATGCTCGGCAAAGCCTCGCATTTTATCCTTTTTCCTCAACTCGTTTAACAAATTCAATAATACATGAACACTCATGTAAGATCCTCTATATATTTGTAATAATTAATTAACCTTTTACTATTCTTTTACTGAATTGTCATATAATGTTATATAATGGTTATACTTTACTACGGCCTATGACCCCACCCCACCCCACCTCCTACTCCGAAACTGGCACTGACATTAGGAAAACACACGTATTCAAATATATTGAAATTTTTACCTCCGAAGATAAAAGATTCTGATATTTCTGTTCAAAACACAGATTGTGTTTATGGCAGAAATAAGAAAATAAGGTTTACACCTGCACACCCATTTTTTTTTATTCCTGCCACAAAATATTGATTGTGGGTACCCGTTAGAACCATAATTATATAGGCGTATTCCCGTGATGACGGATTAGTTATTTTTATCAATAATAACATTTTAAAAAACAACAAAATGCAATGTCTGTGCATGTAATCTATAAGGGTAAAAATGAAAATAAATAAATAATAAAAAAAAAAAAAAAAAAAAGAAAGAAAAAAATTAACATCTTTTTCTTTTCTACTTTTTTTTTTGTTTAAATATTTAGATTTAGCTGGACATTTTGCTAGTTTTCCTGTATTTTCGTGTATCTTCTTTTATGCAATAAGGCTAGTGTATCTATCTCCGAAAATGCTTCTTTTCTGATGAAAATTCGTGATAGTTTTCTTATTTATATTGCAAACATAGGTTGTGGGTGCCCGTTAGAATCGCCCCATTGAGACTGTTCTAACGAGTACCCACAATCTATGTATTGCAGCAAAAATAACAGTCTCAATGAGGCGATTCTAACGGGCGATTCTTGGGGTATGCATATGATATGCGACCTTATTTTGTTTGGCGGTTTTAATAGGAAAGTTTTGTGGGTTAGGCAGGGGACTTGTAGAGTGTTGTGCACTGATCTGCAAACTTTGAATGCAGAAAAAACTGACATAATCCGCGACCGTTGTTAGCACCGCAAACTGTCAGCCGGCGCCATGTAAATCCGTTTACCATTTTTGTGATAAGCGATTACATTGTGAAAACAGTATAAAGGGTCGAATTATCGAATACTTATTAATTATATTCCGACTGAAAAGGTCAGCGCGATAACTTTTGATTTTTCTAACTGGTCGATGAAAAGTTCAATCCACTCGATCAAGCGCCAGTCAATTGTGATTGATCTTTTGATAAGAAGGTACGAAAACTTTAGTAATGGGCGGGGATGCTTTCTTGTTGACAATATCACCTAGGGGAGGTTAAACGTTAGTTTTAATATTAAACATCGGTTATTCTGCCATTGGACCGTCCTTCATGTGTTAAATATGTTGTTTTACTCGCAGGCTTATTTATTTTGCAAATTTGCTAAATGCGCCATATTACCCTACAATGTAAACAATGTCCAACAACAGAAACACAGAAGGATCCCTTAAAGCGTTTTAACTTGTAAAACATGGCGCACGTGTCGGTTGTGATCGCTAGTTTCTAAAGAAAGCAAATGCTGTTATCGCCCTGATCGAGTAGGGTGTCCGCGGGGTCGAATGCGGCGACAGGTTGATACAGGGGCACAATTCAGGCCCTTAGGATTAATCACACCCCGCTGTCGAACTGAAAGATAGGCTGGCTAATAAGTAATGTTTAATGAGTTAAATCGGGGGAGTTTCAGATTATCCCGCTTCATTTTGACTATCAACTTTCTCCCATATTGCAATGTGACAACAGGCACATCCGAGAATATATCCCAGCAGGCACTCAATGTTGAACTGACGTTGAAACAACGTTGTTTCAACGTTAGTTCAACGTTGAGTCAACGTTTTGTGCCTGCAGTGTAATGTTTTATCATACCCGAGTTTCTTAGTACGTACTCATGCCTACGCAAAATGTTGTTTTAAGCAATAGAAAAAGATATTTTTTGGAGCATGCCTTTCACATAAGGGATGGCAGAACGTGCACATGAACGGTTCTGATGTGACCCTGGGTAAACAAACCACTTATTTTTTTATCCCCGGAGCCCGTAGACCGCCACATGGTTTTTGGTTCGGAGTTTTAAGTTACAGTCAACACTATTTAGGTCATATCGGGCAGATCAGTTTTCTTGGACGGTTAACCAATACAGAATCGTTCTTCCCCCGAACCATTAGAGATTGGAATGCCCTGCCCGATTCGATTATTTCGACATCCGAAGGTGCTGAGGATTGTGTAGCTAAGTAACAATTCTGATTCTGATACAGGGCATATAGTACTTCCACTAGAATGCTTATAAACCCTATTGGTTTCATTGGGCGACAGGGCTTGAGATGTCATTTCATCTGAATGTTGGGAAAAAGTCCCACAAGATTGGAAGCGACGTCTCGAAAATGACCTATACAGTGTTGACGGTGACGTTAAATCAAATAAACAAACAAACAAATGCCGAATGACATTTTTAATTCGGAGTAAAATGTTTCGTCTAAACCCACGGCTGGTAGACTCGTTAGGGGTAACCACCGGTTATGCACTCAAAATCCTTACGGGAACTCCCGGTTATGACTTCCGAGGCCACAGGTATGTCAACAAACAGGTGAGTGTTCCCGATACATGATTTTTAGTCAGTTTTGTAAACGTATTTTGAGAAATCGGGCAATGTTATTCTCAAAAAAATCGACCGTTTGCCTTTTCATGTCCACACCCATCTTTTCTGATGCAGAAATGAAAGTTGTTGAGAACAGCATTGCCCGATTTCTCAGAATATGTTTACAAAAATGACTAAAAATCATGTATCGCGAACACTTACCTGCTTGTTGACATATATGTGGTCTCGGAAGGCATAACCGGGAGTTCCCGTAAGGATTTTGAGTGCATAACCGGCGGTTACCCCTTACGCGTTTACCAGCCGTGAAACCTGTCAATTCGCTCGCTGCGAAAACGGTTTCGCTACAGTGTACATTGCTCGTCTGAACAGATGTGTGAGTTGAGGTTTTACGTCCTCGCCATTAACGTCCCCGTCATTGGAACCAAAAAGGCATGTATGCTTTGGACGGTCTGACTCACACCACTTTGCCTGGGCAGGCTTAGTCCTTCTAAGCGGTTTACAGTACTCATGTGTTGTCAGTTTCACCTCTGCGTGGAAGCACCATGCAGCCATCTATTTCTCCAAGCCCCTATGGACGGGGGGCGACCGTCAACACATACTTTTAACATAGTTACTAAATATTACCAAGTTTTGGGATACGTGTGCGTTTCGTTTTCTACTGTATTCTCTCTACTGCAGCCTTCCAAAGCTTTTTTTCTGAGACAGAACGACTCTACTATTTGTCTGAAAACACTAGTTTCTTTCAAGAATAGAGCATAATGACTGATACATGTGGTTCTAGTGAGAACCAAACATCAGTATCTGGGGCGTACAAAATCAGCATTGTAAAATATATCAGTCTGTCATTGCTATAGTCAGGAAAGATAAGGATATACTACATAGCCATGTTGTATAAATGAAACGTTACCGTTCACACTGCATTTCCATCTTCACTGACTTTCCTCTTTTTCCACGGGGAACAACCTGTTACAACATCAGACAAGATGCAGCAATAACACGTGCTTATCCGGTAATGAAAATGTCACAGACTATAAACTAAGTGATCCGTTTTCTGACTAAGGTAACTCAAGAAATGCCAGTGAACGGATTGACCTTTTGTTGATAAAAATGAAACTGGCGAAAGTCATAAACGTTGATTCTTGCGATAAGTTGAAATTGAAGCAATGATTGGATAAAATTAAATCACAATTTCACGGATGATAAACTGCAACTTTAGGAAGAAATATATCTGGCATCATCTTGCGATAATACTTGACGCACGGCCCTCCATGTAAAGTGCTGATAGGCAGCGAGATGAGTTTTTGCATGATAATATCTAATCGTAATATTTAGGGTGTCATAAAACTTTAATGACGAGCAATATGGGTGTTCAACTGTCAATTTCGACAGGAAACCTGTGAGATCATCCAGATTTTCATACGATAATCTTACTTTTTAAAAAAGATTGTCCACACTCATCGCCACCCTAAAACTTGAAACGAAGAACAATGATTAATTTTCACCGAGATTATCGTGTCCCCTACCAGATGATGTATGGTTGCTATTGTCGGCATCGATGTCACTTCGTTGACGTCTGCAACAAACGTCTTCTTATAAGAAATGCACACATGTGATATAAAACTTTTTTCAAGGCATTTTTTTCATCGTTTATTTAACCCATATATTAAAAAAAAAAATGTCATCAATATTATTTTGCAAGATTCATAATAAAGTTTAAGCCCAATATTAATATAACACACTGAAACACAGCCCGGGCCGCACCATTCCTCCGCCTATAGGGGCTTGGAGAAATATATTGGGCTGCATATTGCTTCCACCAAGAACTGAAACCGACTGAACCGAGCACAAGGTCTAAGCCTGCGCAGGAAAAGTGGGGCGAATCGGACCATTCCTTAAACCCTAGCAGTTTCTTTGAACGGTAGGGCAGGTGATGTCATTTCATGTTAGTGTCGGGTAAACGTCCCACAAAATCGGAGGCAACGTCTCCAAATTGACCTACATAGTGTTGACAGGGACGCAAAACCCCTAAACAAATACATGTCAAGCGTAATTAATAAATTTGGAATAATTGAGGGATATAATTTCTTATTTTATCTCATAAATGTATGTTGTGTGCGTACACATTAGAATCACCTCGATTATAATGAGTACACACAACATACCTTGGTTTGAGAGTATCCATGAGCGCTTCAGCTACCATGATGGCCCTGCAAGCGTCCATTTGATCGCCTTTGCTGCACATGCGTGTGGGCTGCACTGGTGAAATAAGAAAAATAATATGCCCCGGCCCCCCCCCCCCCCCCCCCCCCCGCAAAAAAGAACTACCCCTGACTCGAAGAATTTTTCGTGTTCACCAAGGTGAGTCATTTGAGTCATTGCATGTCGAATGCACTACACCGTTGTTTTATCTCCACGAAGTAGACCGTTTTTGTTGTTTGTATAAGCTCAGATAGGGGGGTAGGGGGGGGGGTGGCATATTATTTTTCTTATTTCTGCCCGAAAAATATGTTGTGGGTACTCATTAGAAGCGCCTCGCCGTGGCGCTCCTAATGAATACACAAAACATATGTTTTCATGCAGAAATGTGGGAAATATCAGTAGCGCCTTTACTGGCGCTTTCTTATTGGTTTTGGTTTGACGTTTTTTCATTTTTTTTCATAATTATTTAATTAATTTCGAGACGAGAAAGGTGGGCGAAATCAGGAATACCCGCAGGAAAACCATTTGACCTTCCGTTGGGGAGTTAGGCGTCTAACATGTGACCCGAGCGAGACTCGATACCAGAGTGGATTAAGAGGCAGCGCTCTTTCCCGCCAGGCGGCGATGGCCGTTTGCCGTGGGTACACGTATAAACTGCCTAAATGAGGCGGTTCTAACGAGCAAACATAGCATATATCTGGGGAAATAGTGTTAAGGAAAATAACATCTGAAAAACAAAATAAATAAATAAATAAATAAATAAATAAATAAATAAATAAATAAATAAATAAATAAATAAATAAATAAATAAATGCTCGTTCTGGAGAAACGAAAGACGACTACATATGAGTAATATGGGTGTGTAAGGAATGAACATGGGAATGCTAATATTTTCAGACATCGATCTGGTTGCTAGGCTTGCCTACGCACCTACTTCCAAGATGAAGGATTATTTTTCAAGTACCAAAGGACCTATACAAGTTAAATCATTCATATTTTTAAAGGCGACTTGAAATAAATTTTCTGTCCTATCAGATATTATATATCATAATTAAGAAAAGCGTCTAGAAATGGTAATTTCCTGCTCATTTATCGCAAAAATCTAGTCGCCAGCCAAATTCTACCGCCAGAAGATCGGCTTCCGAATCAGAAGTAATTTGGTTTGAGAGTAACCATGCGCGCTTCAGCTACCATGATGGCGCTGGAAGCGTCCATTTGATCGCCTTTGCAGCACATGCGTGTGGGCTGCCTTGGTGATTTGACATTTTAAGGCTCAAGAAAGTCTGGTTTTAGCAAATAAAATAGATAACTGATATCACTTAACTAATTGCTCCTTTCTGGCAGTTAGCAGAATTGTTTTTTATCATTTCAGTAGCAAGGTTTGCGAGATTCGTTCACCTCGGCTTTAGCAAAATGCATCTATGGAAAATAATGTTATATTTGCACTGTTCTGCGAAAGACCATTTTCAGATCATACTGCCTGTGGGAGGCGGTTTTCACGAACACCCGCAGTCTATTTTTTAGCAGAAACAAGAAAAAAAAGCTAGACATACCATTATAAAGCACTTTTATCTATATAAAGTTGGATAAAGCAGGGTATTGTTTTTACGGACTTTCTAACATGTAGATGATCACACACATACCGCCACCCCTTTAGCCCCCCCCCCCTCCCCCGCCCATCTGGGCTTGGAGAAATAGATTGGGATGCATGGTGCTTACAAGCGGAGCTTAAAGTACGGATAAACCTCTTAGAAGGTCTAAGCCTGCCCAGGCAAAGTGGTGCCAGTTGGACCGTCCCTGCATATAAAACCTGCTAGTTTGTTTGGTAGGTAGAGCTTGAGATGTCATTTCATCTCAATGTTGGTAAAAGTACCACAAAATTGATAGCAACGTATCCAAAATGACCTAAACAGTGTGGACGGAGACGCAAAACCTCAATTCAAACGAACAAGAATTATATGTCATTCCTCACAGATATTAAAAATAACTTCTGCTTTCTTAACCCATTTAGTACCAGAAACCCCAAAATGGGTAGTTGGCAAACAGTGCAAGCCCAGACCAGACGCCGCGTTCTCGCGGCGTCTGATCAGGGCCTCCATTGTTTACTTAAAGTTCAGTCATTTTCCAATTTAGAAGAAAACACAACCTACAACCCTAAATTTTGAATGAACTCCTGCTGTATATAAGGAGGAAGATACCATTTGGGCCCCGTCAACCGATTTTGGTACTTATCGCCTATGCGAGCAGCGAAGGTTCAGGCGAGCCTGCGCATCCGCGCAGTCTCGCCAGAACCTTCGCTGCTCGCTCATACAAGCAGTGAATCAAGAGGAACCTTCAGACAGAAAGCCATATCCCTGACCCCTCTGGATGGCTGGGCATGCGCAGTTAAAATTTGTCATGACGGAATGCTCGAAGACACAAATTCGCTTGGCGGGGCTCATTTGGTACAATAAGGGTTAAAGACTTCAAACTTTCCTGACACTTAGGGATCTCGGACACTAAGTCAACCTAGAGTTGCGGCTACTGTTAATCCTTTTTATACCAAATAGAATCCGGCCCCCGTCAATAGGGGATTGAAGAAATATATGGGCTGCATGATGCTTCCACGCAGAGCTGAATCCGGCCCGCACACAAGTACTGGTAAACCCCTTAGAGGATCTAAGCCTGTCCAGGAACCGCGGTGCGAGGAGGACCGTCCATGCTAATAAACCCTATTGGTTTCATTGGGTGACAGGGCTTGCGATGTCATTTCATCTCAATGTCGGGTAAATGTCCCACAAAATTGGAAGCAATGTCTCCAAAATGACCTTAACAGTGTTGACGGCAACGTTAGACCTCAAATCAAACAAACAAAAACAAGGAGTCCGTTCCAAAAATATGGGGTGTCAGGTTGTGTTTTCTTTCAAAATTTTCTTGGAAAATGGCTTAACTTTTAGCAAACAGTGTAGGCCCTGATCAGACGCCGCGTTCTGCGGCGTCTGATCTGGGCCTGCACTGTTTGCCAGGGTACCAGTTTTCGGGTATCTGGTACTAAATGGGTTAAGGCGTTGGAATAAACATAGATCATCTTCGATCTTACATACAATTCCACGGTTAGTTTTGGCGACACTACCCCGAACATCAATAATAAAATGGGCCCCGTCAAGGGATTTTAGTACTTATCGCCTATGCGAGCAGCGAAGGTTATGGCGAGCCTGCGCATCCGCGCAGTCTCGCCAGAACCTTCGATGCTCGCTCATACAAGCAGTGAATCAAGAGGAACCTTCAGACAGAAAGCCATATCCCTGGCCCTTCTGAATGGCTGGGCATGTGCAGTAAAATTTGTCATGACGGAATGCTCGAAGACCCAAATTCGCTTGGCGGGGCTCAAATGGTATCAAAGATAGTGGCTTTGGCGAAGACACCTGATGCTGCCATACGGACCAATCCATGTGAGATACCGTCTATGTGACGACGTATTATTTTTTAAAATTAATTCATTGGCCTTTCTACTCTCTCTCTCTTAAATTCAAATCTGAGGCTTTATTAAGATTTTGAGTACTTTATTGTTCTTTGTAACTGTAATAGATTTCATTTCTTAATGTCATTCTGTACTATTTGCGTACAGTTTTCTCAATTTTAGTTTTAATTTCCACAGAAATTCGCGTAATATTAGCAAGATTGCCTTACACATAGAACGATAACAGGTTAATAAATTCTTGATTCTATCATACGTGTCGCTTCAAAAGACAATTTATTTAAAACACGTGCTGTCGGGGGAGACTCAGAATATCGAGCGCATGCGCTGTAGAGCAGAGCTGAGTAGAGCCATTAGTAATAGCGGTAAGACTACCCATATCCACGGCAGGCCAAGGGCGAAAGGCGAACGCTCACACCAGACTGTGCGCAGTCTATCGGTGCTTTCTCCGTTCGCATACATTTCATCGGGTTTTTCATGCAAACGCCCATATATCTTTTTGATTTGGGCCCCATCAAGCGATTTTGGTACTTATCGCCTATGCGAGCAGCGAAGGTTCAGGCGAGCCTGCGCATCCGCGCAGTCTCGCCAGAACCTTCGCTGCTCGCTCATACAAGCAGTGAATCAAGAGGAACCTTCAGAGAGAAAGCCATATCCCTGGCACCTCTGAATGGCTGGGCATGCGCAGATAAAATTTGTCATGACGGAATGCTCGAAGACCCAAATTCGCTTGGCGGGGCTCATATCTTTTTGATTTAGTATGACTTAATTGAAATTTCCCTCATTAAGTAGCATTTTTACTCCCCCAAAAAGCATTAAATTGGACCCGTCCAAATAAATTTTAAAGAAATGTCTCGAGTAAATGAAATTTAAAACACAATGATACATACATGTTATTTTAATGACTATTTGAATGGATCTTTTCAGGTTTAATAGAAATAATGGGCGTTTTCACAGAGAAAAAGAATCTGATCTTCAGGCGATTCTATATAAAGGGTTATAGGGGATTTCTATTTATCATATGACGTCGCGTCTGAGAGTGTAATAACGTCATGTATTATTTTCGATAATCCACTAGTGGATTAAATATGCAAATTAGCTAGATACGTCCATTAACGTTACATGTACGACGTCCTTAATGACGTCGCGTTTACTAACGGCGGAATGTTGACATTTTTGTAAATAATCGTGAATAAATTACGCTTTTAATGTCATATGATAAATAGAATCTTGCATTCGTGCTCATGTATTATTAAATTTATTAAACTCGTTGAGAAAAAGGGATAAAATGCTCGGCAAAGCCTCGCATTTTATCCCTTTTCCTCAACTCGTTTAATAAATTCAATAATACATGAGCACTCATGTAAGATCCTCTATGAAACACAGCCTCTCTCCGGCCTCGGTAACCCGTCGGAAGCTTGGTCGTACGGGCGTCGGACAAGTTATCAGGGGTCTCGGGTTCTATACCTGCCGGGGACGACAACTTTCTTTCGTGGAGACCATTTATACGCCCGTTTGAAAAACGGTATGTATTATGTTTTACCCCCTGGCGTCTGTCTATCAGTCCGCCCGTATGTAAACTTTTCGTTTCCGGATAACTCCTCCTAAAGTTTACATCGATCAAGCTGAAACTTCATATATAGTTAGACCATGATGTGGGGCAGCACATGTTGTTTCGAGGTTACGGTTCACCAAATATTAATAGGAGTTATGCCCCTTTGATTTTTTTGTAAACTTTTCGTTTCCGGATAACTCCTCCTACAGTTTACATCTCATCAAGCTGCAATTACTTCATACATAGTTAGACGAGCATATTGTTTCGAGATTACAGTTCACCAAATAAATATAGAGTTATGCCCCTTTGAAAAATTCAGTAAATATTTTGTTTCCGGATAACTCCTCCTACATTTTACATCTGATGATGCCGAAACTTTTACATACAGTAAGACCATGATATGGAACAGTGCATATTATTGTGAGGTTGCGCGCCGCCAAATATTACCAGAGTTATACCCCTTTCACAGATTTTCTAAACATTCCGTTTCCAGATAACTCCTACATTTTACATCTGGTGAAGCTGAAACTTTACATTTAGTAAGACCATGATGTGGAACGGCGCATATTATTTTGAGGTTACCGTCCGCCAAATATTATCAGATTTATTCCCCTTTCACAGATTTTTCTAAACATATTTTGTTTCCGGATAACGCTGCCTACATTTTCCATCTGATGAAGCTGAAACTTTACGTATAATTAGACTATGATGTGGAGCAGCATGATGTGGAGCAGCGCATATTATTTTAAGGTTACAGTCCACCACTTATTGCCAGAGTTATGCCACTATTATTTGAGGCTATGGTCCACCAAATATTACCGACCATGAAAATTTGTTGGAGACAGTTAGTTTGGGCCACTGAGGGTTATTAATAGTGCCAGGTAAGAATATATGGAGCACATATTGTTCCTTGGTTACATTCCACAAACCCAAACTTGTACAACAGTCATTATATATTTGCTCCATCTTACTAATTGCCACGGGCGTCTAATGTCCCGCTTGCGGAGCTCTTGTTTGGTTTTTGTTTTTGTTTTAAGAATATTTTATTTATTACGAGTCGATCGTTAATCAGAGGCGGGCGAAAACCGGAGCACTCCGAGAACAATCACCAGACCTTCCGTTGCAGAACTGATCTTGAAACCTTTTCTGCGGTCATTCCCTTCCCCGTTGATTCAAGAATGGCATTTGACATTTGTCAGTTACGAGTGAAAGTACTTTGTTGGGTGGGGATGGTGGTGGTTTTCTGGCCATTTGAACATTATTTCAATTAGTTTGAGCATAACTTGGCGCCTCACATCTGACCCGAACGAGGCTCCACCAACAGTGACGAGAGAGAACTTATGATTAACCCTTATCTTGCTGAATATTCATTTAAGCCTCATCCATTTCTGTCTATCAACCAATCAAATTACTTGATGTAATTTATTGCTACAAATTCATTAACTTAATGCCAAACAGTGTAGATCCTGATCAGATGGCTTCTTCAGAAGCCATCTGATCTGGATCTACACTGTTTGCAATGATTAGGGATGTCGTGAACAGCAATATAAGGGTTAAGAGTCAGTGCGTTATATTGGTTAACCGCTTGCCTGCCCAGGAAGGCTTCAAGATCACCTGTTCTCCTGGCCCCTTATGTGGCCGACCTAATATGTGTGGTAGCTCAATGCTCCTGCCCATCGGGGCTTGGAGAAGTAGATTGGGCTGCATGGTGCTTCCATACAGAGCTGAAACCGACCGAACTTGAGTACTAACCAATTAGAAGGGGAAAATGTGGTGCGAAACAGAACCGTTGCATCCTTAGCGGTTCCGTTTGGTGGTAGGGCTCAAGATATCATTTCATCTCATTGCCGGGTAAAAGCCCCACACAATGGGAAGCATCATCTCCAAAATGACATAAACGGTGTTGACGGGGACGTAAAACCTGAACACAAACGAAACAATCAACAGAGTTTTTTCGCTGAGGTGAGTTTAAGGAGCACTATTGCATACAATGGGAAAAAGCAGATCGAAGATTTACCGTCCCTCTGCAAGGATTTATTTTTCTAGACTTTTCTCTCTCACCCGGCTTGTTTCCGTCCTTTATGGGGTGACGTCTCTTAGCACCAAAGGCACTAAATTCGCTCGGGTTGAGTTTTCGGTCGACACCGTATCTCTTATACTGATTAAAATACACACAGACCCGTCTAAACTCCGCTAGTGAGCAAATATTGCACCGTATGCATAATTATGATTACAGCTTATGAGATGCAACATATCAGTGCGCTAAATTGCTTAATGGCCGGACTGTGTACCGTCATAAGGCATTAAAGCAGTCTAATAGAGCAGTCAAACACAGGAAACCAGACTATGCAAATCGAGTGTTATCAATTGCATTGTGGGTAAATGTTATTGCACGCTGAGTGCTGTAATTGCAATTTATCCCTTGGACTTTATTTCATTTAATAAGTTAACAGATAAGATATGCGACAATGTTTAAGAGAAATTAAGGCGTTTACAATTGTGATGGCGGCGAGATTGCGCAATTTAAAGATGGCGATATAATGAGTGTGTGAAGCATCGTCGCCGTGTAATACTATCAAGACGAGATTTTATCTATTTTTTTTTTTCTCATAAGATATTAACCTTTTTCACCAGAGTGGAACATCAGCAAACGGCGTAGGACTTGATCAGACGCCGCAGAATGCGGTGTCTGATCATTGCTTGCACCATTTGCAAAAGGTTAAGCCATTTTCGAAGCGAATTTCTAAAATGTCCAAAACCTGACGCCCTTTAATTTAGATGGACTCTTTCTATGTGTGCACAATGTGAAAGATTCCATTCAGTACAAAAATGGGTTAAAAGAATGGATGCACCTTCAATGGAATTCACTGTTTGGACTCCCGTCTCTGTTTAAGAGGAGCAAATTGTGATAAGACGTCTTCCGATGGGACATGGTGGGAAGCAGACAGAAAATCAACATTTATCGCCCCTTAAAGACTGGCAGAGAATATCCCACTTAAAGGCAAATCAAAATCAGAATTATTTATCAGTTGCTTTTCATCCACTTTAATCGTCTTTTGGTATTTTTCAGCTTACGGCCCATCCTACAGTATTAAGACCATGTAGAGCCAGTCTGTTTGTAACCTACTAACTATTGGCAGTTACACAAATTTCCTTTAAAAGTAAACCCCTTCCTGAGAGAAGCGTGGGTTATAGGAACGAAAACCGACAGTTCCAGAAGTTTCTTCCCTTGTTGAAAATGGTGAATACATGGCGAGGTGTATTTATCCCCCTTAAATCAGCGGAAGTGGAGAATGAAGGATAATATTATCTATCATTCGGTGTTTGTCTGATGTCAAGGAGCCAAATAGGTGGTTGCTGTAACGTTAACACGTCGTTTTTAATCCAAGAAAAACAAGAAATGCTCCCCACGACGAAAAGAAAAAATCTTTTATTGCCAAAAATGTTTACACAAAAATCTTTTCTTTCACTATATGTTCAGAAAAGGTGTGTACATTTGATAACATTTTACGATCTTTCGCGGCCTTAACAATTTCTAATTTCTTTGATTCTGTTTTTGCCGGGGTGCTGTGTTTACACTGCAGTTTTATAGTGAGTCTGTTGTAGGGCTAACAGATTGGGTATAAAATTGATTGCTACTTTCACAAAAGATGGGGAATAAAACGGGCATAAAACGTTAGGAAAATATCAAATAATAAACCATTTAATTGGCGGGATTACGGTATTCATTGCAAACAATAAACGCAGGCATTCTATTTAAGATGCTATGAAAAAAGTGCCCACAGTTTTATAGACTGCTGTGGGTTCATCGAACTTCTTTGTATTTGTAAATAAACCCATCTAGTGCCCAAAGAAAACGGAAACTGACGTCACTGCACTTTCTTCCCAGCTAGCAAAGAATGGCCTTAAGGTTGCTGCCAGCATACCCACAGATAACCTTGTACGATCTACTCAGACGCTGTAGAAATCACCATTCATTGTTCATTGGCGTTTCAGACCCCCTACTGCAAGAACTGACATTTACAAAGAATCTTCATAGGGGCTTGAAGAAATATATGGGCTGCATGATGCTTCCACGCAGAGCTGAATCCGGCCCGCACACTAGTACTGGTAAACCGCTTAAAGGATCTAAGCCTGTCCAGGAACCGCGGTGCGAGGCGGACCGTCCATGCTAAACTCTATTGGTTTCATTGGGCGACAGGGCTTGAGATGTCATTTCGTCTCAATGTCGGGTATAAGTCCCACAAATTGGAAGCAACGTCTCCAAAATGACCTTTACAGTGTTGACGGGGACGTTAAACCTCAAATCAATCAAACAAACAAAACCATTGATGATCCCCGATATTGATATAAAACTGAATTCTTTCAAATCAAACAAACAAACAAAGAATCTTTCGTACCTCGGGCCATTACTTTGGAATACCTTTCCCTACAGCTGAAGGTGCTGAGGATAGTGTAGTTAAGTTTACAACACAGAACAGAACAGAACAGAACTTTATTCTCTTAAAGCTCAGGCCACGCATTGGTGGCGTACGAGCATAAACGTCTTTGGTAAGAGCTAGGGGCTAACTTTCCATCAAAGGTCGTGGTGAATGAATGTCATTTGGCGTTTCACCAGTAACAATTCTGTTTCTGATTCTGATGTAGGGCCAACGTCAGAGTGTGGGACAGTGTAGAAACAGACACTACCTACAAAAATTATGGGGTGCCGACGTTGTGGGTTGCAAAGTACACTGTGGGATGCCAAAGCACCCCATAATGTACGTACATAACTTCCCATAATTCAGCGTGAATTGTGGCAGTTGGTTAGAAACGCCTAAAAAAGCCCGTCTTACATTCTCAGTAAGAGAATTATGCAAAATTTTCTTGTAAAAAAAAAACTGTCAGTTTTGCTGTCGTGCAAGACGGAATGATCTCACACGGGTGTTTTTGCCCTAATGAATTGCTAGAATCTGAAACTGAGACTCTGCGGGTCTCTGAGTACGGTCATTATCGCCTAACTCAGACTTAACCGAAGAATGTGTGAGTTCGGCTTCATTTTCACTTAATTTCAATGGTGCAGTTGATTGTTTTGACAATTTCTGGTGAAAATGACGGCGAAAATTATCATAAAATTTGTATACAATGACGTACATCCGTCAAAGTCCGTAGATATCTAGCACCCGGGTGTTAAACGGGAATTAACTCCACGAAACGTGATAATGTATAAAGGATATTGTTACATTTACTGCCCAACACAGGGTTATGATTTTAAGTGCTTATTGATTGATTAAGCAGAGGGTAGAAAAAAACACGAAGACATCACGAAAATATGCCTATATCATTTTGACCCCCTCGAACCCCATTTTATATAGTAAAACTGGGGTTTACAGGGGTTAACCGTATTTTTCTTATTTCTGCTCTAAAGTATAGATTGTGGGTACTCGTTAGAACCGCCTCATCGAGGCGGTTCTAACGAGTATCCACAATCTATATTTTGAGCAGAAATAAGAAAAATATCACAATTTTTCATCATTAAATTTTCGATTTTTCGGCGGTAAAATAGTCAATGTATTTGTATAGGCATGTTTTCGTAATGTTTAAGCCACGTTAGGAGAAAATCCGTTTTTGCCTTTTGTGAACAACAAAGGTGCATGCGCGCAGTCTGATCAGCACCTTTGCATTCACTGCTTGGCTGGATAGTGCATACAATACTCTATCCCAGTGGGTTTCCAGTCAAATGTATTTGAGCCCCGCCAAGCGAGTTTGTGTCTTCGAGCATTCCGTCATGATAAATTTTAACTGCGCATGCCCAGCCATTCAGAGGGGCCAGGGATATGGCTTTCTGTCTGAAGATTCCCCTTGATTCACTGCTTGTATGAGCGAGCAGCGAAGGTTCTGGCGAGACTACGCGGATGCGCAGGCTCGCCTGACCTTCGCTGCTCGCATAGGCGATAAGCACCAAAATCGCTTGACGGGGCCCATTTGTTATTTCATACCCACTAACAACTATTCCGTACCTAGGGTTTGCCTCTTGTTTTGTTTTTGTGTTGGATCATGAAAGAGATTGCAAAATTCTTATATTAAGACCACCTTTGGGACTGTTCAAAAGTGGTCTTTAAGACCACTTTTGAACAGTCCCAAATGTGGTCCCTGTGCGCAGAAAGCACGAAGAAAAAATAACTGCTACCTTCTGAATAAGCTTTTTAAAGCAAAATTACTCTCAATTTTAGGTGGTCTTTATAGCGCACTGTACCCAGCGGTCTCGGTAGTTCAGTCACGCGGATGCGCGTCTAACTGATGATCAGGAAGTCATGGGTTCAATACTTGCTTGGTCGGCTATACATTCTTTCGTTGAAGAGGAAAATGAATTAAACTTAAGAACAGAAGAAATAAAAAAAACATCTTCCTCTGCCTGCTGCAAGGATAGCAGCGGTCCCAACCATCGGGGCTTGAAGAAATAGATGGGCTGCATGATGCTTCCACGCAGAGCTGAAACCGACACGCACACGAGTGCTGGTAAACCGCTTAGAGGATCTAAGCCTGCCCAGGCAAAGCGGTGCGAGTCGGCCCGTCCATGCTTACAAAACCTATTGGTTTCATTTGGCGGCAAGGCTTGAGATGTCATTTCATCTCAATGTCGGGTAAAAGTCCCACAAAATTGGAAGCAACGTATCCAAAATGACCTTTACAGTGTTGACAGGAACGTCACGTTAAACCTCAACTCAAACAAACAAACAAAAGCAAGGAAAGCCGCCCTGACGTAAGAGAAATGAATATGGTGATACAGAGGAGATAAAAACATTTCATTTTCTACCTATACCCAATGCAAAGGAAGCAGGCCTTACCCAACTGTTAATACAGCAATATCAAAGTTGATATTTTATGACACCACTAACACTACCTAGGTCATTTTGAAGAAGTTGCTCCCGATGTTGTGGGATTTTGCCCTACATTGAGATGTAATGATTTCACAATCCCTACCGCCCAAAGTAAACGCTAGGGTTTAAGGAGCGGTCCGACTCGCACCACTTTTCCTGGGCAGGTTTAAACCTAAGTGGTTTACCAGTACTCAAATTCGGTCGGTTTCGATCCGACTCCGAAAGTCGGGTGCGCCAATACAAGCCCGACTCCGAAAGCTTCACCAGACATCGGTTATGGCTCTTTAGATAAATCAGCGGGAAGCTCGTGGGAATAGCAATGCGCTCTGGTGTTCGCACAGGACTTGCACATCACGTGAACAAGTCAGTGAAATGAACACCCCGCTAAACCCCACTTTATATAGAGAAAACTTGAGTTTACGGGGGTATACATTATTTTTCTTATTTCTGTTCCAAGACATAGGTTGTGGGTACTCGTTAGAACCGCCTCAACGAGGCGGTTCTAACGATCACCTACAACCTATGTTTGCAGTATAAATAAGTAAAATATCAACGAATTTCATCAGAAAATTAGCCAATTTTGGAAATATGGAAAATGCACTACGTCCAACGGTGTGTGTTGTCGTAATGTGTTGTGTCGTGCATCTCATGAAAATATATGATATTGTTCTAATTTCTGCAAAGATAAATTGTTTGCGTTCGTTTGGACCGCCTCATTGAGATGGTTCTATATATGGAGAAACCACAATATATGTCGTAAAGCAGAAATAAGAACAAAACAATGATCACCCATGTAAACCCCAATTTTCTCTGTCTTTCCTTTACGAGTTGACCCCTATTGACATGGGATATAAAATAATTTTGCAAGAGTTGCCTCCCCATTTCCCTTAAAATACAAAAACAGTTCAAAATTTAAGGATGATGCATAGTAACGCATGGAAAACTGTCTTTAGATCGAGGACAAGCCTCTCTGTAACTACACGATTTGGGGGGTTGAGGATTTTGAGTTAGGCGATGGTATCTTTAGGCTCAGCTGATACAGACCTAGAGTTGGGCAAGGTCAGCCACAAAACTTCAGCAGAGCCAAACCACTATTTTCAACGTTCATTTTTCACTGCTTGGGGTCTCCAGTGGTATCATATCTAAAGGACGAGGTGTTTTTCGCGGGAAGTTGATAACGTCTAGCTTTCAACGTCTTTTTCAAAAGGTGAGAAAAGAAAATTAGTTACCTACCTATGTTTTGACAACCAATTATTAGAAAATAAAAACGGGACAAACTTACTATTGCGCCGGGGCACAGCTGAAACCTTCAAGAAAACCGGTGTGTCAAGCTTAGACTCAGATCGATCTGTGCTTCTATCCACTCTGAGCAGCGTCTTCACTTATAATTCGGTTGACAGCTCGGGGGATTTTGAAGGGTCATACGAACATAGAAGACTAATACCGACTTATCTGAGCCTTATGTTCGTACATGTTTTATGTTGGTTTTGCCGAGCCCCGGCAAGAATGTCGCCCTTTTTCAGTAAGTGTAAAATACATATTTCATAGTATGTCAAAGATATAACAGTTTTCCTAAATTCAGCAAACTCTATTTAATGTTTTTATTTTATTTTCTTGTTTTCTTTCGCTCCCTTGACATATCCTTATCAAACAATTATATACGTTTCCAAGTTTATTGCATGACAAAAACTATCAGTTTTCTTAATTGAGGTTTGCATCACTGATTGATTGTTTGACCAAACAGACCACGTTTACCATAAGGCACATGCTCTTTCTTGCCCCTGTACAAAGATTTTTTTGATAAATAAATAAATAAATAAAAAGGAAAATTGAGCCAGCGCATGACAAAACCTGCAATAACACGTGCGCCCAACGAAGACTGATCAGCCTGCGCATCCGCGCAGTCTGATCAGAGTCTTCGTTGTGCGTTCTAAGGATAGCTAAGGGCCCATTGCTCTTTCATGCAGCAAGAGAAATTTATGGTTAGACTATATGGATGCACAGGCTGATCTGAATCTTCGATGGGCGCACATGTCTTATTGTAGGTTTTGTCGAGCGCTGGCTCAAATATTTCTTAAGTTCTATCCAAACCCTATACATTACGGGTTGGTGCATTGGAGTAAAAATAAATGTACACCCTATCTTGGTAGAAGCCTCCGTGGTGTAGTGGTTATTCTACTTGCCTTGTAAACCAGGGATCGCAGGATCGATCGCGGGCTTCCCCAGACTTTCGGATGAGTCTTTAAACCGAGGTCCCGTTTCCGTATGACCTTAGCTATTGGTGGGACGTAAAACTCAAATACTCACTAACACCCTATCTTGGCGACCACACTTTTTACCATATTAGGTGTTCACAAAGACGTTCACTATATGCAGCTTTTGCAGTCTGCAGTGGCTCACATCTCGTTAACTAGTCTGTGTAATAAACACTCATTTAAACCCCTCTTAAAAGTGGTGTTAACGAATGCATACATTACATATATTTTCCTTCATTTTTTGGTGCATAAACATACATTGTGGTTACTCGTTTGAGGCGCCACAATGTATGTTTGGGGCAGACATGAGAAAAAATTAAAACATTTTCATCTGAAAAAAAGAGAGAAAAACAAAGTTCAACATACATGAAAGTCATCATTATTATAGCACACGGCTTTGTTGCAGAAATGAGTTCGATGCGGCGGTCGTGGGTTCGATCCCTGCAGGGTCCGGAAACATTCGTTTGCTGAGATGGAGCCTGATTTTTTTTTCTAAGATCATTTTCCCCGTATATAGGACAGTTGTCAGTTTCTGGCGAAAGGATGCGCATTGCCCTAGCTAACCGCTTATGTATAAAAAAATAGAAGTGAAGGCAATGATCAGGAATCGATACAATTAACCCACAGCTCCCATCAGAGACACCAAAGGGAAAGAAACACAAACATGAAACAACAGACCCTAATGGAAACATCACCAGCGGAAAGCCAAAAGGACAGTTACTTTCCCACAAAATGGCGAATTGGCTATCCAAAACAAAATAATATAAGTCACACACACACACACACACACACACACACACACACACACACACACACACACACACACACACACACACACACACACACACACACACAAAGACAAGCTTTAGCAAGAATAAACCACGACAGAAGCCTGTCCAGTAAACATATGGCTAAGTGAACTGAACTGTTCAACATGGTGTTGACTGGGCCTTTATACCTGCAAACTAAACTTATAAATTGTGATCTGCTGTCCGTTTAAACGTTCACGAGATGCTGACTGAATAATTTTAAGTCTTGTCGCATACATGTGTATATTCATACATGTATATATTTTCATTTATTTGAGCCTGAAAGCATATTTGTGCCCCCCCCCCCCCCCCCCCCTCAAAAAAAAATACAATAAAATTCCGCAGAATTAAGACTTATTCTGCTTTAAAAGGTTTATTTAGTAGGTTGCAATTATTCTTTATTTGTGCTTTCTGGATACCATATCCGCTGGTCAGAGACCACCTTTGGGACAGTTCAAAAGTGGTCTTAAAGACCACTTTTGAACAGTCCCAAAGGTGGTCTTAATATAGGAATTTTACTGTATTTATGTTTATAGTTTTCAGTGTTCAAAACAGGTAGTTATTGACATGAATATGTTAGTTTTACCATGTAAACAAGACCATACTAATCGCTTAAAAACTGCGAAAATCCACAAGTTTAGTCATTAGCACAAATTTTAGGCTTTTTAAAGAAAACTTTAATCAAATTATTATTACTTAACAAGTAGGTATTAGTTTTATAAATGTGTGAAAATCACAAGACATTTTTCATTATTGCTGCTATTTTCAGTAGGGGTGTGATCGTGTTTGGACAGTGAAATATCTTTATATTTTTAACACCTTTAATAAAATGCGGACAGCTTGTGGACCCGGTGACAGTATTGATATATGTGCCTTATGTCATGAAAACAAAACAAAACAAAACAAAATGTTTGTTTGTTTGCGTCATTGGCGTAACGAGAATAAGTAAGGGATTATTTTCCTCGTTTTGGGGTGGTTTGGTGAGGCAAAGAAGCCGTGCAATTTACGTCACTGGGGCGTCCAACTGATATAGATTTGCACGGTTGGCAATGTCTACTGTCCTTGCAGCAGTTAAGCGTAGAGATGTGTATGTTGTTGTTGTTGTTTCCAGTATCCCCGTGTCGGGGGTCGTCAGCTGGTGGGGGCCCAGGGGACGAATTCATTCTGGAACTACACCGTAGCCGTTCGGTGGTATCCCCATTCCACGTTGCCGGTGAATGGGGAGATCATCGCTCGGCTCCAGCCCCGTCCGTCCGTGTCTATCGTAAGTCCGCTGCAGTCGGTCCATTTTGTCTTCTACTCGACGTTATAATTTTTGCTTGTCAATATGCCGAACCGTGTCAGAGCAGGAAAGGGTCCTGTAGGTGGAGTTTTTCGCCTCACGTCCCAGATGTCTCCGAGCCAACGGGCATCCCCTTGCCCTATAGCCATTCGCCGCGCTCCGTCCTGAGGGTTTTGTGAAACGTTGCCGTGACCTTTCCAGGTCTCGGTGTGTGTGTGTGTGTGTGTGTGTGTGTGTGTGTGTGTGTGTGTGTGTGTGTGTGTGTGTGTGTGTGTGTGTGTGTGTGTGTGTGTTATTTCTTGATTTTATATATACACTTACATTCATCCTCCCCACACGCCCCATTGTCCTTCACTTTCATCTCATCTAATGCCTCCCCTTTTATCCCTTCCTCTGGGAGACGACACAAAATGACCCACAATCAATCAATCAATCAATCAATCAGTCACATTTTCCTGATTTGATGTTAGAAACCCATGTTGTTGGTACATGTTAGAATCGCTTCGCAGAAGCGATTCTAACAAGTCCCAACAACATATGTTTAGATAGAGAAATAAGAAAAGTACCCACAAATGTTGCTCTGCACTGTTACTGGTCTAGAACTACAGTAAAAGTCCGCTATTTAGACTTTTCGAGCTTAATGAGAAGATTCCAGTTAATTTTTCTTTGTGTTTTCTACACCTAGTGTCTTCTAATAAGGACCACCTTTGAGACTGTTCAAAAGTGGTCTGTCAGACCACTTTTGAACAGTCCCAAATGTGGTCTTAATATAGGAATTTTACTCTTTGTTGGTCCTTGTGGAGTTTGACGTCCCTGTCATCAGTATTCAGGTGACTATTGGTTTAGGGAATAACTGTATTCAAAATTTTCATATGGGAAGTAAATCGGCGGTATTACTGTCGGAAAGTTTGTTTTACGGCGACGTGTCATTGGAGTCGTAAAACGGAATTCACGACCGTAAAACCGACGGTTTACCTCCCCAAATGACAATTTTCAGTGCAGCTAGTTATCCCCAATCTAATGCATTTATTAGTTTGTTTTGTTAAAAATGTCCTAATTGCACAAAACGGCAATCACTGTGAGCTGCGTAAAACCAAATACTAACCAATGAAAAGCGACGTTACATAATGACGCATCGCCGTAAAACGAAATTTCCGACCGCAAAACCTCCGATTTTACTCCCCAAATCACAATTTTGAATACAGTTATCCCCTAAATGATACCGTCGCAATTTTTTGACGTTAACCAATCAGACATCGCGTTACATACGCAAGTGCATTCTATAGATGTCTTTAAATCATTGCAAAAGTTGCATTACGTATTTACGTAATTTGCGTTACGTATTTACGTAATATTCGTAATAAATACTACGTCTATGCACAGGGCAGATTTTAAAGCCGTACCAGCCGTGGCGCCATGGACAAGCAGTTTGCAACACGAAGTTGTGGCAAAAAGAATATCAATATGTTTTACATGTAAAACTCAATATTCATTTGATTTCACATTACTCATTTAAGGTTTTCAATTAAGACTTCTGAGTTTGTAATAAAATCATCGTTAGTAACGAAATCATGTCGTGGACTCCATAGCAACGCTAGATTTCTACGGATTCCATGCGAAAATACTGATTACGTTCACCTGTAGTGAAATTAACAAGACATCATATGAGCCCCGCCAAGCGAATTTGTGTCTTCGAGCATTCCGTCATGACAAATGTTAACTACGCATGCCCAGCCATTCAGAGGGACCAGGGATATGGCTTTCTGTCTGAAGGTTCCTCTTGATTCACTGCTTGGTTGAGCGAGCAGCGAAGGTTCTGGCGGGACTGCGCGGATGCGCAGGCTCGCCTGAACCTTCGCTGCTCGCATAGGCGATAAGTACCAAAATCGCTTGACGGGGCCCATATTTAAATATAGCGTCATTTTAGACAATTAGAATGTCTATTTCACTAACTAGGAGCATACAACTTGTGTGCCTGATATCGTGGTATCATTGTCGCCGTGTTTGTTTTGGCAAATATTATTAATTGATAATTATTGAAATTATCCAGTCTTGTTTATGAAACTTATCTCTGAGCAAAACTAAAGACAATTTAATTGGGTGGTCACATCAAACAACGGTTCCTAAAACCTTGTTTAGAGACATAACTTTTCTGATTACCGAATAAATGAAAACAACTTGCTCGTTTCTCATTTAGATTTAATTGACTTTCAGCACTTGTGATTTTCGCTGAAAACGACATGAGAAAAAAAAATATAGTGAAATTCCGCTGTAGAGACTGCCTAAAATTAAGACTAATTCTGCTTTAAAAAGCTTTTTTTAAGTCTTCACTTAATTTTTCTTTTTTATTTCTGTTCACAATGTCCTCTGGTCATGGACCACCTTTGTGACTGTTCAAAAGTGGTCTTCAAGACCACTTTTGAACAGTCCCAAAGGTGGTCTTAATATAGGAATTTTACTGTAAATGCTTTCTTTTAGACCATTTTCTGATGAAAATTAATGGCAGTTTTCTTTTCTCTGCTTCAAAGATAGATTATGGAACCTCGAGAATTCACAATCTATGATTCGAAGCAAAACTATGGAAATAATATAACATTATAAACCCTACTTGGGTGTTTCATCACTGTAACAAGTCCTTGAAACGAAGACCCCTCTAAACCCCACTTTATATAGAGAAAAGTGGGGTTTACTCGGGTGTAAATTATCTGCCTTATTTTTGCTCAAAAATATAGATTGTGGGTACTCGTTAGAACCGCCTCATTGAGGCGGTTATAACGAGCACCCACAATCTATGTTGAAAGTAGAAATAAGAAAGATGTAATCATGTTTGCCTAAAATTTCTTATTTCTGACACCATGTTGGGCGCCATTATTTCACACGGACATGATTTCCTAAGGTAGCTTTGCACTAAATACGGGAGGTACTGGATTTTATCACTTTGGGACAGAGCTTTTAGTTGCAGTCTAAATACCAGGCAGGCTTCCATTGGATAAATATCCCATGTTTCATTTCAATGTGAGAAAAGGATAGTTATAAGGAAATAAAATGAAGTGTGTTTTATAATAATATCTGCAAGTATTGTCACCTCTCCTTTAAAAAGCCGGCTTGTATTCACTGCGAATCTGCATGTAAGCAAACATGGCGGACCATAACTTGAAAAGGAGACGGGCAACATGTGAATTTTTTCTCATTAACTTGTTGGGCTAGGATGGCTCTATAAATGAGTAAGGTTTGAAAAGTGTTGTATGTGTAGTTTTAGTGGGAGCATGTGAAAGGTTACTATTGTCGCCTATGGAAAATATTTAGTGGTAAGCTCCCCTAATGATTGAACACGAACATATAAACATGATGCGAAAAATATTGCCCTCCATAATAGTGTAGTTTATATATTTTCTTGTCCTTTCTGATCATTTATTCCATTGTGTGCGGAATTTTGAAAAAAAAATCTGAGGATCACTGAGGCATATTTGGCCAAAACTAGCTAGCCTGGCTGCAGTCTTTTCAGTTCTGCGGTGTGTTCCTTGCTTCCAAAGGATACCATTAATAGAAGATATTTGTTTCTTTGTATTTAAGTTTTCTCCCCGTCAACACTATTTAGGTCATTTTGGAGACGTTGCTTCCGATTTTGTGGGACAAGAACCCGTCATTGAGATGAAATGACATCTCAAGCCCTATCGCCTGAAGAAACCGGTGGGTTTAAGTGTCGGTCCGACTCGCGCCACTTTTCTTGGGTCGGCTTAGACTTTTAAGGCTAAGGGGTTTACCAGTACTCAAACGTTCGGTCGGTTTCAGCATTGCGTGGAAGCACCATGCAATCTATTTCACCAAACCCTGGTGGGCGGGGCGCTTTATGACAAAGGTATGTTATTATATAATTATACTGTTGCGTTCATTTCTTTAAATTATTTTCTTAGTGTGAAGTAATATATCTTCACGGCTTTAGTTGAGTAATAGAAAGTCTTTTCTTCTCTCAACTTCCCTTCATAAACCAAGCATCCGTCAGTAACGTCATTCTAGCGACACGTCACGTCTCAAATACAACGTAGAAAAAACGCAAACGCTGAAATTAATTACCAAAAAACACCATCTTTCTGCCCTTGTCGTTGTGTTCAAGTCCGTAACTATTCACACGCACGAATTTCGTTATAAAAACCGCCAGTTTGTATGTAACGTACTGAGACGACACTTTCAACGTTGTCAAAACTTAAGAGAATTCTAATAATTTAAACCTTTTTATGGCTGTATTTGACAAAACGCTACATGTTATGCCTTGTAGAACAAGCATCACTGAGTGCGGTCGGTGTGTCGGCCGTCCATAAACCTAGCCACGTCAACTTACGTAGAGCTTTTCTAATGCTGCACGGTGATAACAAAAGGAGATAATACGCACTTTCGCAGACATTTCAGGGTTGGTATTACGCGTTATTTTGCTCTCAAACGGACAGAACTGGTTTTGTAATCGGAATCCGAAGTCGTAATTGTGATTTTACTGCAATGCAGACCGGATTACGTCCTAATTTACGGCAAAAAGACGGAAGGCATCATTTTGTACGCCATCTTCAAGCAGATAGCCGCAGTTGTAGTTAGCGGTGTCGGGCTGGTGCAATTGCTATTTTTTTTCTTCTTTCTTCAGAAACAATCGAAATAAATCAGGTTTATTGTATGTAATATCTTTCGAACAAAGACATGTTCTCTCTGAAACTTATCAATTTTCCTGAATCGAACATGGTAGTCATATTCGAATTTCCTTCACGTAAACAGTATACAAATCAGGCTTCAACGCTCGTGGTGGGTTGTTGACCTCTGGGCTTCTTGGTCGGGGGTGTCGGTATCATACACTACGTGGGGCATTTTCTGGGTTTTTTGGACGTCATTCTGGTTTGGTTTCGGGGTTCGATGTTGGTCTTGGGGCGCTGCTGCAGCATGGCCTGTCGGGGGCCGAATTCTGTGGTGGCTTGGTGTGTGGGTTTAGAGAAGTGCATGCCTGTGGTGGCTTTGGTGCCCGGTTTCGTAAAATTGTTCGTCGATATATAAAGATTGGGTACAACATAAATGTTATAAAACAGACTGCATGCATGGTGGTTAACCCAATCAGGGTTGGCAACTTTGCTTCCCTCTTTGATTGCACACCGGGGGGTCGGGTTTAAGATTATATGACGGTTCCAGCGTAAAAACATAAATGGAATTTTATTTTATTTTAGTATTCTTTGTGTTGGTTGGCGCCTGATGCTCCGTCTTTGGTCGGGCCTCTCGGAGTCTAACTATTGGTTTTCTTTTGCTCCAGCAATTCTGTTGTTGTATGCTGTCGAGTCCTCAACCTTGTTTCATCTCTGTAGTTTTTTGATTTGTATGTTCTCAGAGATGTTACACTGATGAGTAAGGAAGCCTTCATGCGGACTAAACAAAATTAGTGTATACCGCGACAGAGGTAAGGGCGAGGATTATGGCCATGTAAAATCGATTTAAGCTAAGCCCCCCCCCCCCCCCCCCACTCCCCCAGTGGAATTCTTTCCACTGACTGTTCCAAGGCGGTTCTAATGTGGTGGTTTATTCATGTTGTTGTTTGTTACTTACTGTGTGTATCACTTGTGTCTTTTTATTTTGGATGGCCATTTGGCCATTTTGTGGGAAAGTAACTGTCCTAATGGCCTTCCTTTGTTTAGGTTTCCATTATGGTCTGGTCGCTTCATGTTTGTGTTTCTTTCCCTTTGGTGTCTTTGATGGGTGGAGTAAGTTAATTGTATCGATTCCTGATCTTTGTTTTACTTCAACTTTACAGCGTGTTTGCAACGTCGCATCAACGTCGACGCAACGTCATGACGTTGCATCGACGCTGATGCGACGTTGCTTAAACGCCATGTGTCCAGTGGGTAACATCGCTTGCTATTGTATGCAATAAAGTAGGGTTAAACTTAACCGAGTTCAACTGGGAATTTCCACAACCCTAGTCAGTCTTCCAAGCAGCTATGACGTTAATGCAACGTCGGATCGTCATGATGTTTAAGCAACGTCACATCAATGTCGGTGTAAAGTCATTACGTTTATGCACCTTCACATTTACATCGATGCAATGGCATGACGTTGCATCGAGACGTTGCACCAACGTTGATTCGACGTTGCCCTGGCTAAGAGTGACCGTTGGGTTCTGTCACAGCGATACTCTTCCAAAATCAAGCAATATACCCATTTGGAAAGCTTATCCATGGGAAGTGGTGTTTATTTATTTATTTATTTATTTTTCATGTCTCACAAAAAGTCTAAGCTCAGCAGGCACGTGTCGCTGGGACAACGTCAAATTAACGTCCGTGCAACGTCAAGACGTTGCACCGACGTAGACGTGACGTTGTATAAATGTCATGACGTTGTGCCGACGTTGATGTGACGTCACAATTACGTCATGTGCCTGCTGGGAGATGTCTAAAGCTCAACTCTGCCCACTCCCTGATGTTATCCTTCAATCTCTTCTTGTTTCATTAACTGCATCTTCGCGAGCCAAGGGTACTAAGTCCACTACGTTCCTTACGCAGTGCGTAAGGAACGTAGTGGACTTAGTACACTGCGTAAGGAACGTAGTGGACTTAGTACCCTTGGCTCGCGAAGATGCATTATGCTCCTTGGAGTATAGTCTTGGCGAGGCTTGATGAGCGGGAGACATGCCCATACCATCTCAGCCTTTAGTGATGGCCAGTCAGGTTCCGAACCCGACTGCGAACCACTTCATTTGTGATATAGTCCTTGTAAGATACGGTAAGATTCCTCTATTAAGACCACCTTTGGGACTGTTCAAAAGTGGTCTTAAACAAAAGTGGTCTTTAAGACCACTTTTGAACAGTCCCAAAAGTGGTCCCTGACCAGAAGAAATTTTGTGCAGAAAACATGAAAAAAGAATAACTGTACTCTTCTAAATAAGCATTTTAAAGGAGAATATGTCTTAATTTTAGGTGGTCTTAATAGCGGTGTATGTTGAGGATCAGTCTGTAGAATCTCCTCTCTGGAGATTCGATTCTTCTGGTGACAAGTGAGCACAAAAGTCCCACCCACATTGGCTTGGAGAGATCTGGTCCTATCTTTCCAAATAATTTCAGCTTTGAAAGCGCAGTTTGTCTAATTCGAGCACGAACTTCGAGTTTGTTTGTCAGATTTGGGGTTAAACGTCCCCGTCATCATTATTTAAGTCATTTTGAAGACGTTGCATCTAATTTTGTGGGACTTTTACCCGACATTTAGATTAAAATGACATTTCAAGCCCTGCCGACGGTTACAACCTTCAACTGTCACAACAGATCCTAGGTACTTGAAGGCTGCTGCTGTCCATCACGTGAACAAGTTCGTGAAATGAACAGCCCTGTAAACCCCACTCTACACTTTATCAAAAGAAAACTGGGGTTTACGGGGGTATATATTAGTTTTTTTTATTTATCCTCCAAGACATAGGTTGTGGGTACTCGTTAGAACCGCCTCAATGAGGCGGTTCTAACGAGTACCCACAACCTATGTTATGCATTAAAAATAAGAATAATATCACAGATTTTCATCTAAAAAGTGGCCGTTTTGGAGATAAAAAAAATGAACTATGTAGCAAGGACGTGTTCTCGTAATGTCTAGCCTTTGGCCATTCACCTCTTTATCATAGCCCCCACCCATCGGGGCTTGAAGAAATAGATGGGATGCATGATGCTTCCACTCAGAGCTGAAACCGACCGCACACGAGTACTGGTAAAACGCTTAGAGGATCTAAAATAGAAGTGGAGGCAATGATCAGGAATCGATACAATTAACCCACAGCTCCCATCAGAGACACCAAAGGGAAAGAGTTTACCTGCCCAGGCAAAGCCGTGCGAGTTGGACCGCCTATGCTTATAAACCCTATTGGTTTCATTTGGGACAGGGCTTGAGAAGTCATTTCATCTCAGTATCGGGTAAAAGTCACACAAAATTGGAAGCAACGTAATGATCTATACAGTGTTGACGGGGACGTTAAACCTCAAATCAAACAAACAAAACAAACAAAAAAACATCTTCAAGATCTTATGTGCTTCACCTTCTCAGGTTTGTGTTTGCGTCCCACCAAATGCTAAGGTCTTACGGAGACGGGACGGGACCTCGATTTAAAGACTCATCCGAAAGTCTGGAGAAGCCCGGGTTCGAACCCACTACCCGTGATTTGTAAGGCGAGTAGCATAACCACTACCTAACAGAGGCTTCTATCTGAGGCAGTAGTTCTTGCGAATATCCTGCAGCTGGTGTTGTGCCGTGTGGCGGCCGTAAAACGTCTCCCCGTACATCAACCATAGTGCAGTTTATATTTTACTTTTGGTCCTTTGAGATCAGCGTGAATATTCTGAGAAATCAGAAATAAATTATTGGTTTAGACTCATATTCTAGACAGGTTTTTAATTATTTGGACCCCATTTTGACTTATATCAGTCTTTGAATCGACTGCCTATTCGAAATTCGCAAAATTGCAGTATGTTTCCTCTGGCTTTCTTTGCCGGATCATTACAGGGTCACTGATGAGGCTTTATTAGCTGAAACTACGTAGTATGACCCATCTTCTTTCTTATGAATGTTTTCATTGCTCTTCAAGGAACTCATTTTTTATTTTTATTTGCTCAGATATGGCAACACACAAAAGGTCTGGCGTCAACTTGGATAAAACTGGCGTCACTTTTTTCACCCTGGCAAAGTAGTTTTATGGATG